>CM042434.1:23088091-23545591 GCA_023631565.1 Gymnocephalus cernua | reverse complement strand
TGTAGCATTAAGATTGAACTTCATTGGAACTAAAGGGCCTAGTCTAAACCATACAAAAAACAGTCCAGAGGCCAAGAGTACACAAAACAGAGGTGTTCACACACATTTGGCCACATCATTTTATATGTAGGGAACAATATAATACAGAAACTGACTTGTTAAGATGGAGGTTTGTAAGTGTAGTTAATAATGGAGACACTCTTTACAGGCAGTAAATCCAAACACATAAATGATTTATTTCCTTATTGTAATGCTGTACTCTTCACACACTCTGCCATCATATCTGGAGAAACCAGCCCCTGTGCATGCTGGGACATGGTGGCTGATTTACTGTCCTGCTGGTAGGGATGAGTTATTCCTCAGTTAGCTCGGTGACATAGGGAGCAGAGAAAGTGCCGACCACCAGAGAGCCTTTATACTGGCAGTAATTCAGAGAGAGAGAGAGAGAGATGCTGAGCAGCATGCTGCCTCTTGTTCAGACACACGCTAATTAAAGCCAATTCCGACATGTCAGCACTTTTTCTCCAATCCAAACTATGCACACACATATTTGTGTCTGCCAAACAGAATAACAGAGGCCAAGTGCTCAGTCAGTTTCACATGCAGTAAGTCCAGGAAACGATAAAACTGATCATAGAAATTAAAACATTCTTCATTCACTCCTAGGCAAGAAGCATATTAAAAGCTATTATTTAGTCGGGTATAATAATGGTTATACACTGATCGGTTGGGTCTGGATGGGATGGATGATAAAATTTCAGAAATGTTTTCTCACCATTTATAGCATGATAGGCATTCCTCTAATGTCTCCGGTCTAATTAGAGCGTTGTGTGGAATGTTGCAAAGTGAGCAAGACTGCTTTATATGCTTAATATGCGATATTGGATTTTTTTGCCATACTAGAAGTGGCTCTTTGGATAGCTATGTCAGACGGACGGCCCACGCATGATGTGATATTTTGTGCAAACCGTCTTGGTCACTAGAAGATGAATCCTAATGACTTTAGTGATCTCAGCAACTATTGGATGGATTGCCATTCAATTTGGAGCACACATTCATGTCCCCTTCAGGATGAATTGTAATAATTTTAGTGTTTTTCAATGAATTGATTTCCTTTGACTTCCACTGAGTTCCAGTCCTCGGTGTTTCACTTTAAAACAACACATTCATGTTCTTGCTTTTAGTTTAGGGGAACCATTCATTTAATAAACAGCCAAGAAATGTCATTTGAGGGATACTGTGCTTGGTATGTTGGAGGTTACTGATTACCTCTGATCGCAGCCTTGCTTACATCCAAACATGTGAGGAATAGAGATTTGTCTATTACTGCAAAGCTGCAGAGAAGCATGGCGGCCTGTTCGTGCTTTGGCATTAGGGAGTGTTTGAGTCTAAAGATGATCTGGGTTTTATTATTCACCTAATGCATCAGGGATGAGCCCTCTCAGTCCCTGTTTCATAATCGCAGTCATAATCACAGCCGTTACCCTGCGCTACAGACAGAATGTGAGATATGGATGATGGCTGTTTGGGTTGGCCGGTCAACATGCTATTCATACTCATTACACAGAGAGAGAGAAAGAGCTGCAATACACCCAGTTCTGTCTTGCCGGCTCTCCCGGCTCCTGGCTAATCTACAACTGCTGTCTGATTAGTCAGAAGGAAAGAGCAGAGCCGGCCGCCAGCGGACAGCCGGGCAGTTATCTTCATTACTGTTCCTCAGCTTACCGCTTTCTCTTAGCGTCACACTCATTTCCTCTCTCTCTGTCTCATCTTTGTCTCTTTTACCAACTATTTTTTTCTTCCCTCCTGCACTGTCTGTCTCTCTGTATCTGTCTCTTAATCTCATGTTTTAATAGCCTGACAAGCAGGGCAATAATCCCTCTATTATTATTCTTGCTGCAGAGAAAGGGAAAAAAAGAGCCAGAGGGGGTAGACAGGGTGCCATTTATATAAAATAAATGTGATTATTCTGATGAAGGAACCACGCATCACAGACAGTGTCTCTGTGTCCAGAGCTGTGGTTATCCAATATTCCAATATGTGTGGACTGTGCTATCGTCCTTGTGGCTGAAGACCTCTGACAATTCTCTGTCACATGGCACAAGTATAAGAGCTGTGCTCTATTATCAGTTTAACAAAAAGCGTCTAGTCGAGTCTAGTCTGATAACAGAAGGGCAATGTAGTATTGTCACAATATGGCAAATGTACACAAAATTGCATATAACAATAAGTAAATTGATATTGAATGCAGTGCACTTTGTGCCAGTGTTATTTGGTGTGAACTCATTAGTCAGTTCTTAATTACAATTAGCTTGGAACCATTCATTAACTCCTTAACATTTTGTAAAACAATAACATGATATAATCATATCATTCCATCAAAAGTTATTTTGAATAATTTCCCATCTTTAGATAGCAGAATTATTATTCTCATTTATTTCCCAATTTCAGACTTCAGAGCTGCTTTAGTCTTTCAGATTCAGGATCAGATAAATTAAGTTACTAAATTAAGTGACTTTCAACTTTGGGTATAAACCTAAATTGTGCATTCAAACTGTTGTTTAGAAACAAAGAGCAATTCAATTCCAACATAGATCTAAAAGTTCCCAAAGATACTAAAGAAACCATTTTGTGTAGAAAATCATCATAAAAGCATCTTGGGAGTTTACGTGTTTTTGAATGTATGTTACAGTATACAGATTAAGGTTTTTGGAGTTGTGTAATCCATTTGCACACAAACTACTATGCAACAATAATATAATACTGACTACACCTCATGCAGACTTTATGTCCACTGGTTTCAGATATAACAGCTCAACCGCAACAGCCTGCTATTCGTTTTCATATTATACAGAAATGAATGTAAAACATTGCGATGTAAAGTGATTTGTAGTAAACTGGCTAATCCTTGCAGACATAATTACGGCTTACACACACACACATATATATATATATATATATATATATATATATATATATATATATATATATATATATATATATATATATATATATATATATATATATATATATATATATATATATATATATATATCAGATGTTATTGTCACACACTCTGTCTTCGTCCCTGCAGGCTGCAGATCTTCATACCTGCTGACAGTGTGTCTGAGGGCGGCTCGTTGAGCCCACAGCCATGCCAGACGTAAAGCCTCCACCACCATGTGACTACCCTTCCACCTCCTCCGCTGCAGTCTCCGCCGGCTCTCCTGCTGGCTGCGCCTCCTGCCTCGACCTCCTCATAGATATGGAGCCCTGCATCGCCAACCTCCCTCTGTCCCCCGACCCCTTGTCCTCCTTCCCCCGACACAGACCCAGCGTCCCTCACTACCCGGTCCTCCAGGGGGCTCCCTTCCCGCTCATGGCCAGGTGTAACAGCAGCACCCTGCTCACTAACCTGGGGCTGAGGTACTGCTCCAGCAGGCAGGGCCCTCTGGGGGTGGGGCCGGGTCAGGAGCCGGCGCCGGGCTCCTGCAACCACACAGGAAGCAACAGCAGCAGGCCTTACAGGAGTATGGAGAATCTCAACTGGAACACTGTGGCAGATTCTGGCCTGTGTGCATTCAGTGCCGCTCCCTACAGGAGTGTGGACAGTGAGTTTATTTTACGCTACACCTCCACTAGCCACTGGTATGATGGGCCTCCAGATGGATCTATGGTGGGGGGCCATGGATTTGTACCCAACCAAGAGAGTCTGGCGTTTTACCCTCGACATGGGCTGCCCAGGAAGGACCTACCGCTCTTCCCTCAGTTGCTGTTTTCAGGTGGCGTCGACGAATGGGATGCGAGGAAGGGCCTGCGGGAGAAACTCCGCCTCCAGAGTGCACGGTCATCACTTGAGCCTCTGAAACCCCTTCCGTTGCGGCCTCAGGTGATCCCGGGTGCTACACCCATCGAACGGGAGGGTGTGCATCACGTCAATTCAACAGTTACTGGGTCCAGGCCGCTGTGCACAATGCGCATCACCAGCCCCGAGGAGATCAAGCAGGAGGTCCTGAGGCGCCTACAGCTCCGGCGGCAAAACAGCAGCCCCAACCTGGCTCTCCATAGCTCTCCATCCAGTCCAAAAGTGGTTAAGACATCATACACAACAGACAACATTGCAGGTAACAGGAATGCATCAGATTCTGCATCGGAGCGCCGCAGACCTCCTGTGGGACGCCTACATATCCCCACGTTTGAGGAGTTTAAGAGGATGAGGCAGAAAGAGGGTGAACAGAGCAAAGAGTCCACAGCGGGTTCTGTGGTATCTGGAAAATCTGAGGCTGACTTGTCACAAGAAGCAGGAATATCAGACAGTAAGATATCTCCTTCTGATCGGGCCGTCCCTCAGTTGAGCTGTAGTGGAGGAAACCGAGAGCAGCGAGAAGATTCAGAGGAGCTGGAGGGAGAAATGAGCCGAGGGACCTCAGAGAGACCTCCCTGTAACACTGTGAGCAGTAACAGCCCTGCAGCTCCCATCTCCACCTCCGTTACCAGCACATACTCGCCCATCCGCACAGGCCCATCTCCACGTACACCCCTGCAGCCCGTGGCCAGCTCAATCCAGGAGAAAACCCCTGCTGCAGGGGGAGATGATGGGAGCTGCAGGCGTAGGAGGAGCAGTCTGGAACCAGCTGGATCAGTTCCTTTCCCGCCCAGCAGGGAGAACTGGGGTCGGCCCTCCAGCTGCTGCCCAGCGCTCCTGCTGGAGGGGACGGACCTGTCCAGCTACGGAGCCAAGATCTATAAGATGAAGGATGGCCTCATTGGCTCTGCACTGGACCTCATCAAGAAGAGGTTAGTGTGGGAGGAGGGCAGTGTATATGTCTGTCATTGTCAGAAGTATTCAGATCCTTTACTTAAGTAAAACAAAAACAAACACCATGATTAAAGCTAAAGGTCAAGGTTATATGTAAGGTTAAAATACTCCATCACATGTAAAAGTCAAAATTGTATGCAAGTACATTTTGCTGATCATACTTTATGAAAAGTGAAAATCATTCAAAATATCATAGTTATATCGTAGAAGTACCATTCAATTCAAAAGCTCAGGTTAAGTACCCCCAAATGTACTCAAATATACTGTTTGTACTTAGGGACTTGCACCATTGATTATTGTGTGTGTGTATATTATATAATTCTGACAAATGAGTGGGAATGCAGGAATTAATTGAGAACTTTTACACTGTAGTATTTCTGCTATTACTTATGCAAAGAGTCTGAATACTTCTCCCATCAAAGTGGAGTTGTGAAAATCCTTTGTGTGGCACCTTTAAATACAACCCATCTGCAGGTAGAAAAATGAGAACAAAAGATCTAGATTTCTATTTTCTCTGTTTGCGCTGCACTGTACTTGCAATGAGACCTGAATATTTCAGCAATAGGCATGTTTCTTTTAAATCCAGTCAAACTCTTGGCAAAATTAGATCCTGTACACATCATCTGAGTCAACGGATCAGCCCTGTAGCAACCTTCAGCAGCAGAGGTGTGTATGTTTATCAGTGAAGTATATGTGAGCACACGTCCACGTGTGTGCTTTGTAGTGCCAGACTGTTGTATCGGTGTGTATGAGTCTATCGGTTTAAGCCTGTGTACGTTGTTGTGTTATCGATTTATCTCAGTTATTGTGATAACAGCTGTCGGAGCTAACTGGGTTGGCTCTGCAGACAAGACTGTGGGCGGGAGGTTGGCATGAAGCATGACAGACTGGAAGACTGGCACCGTCCCTACAGACTTGCTGTTTCTCTCTCTCTCTCTCTCTGTCAGCTGTTGGCTAAATAAATGCAGACTTCACTCCACTGTGGTTCATTCTGATCAAGGACAAACAAGAGGAGGGTGTGTTTAACAGCACTGTGGTGCCATTTGGGTCCAGGCCTCCATGCATTGTAAATGTTAGACCCTGAACACAGAGGAGCTACTTGATAAGCCTTGTTAAAGAATATAAACTCCACCCCTCTGCAGGCTGTGATAGATGGGAGATATAGACGGTATCTTTCCCTGCCTGACAGGACTCTCCTCTGACTGTCGCTCCTTTGTCTGCACTGCTAGAAGGAATGATTGATGTCTGAAGCTCGACTGCATGAAGGCAGCGGAAAAATAACTGCTGTGTGTGTGTCTTTGTGTATATGTTCAATATGTGAAAGTGCAGAGCTGCAGTCTTGGACTGCAACTAAAGGTTATTTTTTTATGATATATATATATATATATATATATATATATATATATATATATATATATATATATATATATATATATATATATATATATATTCCGTCCTGGTCGTGGAACAACGGATCAGATCTTTACTCTCGCAAGGATCCTGGAGGCAGCCGGGGAGTATGCCCATCCGGTCTACATGTGTTTTGTAGATCTGGAGAAGGCATATGACCGGGTCCCCCGGGAGATACTGTGGGAGGTGCTGCGGGAGTATGGGGTGAGGGGGTCCCTTCTCAGGGCCATCCAATCTCTGTATGACCAAAGCGAGAGCTGTGTCCGGGTTCTCGGCAGTAAGTCGGACACGTTCCAGGTGAGGGTTGGCCTCCGCCAGGGCTGCGCTTTGTCACCAATCCTGTTTGTAGTATTTATGGACAGGATATCAAGGCGTGGTTGGGGTGGGGAGGGGTTGCAGTTCGGTGGGCTGGGGATCTCATCGCTGCTCTTTGCAGATGATGTGGTCCTGATGGCATCATCGGCCTGTGACCTTCAGCACTCACTGGATCAGTTTGCAGCCGAGTGTGAAGCGGCTGGGATGAGGATCAGCACCTCTAAATCTGAGGCCATGGTTCTCAGCAGGAAACCGATGGAGTGCCTTCTCCAGGTAGGGAATGAGTCCTTACCCCAAGTGAAGGAGTTTAAGTACCTTGGGGTCTTGTTCGCAAGTGAGGGGACAATGGAGCGGGAGAATCGGCGCAGCGGGGGCGGTATTACATTCAGTTTATCGCACCGTTGTGGCGAAAAGAGAGCTGAGCCAGAAGGCAAAGCTCTCGATCTACCGGTCAGTTTTCGTTCCTACCCTCACCTATGGTCATGAAGGCCGGGTCGTGACCGAAAGAACGAGATCCAGGGTACAAGCGGCCAAAATGGGTTTCCTCAGGAGGGTGGCTGGCGTCTCCCTTAGAGATAGGGTGAGAAGCTCAGTCATCCGTGAGGAGCTCGGAGTAGAGCCGCTGCTCCTTCACGTCAAAAGGAGCCAGTTGAGGTGGTTCGGGCATCTGGTAAGGATGCCCCCCGGGCGCCTCCCTAGGGAGGTGTTCCAGGCACGTCCAGCTGGGAGGAGACCTCGGGGAAGACCCAGGACTAGGTGGAGGGATTACATCTCCAACCTGGCCTGGGAACGCCTCGGGATCCCCCAGTCAGAGCTGGTTAATGTGGCTCGGGAAAGGGAAGTTTGGGGTCCCCTGCTGGAGCTGATGATGTAAAACAGAGAAAAGCAGCAAATTCTCACATTTAAGAAGCTCGAACCAGAGTGTTTAGCATTTTGCTTGATTAATAATTTAAACGATTATCTTATCTTCTATAATCCCAATTGATTAGTCAACTAATCATTTCAGCACTGATGCAGCCCTCTCATAGTCTATTGACAGCCCCAGCAGCTCACGTTCAACATTGTTTATCCCAAGAGGATTGATCTTTTATGTTCAAAAAGCGCCCAAAATCCCCCCCCCCCCCCGGGTGATTTAAATTTGACTTGAGGCTCGGTGAATATTTTAGTACTTGGAGATTTATTAATTAAACATGACTGTATTCTGTGTGATCTCTACACCCTGAGGTATTTGACTTTCACCAATAAGTCTCTTTGTGTTTGTTATAAATGTATCATGCAGCCAAACTATCATACAGAGCACAATACAGCTCTAATTGTATTATTACAGTAATATTCATATTATTACACCTAGGAGGGTTTTATAGAAGTGAAAGCATCTCCGAGTTTATTGTATACTGCAGTGAAGGTGCACCAGTTATGTAAAGCGTGTGGAGGGAGGCACGTGTCCACTGTATCTAACCGTTTCTATTTATTTGTCTCTATTAGATGCACTCTCATAAATATATTTCATTTCAGTGATATGCATCAGCGGAAATGACAGCCGGGCTAATTTCAATGTCACATAGTGCCGTGTTGATCGGTGATCTATCACATACAGTGGTTCCCTGATGAATTAAGCTGCAGGTTATTACTTCCCATGCATCACCCGCAGTGTGACAGCTCATACTGTGAAGGAAAGGCATTTAATGACAGTGTGGCAGTTTGTCCGAGGAAAAACCCGTTGGACGCTTCAGAGCTGCGTAATCGAAACTGCATTATTTATACCTGCCTTTTTGACACACTGGCAACAGTTTAAATAGGACATCTGGACACCTTTCATCTGTACTGTGCTGGCTTTGGTGATTACTTGTGTAACACAAACCAGTACATGTTCCCAGGGTTTGCTGTAGTTTATTATGAAAAATGTGCGCGCGCCAAAGTTGACGTGTCCACAAAGAGCTCAGCAATTTAACTGGTTTGGGAGGGACAGTTATGTAAGAAGCATTTGAATAATGAGAACTCATGTTAAATCGCCACAGGGATATTTGAGGATACATAACAGGCCGTAGTGAACTGCATGTCATAGCAGAGGTTAATACCTAGTGCTGGAACAGTTAATTGATTAATGGATTGACAGTAATCAGTTAATTGTTTATGTCATTTAGCAAGCAAATATCCAAACATTCTCTGGCCCCTGCTTCTCAAATGTAATTGATTATTTGTTTTATATCAGTGTAAATTGAATATCTGTATCAGAACAAGCAATTTGAAGATGTCACCTTGGCATCTGGGTTATTTATTTCCAACAACAATGTATCAGTTAATAAATAAAAGTAGTTGACAGATTGGTCAATAGTGGACATGATCTGTACAGTAGTTACAACCCAATTTAAAACAAACAATAAGGACTGTTTAAGAGATTGGAATTGGACAAAGAAAATGCAAACATTCGTCTATACAGCAGCCACAGCAACAGCAGCAGTTTAAATGATGAAAACAAGTTTGTTTACTGTGGACAGGATAAGAAACATATACATGCAACATTACAGCCACGCTCAGGAGCCAATATCACCAAATGTATAGCTGCTGTTGGATAAAAAACCATAAAGCCATGCCATGATCAACGCTAACCCCGCCTGCTCCTGAGACTAGCCATCTCCTCTCTTGTTACATATACCATTTTCGGGGAGAAAAGTCAATATTTCAGGAATGTACAGTACAGCCTTTCTTTCATTCTGAGAGCCAGACATTGTTAAGACTTTATTATGGGTTTTGACCCCTGGGCCTTTTAAACCCGCTGAGCCAATAAAGAACCACAAACACATTTATTTTTTGTAAAGAATATAATAATTTTCTAAAATTGCTGTAATAGTAGGTTTTTTTTCTTCTCTTGCAGTGAATGATATTGTATTTCACACTCGTGCCTGCTGGACTGTAAAGCTCAGCAGTGTTTGAAAAAAATCAATACAATGTATATAGTTCCTGTTAATAATGTGTGAAAGCAGAATTTAAAGCTGGGTGCATTATTTAAAGCTTTACTAATCAATATGACTACATATAATGTGAAAGGAATCTCTGTGAGGAACCCAGACAGCCTCTTTTTGCTCATACTTTTGGTTTGATGGTCATTTACTGTTTTCTCCCTCAGTTTTAAGAATTCAGTTTGATTTACTCACTAAAATCTCTCTAAACGGAATCTTCATACTGTCCAGCTGCCAAAATCCAGGGCAGAGATGTTGATAAAAATGTTGATATGTCCATCTGTTGATATGTCCATCTGCGCATTCTCAGTAATTAAGCTTTACAAGCAGCCTCTCAGGCTACAGTATAGATGCTACAGCTCTACTATCTGATTGGTGGAAGTTATACCTGAGAGAAAGATCTACAGGCACTACTCAGGGCTGTGAAAATACTGCAAACTCCTTTGTGTTTTTGTGGTTAACAAGTAATTTAAATGTATGTTATTTATAGTCAGAATTCTCCTAAAAAAACAAACAACCTGTCAACATCATTGCAATATCTCTAAATCATAAAGTATCAGTCTCCATTAACAAAAGCTTTTAGGTTTTGTTAGTGTTTTAAATAAAAAAAGCTTTTTTTTAATTATTAGACTACTATTTATTAGGAAAGCCTGATAACCAATTCCTATATGATATAAATATATAAATATATAATCGCAGGATATAGCATGCACATATTACAGTTGGGATTTGTTTGTTTGGTTTTTGAAGAACGTCTTGATCTCATGTGCCCCCCCCCCCCCCCCCCCCCCCCCCCCCCCCTCCCACACACCTCTGAAACCAAATCTACAAGTTGTGGAGACCAAACCAGAGCTAAAAGGAGATTGGATATTCATCAGGTGTCCAGAAGCACGACTCCAAATGATTGATCATGTTGCTTTGTGTCAACTGGATGTTCGCCATAACAACTTTAAAAGGCGTTGTCAGAAGTGTGTGTTGTGGTGGTCGTCTCTCCCCCAAGTGGCCATCAAAATAAATACAGCTTTAAGTAAAATGGAGAGACAGGTCTGCCACAAAGCTGCTTAGATTTGACTATTTTGTGGCAATTTTGTGCCTTTTCAGTAGAGAGATTAGACAGGAAATGAGGGCTTAGAGAGGGATGGAGAATGACTTGCAACAAACGTCCCCGGCACATTGCGGTTCATGGTCAGAATTTGACTACTATAGGGCGCACAGTCCTCTGGTCTCTGCTGTATGTGTTTGTTATGTGCTCTTACAAATGCATGCATAAGTCCTGCAGGCATCCATTTGTGGTTTGTGCTTATGGGTATGTGCATTTCAGTAAAGTGCAATTTTAGTGTACAGTGTGTTCTTTGTGAGCTGTCTCACAATGCAAGAATGGATCCACACTTATCAGACAAAGGAATGAAGAAAACGTATTATGCCTCTATGTGGTTTTGTGTGTTTGTGTACTGGCAGTGTCCCTGTTGTCCAGGGGTTCAGGTGTTAATGTCCGCTGATGTGTCTAATTGCTGTCCTCCTGAGGAGGGGTTGAGGGTTGGGGGGGGGTAGGAAGGGAGGAGAGGCATTGATTTGGGGGTTAGAAAGATGATGGAAGAGGAGGAGGGTGAGTGGTGGGAATAGAGGAAGACACAGCAGGAAGCAGAGAGGCATGTGAGCTTGAGAGGGAAGAATGTATGACAGGGATGCTGTAAGAAGACGAGAACTCTGCCAGAATTATAATTTCAACCATCCTCTCCCTCCTGCGTTTTCTTTCTCCCTCCTTTGACTTTTCCTTTTTCCTCATTTACTTCCTCTTTCCCACATCATGCTTCTATCCTCCTCCCTTTTCCCTTCTCCTACATCTCTTCCTCCCATTATTTTGCTCTCCCTCTCCTTGCCTTCTCTTCTTCCCCTTGTCCTTCTCTTTCACTCCCCTCCCCTCTCTCCATCCGTCTCTCTCCCCCTCTGTACCGCCGTCTCCTCTCCACCAGCTGCAGTGCAGAGATCTCCGCCGAGGCCCCCGTCAGGCTGTCAGGTGACCGGGACGGAGGCTGTGACATCACCACCCCCTTGGCCGACTGTCAGCCCTCCGCCGTTGCCATGGCAACGTCGGCAACGGCCTGCAGAGCCGAGGCTGGCGACGAGACGCCTGCAGGAGGAGGAGGAAGAGAGGAAGCAGGAGAATGCGTAAGGATTCTTTTTCATTTTGATGTTTTTATGTCTTAAATGTGTCGTCTGTGCGTGTCTTTGCTCTGCGCTTTTCATCGTTTCGTCGTAGTGTACAGAAACACATAGATCTATTGGTATTTAAGGATGACTGGGACAAGCAAGGGGACTGCGACACACATGCACATCACTCACACATACTCATGCAGAGGTATTTGTTGAGACAAGAACGAGCATGCAGCGCGCTGTCTTCCAGTAGCAGCTCAACATCTGAGGTTGCAGTAAAAAGAGGATTAAGCCCCCCTCCAGCAGTCGGCTGCTGGTACCCTATTCCTGCTCTCTGCATGACTCCTCTCTGCTGGCTGGCTGCAGCTTGACACCAGCCTCAGTTCCAGCTAGCATTGTGCCCCTGTCTGCATCTGCAGAACAGAGGAGCCGGACTGACATGAAGTCACATCTTGCTTGCATGCTACAAGGCCGTAGGTAGTTTAGAAATCAGATGTCGGAGTGCGTTTGCTTCTTGCCTTTCTCATGTTTTGACTGTGAATCCACAATGGACCCTTCCTCTGCATTTCTAAAGCGAGGGCTGCAATTTGATAATTCGGCTGAACATGAATTATTCTCTTTCATTTTACCTGATTTCTGCAAGCTGTTTATCATGTTGTTCTCTGGTACAGAGCGATGAAAACCTTCCTGCGCCTTTCTATAATGTGTAGCTGTTAGTTATCAGAAAACTGCCAACATGTGTGGAGGTAATCTTTCATGTAAAGCAAATGCAATGGATATCGGCGATGCATCTGGGGTGAGGAGTCGCGTGTCATGTCGATGACCTTTGAACTTTCCACCTTAGGTCAACTCTTTGGGGCTTGATAGACCCTAAAAGGATTTTTAAAAGCCACGTGATGATGTTTGTCCGTGCAGAATGCTGCAGTATGTCGGGGAATTCCTTGCTTTATGTCAAAAAAAGCCTGGAAATGCTTTGATTTGTCACTAGGGGGACATCTCTCATCTTCAAGGCTGGGTGGTTTCAAGTTGTGATAAGAGCAGATTTCTGGGTGTGTGGCCATGTTGTGTTTAGACTCCGTTACAAAACTTGGCAGACGATTAGTGCTGCGTCTCAGTATGAAATTTGGATTCTTGTCAGTTCTACAGGCTGGGATCAGAGAGATAACCAACATTTGTTATGTAATTATGTCATGACAGTGAACATGGTGACGTGACAACTCACACAGATCCACAAGCTGTGATTTCTCTCTTCATTCTCACCCTATCTCCTCGGGGAGTTTTGCCCTTCTTCATCTGTTGCTATAGCAACATGACTGTTTGATTGACACACATGTCCTTCCAACCAGCAGCACACCGGTCTGGGCTGCAGGCGCTCCAGCTCGGACGCAGCCTATGAGCTGGCTGAGACGGTGAGGGCGCAGCGTGAGTGCCGTCTCCGGCCCCACTACAGCGATCCCATGCCAGCCGACGCCTCCAAGCGCAAACAGCTGGAGATGAAGATCGCTGCAGCCGCCCGACTCCACGGCCATCGCAGAGACCGCGACAGAGACAGGGACAGTGGTGAGTACATGACCCATACATGGTTGACAACTGTGTCACTTTGTTGTTGCCACAGTGTTTGATCGGTTTTCTGTATGTAATCCATTGTACTTACAGTAAAACAACAAACTTCTCCGGTTTAGCCGTATGTTTTATGCACCAAAATAAAATAATTCAGTTGTGGACAAGCTGTAGGCTATAGTTAAAAATAAGCAGTGTGGCCTATCTTGTAAAACAGTAAAACGGTGCTTTATAAGTGGTATGCCCATGTTTATCACTTGCTCGATGATTCATTAGGCCATCGATCATTCCTTGAGCCTACCTTTTCACCAGACGTCACGAAAATCTGTTTAAAAAAGTCTTTCAGTGTGGCGCCTGGATAGCTCACCTGGTAGAGTGTGCGCCCCATGTACAAAGGCTTAGGTCTTGTCGCAGCGGCCGCAGGTTCAACTCTGACCTGCAGCCTTTTGCTGCATGTCATTCCCCTCTCTCTCTCTCTCTCCCCTTTCACATCTTCAGCTGTCCTGTATAATAAAAGCCTAAAATGCCCAAAAAAAGTATCTTTAAAAAATAAAATAGAGTATTTCAGTGATTTAGTATTTCACTTCCGTAAAATTTTTGGGATTTGCAAAAGACAGATGTATGGTCAAAACTACAGCAGCAGAGAGATATTTTGTACTTTTAGTCCCTAATATGGGTCAAGCTACAAAAACACTGGATCGTACATTTCCCATAACCCAACTCGTTAGCATCTTTTTGTTTGTTGGTGAATCACACTCAATTGTAAATGAACCTCTGACTAAGCCGGACATTACAATGCCTCGCATTTTTCAAAACATTACGACTGTTTCGAGCTGCATTTCTTTTGTTTCTCTCATGCAACTTAGTGTCATGCTTGTCCCTGAATATTTTGGCCTTTGCACTCTGCCCTCACCTCACCTCCCCAGAGTTCCCCTGCCAATACTGTGCTCTTCCCTGTCAACAGAAGCTCTTTGACGCCACAGAATGTCAGTCAACATGGCTGGCATATGCTAATGATGACCTTGTTGCTCTTAAAATAAAACAGATATACACGCTAGAAATAGTTTTTTTTCCTCAGTACCAAGACATTATCATCATCCAGTGAATTAATACATAATTAAGATAGCACCAGTTTAATGAGCCAGGTGTTTAAATAAAACATTTGAAACCTTGTCTCAGCAAACACATACAGTCTCTCTGTTTAGGTTTGAAGGCATGCACAATAGAATTGACAAGCATAGGGACAAAGGTGAAGTCCTCGACTGGAGAGTGATATCTATAACAGTTTCTTCACTTTGACATGACCAGTAATGACTAGTCCAGATTAAATGGGCATCCATTAGGGAGGCTATAAATGCTGTGTGTGTGTGTGTGTCTGTGTCTGTGTGTGTGTGTATTTCCACGCATGTGTGAATAACAAAGACTGTATAGAGTAAATCCATAGACATCATGAGCACTAATGAATCTGACCATCTCCACCTCTCTCTCTCTCCAGCTCCAGCAGCAATTCGTGGTCGCTCAGAGCCCCCTGGTGAGGAGCGCCAGGCAGGTCTGGGCGTGACTCGCTCCGGGCAGCATCGCTGGAGCACCATCAGCAGCCTGAGCGTCGACAGCGGAGTGGTAGGCCTCAGTGATGAGCGGGATGAGGAGGACAGCGAGCCTCGCCGTTACCACAGAAACCGGGGTGCCGAGGTGGAACGCGTGGACAGCGGCATTGGCCCGGGTCTGTCCCGCACCTGGAAGAGACCATCTGCTTCTCTCAGAGCCTGGGAGGCCCAGAGACCCTGTCCAGACTGTGGAATGAGGGACGGGGCCTCCAAAGAGCGAGGAGAGCGCATGTGTGAACGTTGCTCCAAGCTGCGCACCGAGCGCAAGGAAGCCATCCTGGAGTTTCTGAACACAGAGTCGAGCTACGGCGAGGACCTGCGGATCATCAAGGAGGAGTTTTACTGCCCCATGCAGAGTGCTGGGCTGCTGACCGCGGAGCAGCTCATTGTGGTGTTTAGCAACGTTCAGGAGCTGATAGACGTCAACGACCGCTTCACTGAACACCTGCAGGACAGCATCGACCAGGCCTTTGACCAGGTGACTCTCTCTCTCTCTCTCTCTCTCTCTCTCTCTCTCTCTCTCTCTCTCTCTCTCTCTCTCTCTCTCTCTCTCTCTCTCTCTCTCTCTCTCTCTCTCTCTCTCTCTCTCTCTCTCTCTCTCTCTCTCTCTCTCTCTCTCTCTCTCTCTCTCACATACCTAAACAAGGTGGTCAGATTTTTAATGCTCTTAAGCTTTAAGCACCTAATGGTATTAGATAATTTACCTTAAGGGCCACATTTATAAAGGGAATAAGTTACATGGTCACTTTGGAGTGCAACTGCCTACAGAACACTGCAACAAAACATTTCAGTCTGTTATTGAGTCCAAAAAGTTAAATTTTCTTAAAACATTGAAACAAATTTAAGATTATTCAGTTTATTTAGAATGCAACATAACCCAAGGAGTCTCTAAACATGTAAATAGGAATCGTTACTAGTTGTCAAATAGAAGTAGTGTTTACCCCACCAGTGAAAATAAGGACCACCAGAGCAAAGAGAAAAAAGATGAGTTTTAAGCCAAGATTTCAAAATCTCAGCGGAGTCTGACTCAAGAATTTACACTTGGACCTCGGTGAGCAAGTCCTAGTAGGGACAAAGGATTTTTTAAATAAAACTTGTCTGTTTCAGCCTGTTTTACAATTTTTCATGAGAATGAAATGTCATTCTTGACCTCCAGAGCAGCTACTAAATGGACCTTGTGGTAAGATTGTTTGGTCAAATGCTGTTTCCAAAGTGGATAATAAACCTTTAATCTCAATTTTAAGCCCACATGGACAAGAAGTTCTTAATGTGCTCAGAAAATATAATTCCATGACAACTGGGCAAACTCCGTCCGATAACAATTGTTTGATTCAGCGGAAGCTCCAAAAAAGCTACTAAATGGACCTTTTTCTTGATTCTAGTACAGAAACAGTCTGCAACACACAGTATATCTAATGCACCCGTTGCAATATGTTGGTCACTCTTTTGCCTTGGCATGCCTGTCGCTTCACTGTCCACCTGAAAGTAAGGCTGGGTATCGTTCAAAAATCTTCGATACCGGTACCGATACCAATACTGTGACGTCAATACCGGTTCGACGATACTTTTTTCGATTCCAATTTTATAAGACAAAAATAAATTACAACATTACACATTACGGCACAACTTTTTATTCATTATTCAGCTCCTACTACGTGAGCCAGTCTCTGTGCGTAACGTAGTTTTTTTTCTGCGTGTCTCTAAGACGTGTACCGTTAGACAGCCAATCACCAGCATTATTAGATCTTTGTAGAAGCATGCTGCATGCTTATTGACACACTGACGCTGATGAGATTTACTCCTTAGGTACTGAAATTGGGTGTTGAATGACGAGGCATTTTTTGATACTTGATACTTCAGATGCAATTCGGTCTGTGCCTAAAAAGTATTGAATTTGGTACCCTGCCCTACCTGAAAGCCACTGTCTGCTGTAACTGCAGCAATCACTTGCTGTTCATAAAGCATTTCATAAGCCCTACCTCCTCCACCCCAGCATTGACCTGTCCTGTAGCCTCTGAGGCTAAACTCCCCAATCACTGCTGTGCTGAGCTTGGTGTATGCATTCTTACGTTTGGTGGCTGAACACATTTAACTGTCCCAGCAGATGTTTTAGACACAATAATGGACAATAATGCCTTTAAAAAAAATGTATGGCAGCAAGTAAAAAGGCCATAACAAGGCGATGGCTCTGCAAGGAACCTCTCACTATTGACCAATAGGTAGTTATAATGAAAAACATTCAGTGCATGGAGCGTATGACATTCAGTCTAAGACTGCAAAAGGACAAAGGTGATGCCTTCTGGGAAAAATGGGACACATACTTTACATAAAGAGGTGATATATTGCTTGTGATATACTGTGGCTAGGGAAAACAAGGATACTGTTATAGTCTCCGGTGATCTACTCGTACCCCCCATCCAAGTTTGCTTGTTTGTTTTTTTAAATATATTTTGTTTGTTTACCTGTTTTTTTTTTTTTTTTTGTATTTCTCTTTTTTGGTTTGTTCCGTTTTTCACTTGCCTTTCTCCAATGTATATTTTCTATTGACGTTTCTATCCATTGTTGCGATGTCTGTATTCTGTTTTCAAAAATATAGAAAAATAAAGTAAAAAAAAAAAAAAAAGAATACATGTAAGTTGCACATTGACCATATTCTCTCATGTGGTTTGACCTCAGGGAGATGAGGATCTGCTCACAGTGTACATAGGAGAGATCTTTCTAGAGTTCGTCAACATGCTGCCTGCCTTCCAGACCTACTGCCTGCAGCAGTCCACCTCAGTCAACTTGCTCAACACACTGGAGAAGGAGAAAGAGCTGCTCAGGTACACACAAAGTAGCCTATAAGGATTCTTTTTGTGTGTGTGTGTGGTGTGTGTGTGTGTGTGTGTGTGTGTGTGTGTGTGTGTGTGTGTGTGTGTGTGTGTGTGTGTGTGTGTGTGTGTGTGTGTGTGTGTGTGTGTGTGTGTGTGTGTGTGTGTGTTGGAAAAGTTACTCTGGGAGCTTTCTCTAGTTCCTGCCACGACTGTTCTGTAGAAGTAATCTTAATGGAGAAGACAGCGGCTTATCACTTATTCAGAAGAAGTTCTATTTTGAGAGGAGAGCTGCAATGATTCATATTTTTAGACAGAACTACAGCTCACCCATGAGTCAGGTTGTCCTGTGATTCCCATTAATCAGCTTCTTAAGAGTTTTCCCAGGACATGCACAGAATGTTCACCTTCATTTTCTCTCGTTCTGACTTTTTAGAATCTTCCTGGATGTTTCCCAGAATGACAACACAGCACTGCGTCGTATGAACTTGCGCTCCTTCCTCATGGCGCCCCTCCAGCGTGTCACTAAATACCCGCTTCTACTGAGCCGCATCATTAAGGTCACATCCGAATGCCACCCCGACTATGCGCGTCTCCGTGAGGCCAAGAGCCGGGTGGAATCCCATCTGGAGCACATCAACATGAAGACCAAGCAGGAGGGCAACGGCGTCACCTGGTCCCTCCGCTCGTTCCGCCGCGACAGCCGCAAAAACCGGGAGGTCATCAACATTGAGATGCGAGAGGTGTCGATGAAGACGGTGGGCTGGGCGAGAGAAAACACACGATTTGTCATGGAGGGACCCCTCCAGTTGTCCCAGCCAGCAGATGGCCAGTGGGTGAAGAAGGGCATCAAGGGCCTCAAGTTCCAAAATGTCCAGAGTCTGCTGATGGTGAGGATACAGCGAGCCAGTGAAGCCCCAGGACAGGGCACCGACCCGGGGGCACGGGGGGATCAGGGAGAAGGTGGTGGTGACAGCATTAGAGACGGAGTGCTAGTTATAATCAAGGACAAGAGCAGCGGGAAGTTCACAGTGCTGAGAGAGCCCATCCGTCTGGGAAACTGTGTGGTGTCGACAGATCCGGACTGCGAGGACACCTTCGAGGTGCTCGATATTCGGCGGGAGTCTTTTGTTTTCCGCGCCTCGGACAAATCTCGCACCCAGCAGTGGTTCCATCAGATTAAGAGATACACTCGAGACTTGGGCACCTGGAGGAAAAGACGCAATGCTTTGCCCAACATCATGATCAACACAAACCAGACCCGCTCCTGAGATTAACCATCCCCCGCTTTTGTTACACTGTAAATAACCTGAATCCTTCTACTGCAAAACTAAACTGGCAACAAGAAGCATTTCGGAGTAACGCCATTGTTAAAACATGTTAGATTTCAGTAAAAAAAAAAAATCGTTCTCAAAGTAAAAGGAAGATATAGCACTTTTTTTTCGTACAAAGCTATAAGTGCGCCATACTGTCATGAAGTTGTGTGTGAAGATTCAAGTCGTTAACATTGAAAGAAAATATCAGATTCTTGGACAACCAAAAAACTTGGGCTGTGCTCGTCAGCCTTGATTGTAGAGACTGTTTGCTCTTGGAGGAAGAGAGCTGCGTTTCAGTAAAAAAGGAGTGTGTGTTATAAAGCATGACTGAACATGGCTGACTGCAAAAAGAAAAATGGTAATGTAATTTTTTATACAAGACGGTGGGTAGGGAAACATTTGTTTTTGGTATGTAGTGGTGGAGAGCTTTGTTCAGTGGTTTCTGTTTGTTGTCACTGCCCTCTCCTGTCTGTGTGCCGCCCTCTACTGTACGTTGGCGGTACAGCAACTTTCACTGCCAGAGATGCAGTTGAGCAGAGCCTCTCTGACAGGCTGAGCAGACCTCCTGTATCACTGTGTTTAAATGACAACTCACATAACAGCAATAATCTCTGCCAATTCCAAAATAAGTAGCTACTGTACATGCATTTAATTTCCCAAGATTCCCTTTGGCGTTCAGGTGTTACTGAGTTTCATGTGGCAGATTGAAGTCTCAAAATCTAATCATGTTTATGGCTTAAAGCTTCACTCCATCATCCTGACACAAAGGAATTGGGGGTTAAGATCATTTTAGTGCCATGAAAGCAGTTTGTCACAAGTCTAGTCAGCCTCCTTTAACTGTTTCCTGTTAACATCATGTCACACAGGTAAAGACTTCATGTGTGGTCACACAGACCAGGCCATGGGACAGAACAGGTGTATTGATGTATGTTTGATGTAGCTGTAGGGCTGCAGTTATTTGCATTATTGATTTATCCGATTTAATCATTTGGTCTAATAATGTCCGTCATATTGAAAAATGGCAATCTCAAATTCCAAGACCCTAAGAAGAGTCTTCAGATGCTTTGTTTTGTTCGACTAACAGTCCAAAACCCAAAGTTATTTAATCAACGATTATACAGAAAAGGGAAAAGCGACATTTGAGAAACTGGAAGAAGCCAATGTTTGGCAACTAAATTACAGTACATTTGTAATTACAACTCTTATAGGTTTGAAATGTGTCACTATTCCTATATAATCCCACCCTCTTCCCATGGCCCTATAAAAGCAACGATATGCCATTTTAAGTCGCCATGATTACATGAAATCTCTCCAGCTGCTGGGGTCATGGCAATTTTGGGATAAAGGTTTGAAAACCCCGTTTACCTGACTCAACCATCTCGTCATCATGACAGTTTTACCTTTATGTGACCTAGCGATGAGCTGTTGTGCCTTGGTATGTCATTACTGTTATGCTAAAACATACTGAAATATTTGCAACGTGTCACAGTAGCATTGATCTCTGACAGACAGACAGACTAGACTGCCCTCTGTCGGCACTTGAGACCAATTTCTAGGCAATATAATTATTCCTCTGACAGTACCTGGCTGCTGATATGTGATAACCTGATCCTCTCTTATTTTTGCGTGTTTTTATTTATGAAGCTTTATTTTCTTTAATGCACTTTATTATTCAGTAATACAAGGTTTTCCAGTATAACGACTGGTAAAACATGTTACCCAGTCTTGTTTATTTACAATTCTTCATACCAGAAGGAACCTAGTTGACCAAAGCTGATTCCAGCAGGTCGAGACAACGCAGTCATCAAACCAAAACCATTATTTTAAGACTGATACTGTTTTATGTTTGCTATGAAGTAGCACTGATAAAAGGTAGCAAATCACTGTTTTGGAGGGCAGGGCTGCTCAACTCCACACTAACACTCCTGTGCTGTCGGTGGATGCTCTTTCAAAATGTAACAAAAAAAACAAACAAAGCCTGCTGAATTGCATACAGTTTTTGTTTCATCATTTGCATTTGAAAGACCTGATGTATTATTTCTCCAATGTAATATATTGTGAATTATATTAAAAGATTTTAAACACGACCTTGCTTGTTGTATTTTTCTGTGCAAAATGCTCATTTGTAACGTCTGATGAAGCTGGAAAGGTAGAATGTAGAAATATATTTAGTCATTTTAAGCATCTTTAAAGACAACGGACTCAAAGACAGGAATACATACGGTACAAGTGAAATGCACGTATCACTCCAGCAAACAAAAAGCACAAGATGGAAAGAGTGAACGTGTTTTTTTCCCTAGAACATACAACCCAGCTCCACTACAGTCTAGAAGCAAAAAGAAGCATGGATGCCAACAATAGAAACAAACCTTCAAGACATCTTTGTAAGTAGAAAAACAAAGGGAAACCATATCACATGCAGAACACAATATTCTTACTATTTTGTGTACGCTCATGGATTTCCAGAGAAAGTTCAAATCACCCGAGAAACGTATTAAAATGTCTCAACAGACATACTGTATTCATTGGCACTGCTCTGCAAGGTTTCCTTGCTGTTAAACAATTACATGAAAAAAAGGAATCGTAGAGTAGCTTTATGCCACGTGAAGTGCATTTTTTTTTTTTAGCATTTCTTTGACTACCGCTCCAGAAGCCTCATTTATCAAAATAAAAACTAGGTATATGCAGGTTAGGGCACAATGATCAAAATCTAAACAGAGGCTTTTCTTATGAAAGTCAGTAATGATGAAAATCTGGTAAGAATACTGTAAAATGTATTTGGTTGTTGCGTCAACTATTTCCTTTATAAATGAGGCTCCTGGATCTGTTTGGGTGCAATAACACAGAGTCTTAAGAAATACCACCAGGCGTATCTGGTGAACACATTTCACTTTTCTTTTTTTTTTTTGCAAATAAACAAGCTGCCAGAAAAAAAGAAGCTGTGTGCGGCTGGAACGCTCCACTCTGAGCGATCTCCGCCCGACTTCTCCAATGAATTAAACATCAATATAATGTAATCTTATAACAACAACATGTTGACCGTTGCAAATTAGACGGAACAGTTGCAAAACCGACTCAGTGAAACAATAACGATGAATTAGATGAAGCCGAGAACACAGATTTCCAAAAACCAGCACCAAACTGAACCTTCACTTTTGAACGAGGGTGCCAAACTCTGCCAACGTTGCTGCCCCCCTTCTGGCACACTGCCATGCACCTAAAGCACCTCTCATGCATGCATTCGCACAAACACACACACACTCATACCCGCGCGCACACTCTCACACCCTGTCCTCAGCTGCTGGAGCCTCAGGTAGATCCCTGGGTCTTGCCTTCCAGACGGGGTAAGGAGCAGCAGCCTCCGAGCTCTACTTGTCCCCGCCGGTCTCGCCCTCCTTGGCCAGCCCGCGGATGGAAAGGTCGTAAACCACCTCCTCGATCTTCTTCACGTCGTACTTGAGGCCGTCGTAACGCTTCCGCAGCGGGTCGTTCTTCAGGTTGAGCAGGCGGAAGCCAGAGTCCAGCTCGTTGATGAAGTTGGAGATGCGGAGCGGCCGGGTGTAGTCTCCTGCTGTGACGCTGTTTACCGCCAACCGCGACTGGAGGAACAAGCAGCAGCACAAATTGAACTCAGAGTTACTCAACTTACATGTACAAGGTTCCATTGCTTATTAAGAAATCATTTTGAATTCAAATCATTATTAACTATTATATCATAATGTTGTGGCACTGTCATTTTATTATTTTATTTTATAGGGCTAGACAGCTGTATAATGCACTAGACACTGTAAGCCAACAGCAATCTCGGAGGTTCAGGTTGGTCAGTGAATACATGCCATGTTCCGATTGGTTCATTTGTAGACTTATGTCATAGCAGCAGTCAAATTATGAGAGTTTTGTCCTAAATTTCTGACACTATCAGGATTTGACAAGGTCAAAGTTCTAAATCGGCCGCCGGTAGACATGTCTAACAGCGTCAGGCCACCGTTTTGGATTGACAACCAAATATTTAAAGTTTCTCTCATGATTGTCAACTTTAATCTGCTAAATTCCAAAATTGCACAGCGTACAGGGGCCGTGAAGAACTCCAGGCCACACAGGGGAACCCTAATGTGTCCTTCTGTCTGCCTTAGTATATTCTTGATGTAACACCATAGCAAACAATAGACTTACCAGTTCACTGGCCATGATCAGCACACCTGCCAGGTAGTCCTCCACATCCAGGTGAAAGCCTTTCTCGCGCACCACCTCAACTGTAGGGTGAAGAGGGCAGAAAAAAAAAAAAAAAAAGAAGAGTAAAGCTGCATTCCTTGGTAACAGTTACACACTAACACATGAACTGATACCTACTGCCGAGTATCTTGGCCACGTCCTCCCGAATCACAAGAGTTTCAGTCTCCAGGTAGACAACAAAGGCTGCTAAAAAAACCAGGCGCTGCAGCACAAACCGCCAGTGTTCATGGAACCTAAAACGGGATCAGAGAATGACAGACAAAACACACAACTTTATTTGGCCACAATAATCCACTCAGTATCCGCTTTCCAGGGAGTTCTGGGTAGATACATACACACATTTCTGCAGATTAACTTTGTATGAATGAACCATGAAGTTAATTTTCGGATGACAACCCTTCCAATCATTAATCATCATTAAAGCTGCCAACCGCAACTTTTGTTAAAGTGGCTCCTACCTGTAATACTGCTCCGCAGGAAATTTTGTTTTGAGGTTGCAAATTTGTGTCCTGACTGTGCAGAACAACTCCCGTGCCTTTGCACATTTACTGGGAACTAAAAAGGAGAAAGGGGGAGAAAAAAAAGAGACAAGTCTCAATTGGAGAGGCAAACATCATTCCATCAGAGCCAGTCAAAACAGTGTATACTGTGTGAATTGCTCACTTTCTTTGAATCCAGATGGTTGGTGGACACTTTGGAGTACTGTTAGTATTTCTCTGGCAGTCTGCTCCAATGTCTGGACCACCTTACGGATATCCTACAAACAAAGTCCAAGTGTTTTAGTCTTTTTCTTAATCCAATATATAACGTCTTTTCTATTACCAGATGCATACCCAACTCCCCTAACGGGCCAGGTCAACAATAGGAACCCCACTTTTAATGGACCATTGACACCTTTTCTATAAAGTCCAAATCAAGTCAATGGAATGCTATTCTTTTCAAATTACTTAGTATTTTTAATTAACTTAACATTGTGTACTTTCATGGGCCGATTTAAAGCGAGTAACGCCAGATAACGTTACGTTAGCAGTAAACAAAAAAACACGATTTAAAGAGCTACACCTTTACTTGTCAGATAGGGAGCAGAATTAAATCGGCCATATTTTAGATGAAGTTGCGTGTTACCATTCTCGGCGAAACAGGGCGCAATTTAAAGCACGTGGAACAAAACATGACAGGCAGCAGAGCGTAACGTTAATGTAATTTATATTTGAGGAAAAGTGACACACCTATTTGATCAACCTGTATCAAATAACGTTAGACGGCTAGTTCTCGTATTCAATCATCGGAGGCGCGGTTGGCTAATAAACAAGACTTCTGTTACTATAGTGCGGTTTCTGGGGGTAAAGAAATATATTTTGATGTGTGTTGACAGGATTTGGCTCCGGTTATCCGCTAGCTAACGGTCTCTGAGAGCTACTATTGTGTGCAGCTTTGCAGCAGGCTGTCCATTCATACCTCTCTGACGTCCTGGTCGGCGCTCAGAAAGCCCTGGATATAACTGAACATCTCGGTGACAGACATTTCTGATTTCAGTCAGGCTATCCGGACGATAATGATGATGATCCGACTCTTGCTGCTAGCTAAGCTAATTCATAAAAACATCAACGTGCACGCCACCTCTGCCTCCGCGCTTTGTGTGGCGCGGGGAGATGATGTCATGATTTCCAACGTCACGTCGTTGTCGCGCCATATTTTCTGCAAAAAAAAGTATACCGGTAATCATAATAATAACAATATTAATAATGATGATGATAATAATAATAATAATAATAATACATTATTGTGAATAATAATGCTATATTATACGTACATACAGTATATTTTTCTCTTCAACACTCAGAGCTCCCTGTAATAAAAATAGCAAAGGGGATTTTTAATTTATCTTCTAAGGACTGTTTACAAAGACATCGTTAGGCTACAGTATATTATTTTAGTCTATTATCTCTGTAACATACCATCAATATAATTTAATCCATTATGTTCATTCATTATTTTTTTATTTCTATCACTTGATTGTACACTTGCAGCACACAAGCTGTAATCTAAACAAAGTAACACACTTTTCATGACATTATAAGGCTGCTAATTTACAAAATATCATTTATTTCTGTTGTACAAAGGTAGAAAAATAATCTAATTTAATGGGGCCAATGATTAAGAAACCATAGTTTGTACAACACGGGTCTTTCAGCAGGTGTGGTTTACTTCATGAACAGAACGGCAGTGTTTGTCGTTTAGAAATTTGATGACTGCTTGGCCAGCCTGGTCTAAGTCTGCTGCATGACCTCATTCACCCTGTTGATGGAGACAAAGTACCACACTTGTTAATGTTACCTTAACGTGCTGCTTGAAAAACACAACATCCAACAGTCGCACCATTACCAGCCCCATCTCATGGATACTTTAATGAGGCTTTTGTAAAAAGCTGGGAGCTTTTTTATAACAGTTGGAGAAGAAACATTTGGCAAACTCATTGGTTAGTCACTATCCCTAAAGCTCCTTTTCTAATAAGAATGAAATATAGGCTAGCCTACTACTAGAAAATAACACAAATACCACTGACTATATCATATGTTTTTATTTACAAAGTAACATTTTGACTCATATCATTATTAAAAAACATGTATTGACTTGACTTAAGTATTTTCATTATTATTTTAAAATAAAAATCAACCTCCCACATTCTTATTTAGGCCTATCACTCTCGCGTATGTGCGCGCCACTTTTAGTACTCAGATTTCCGACTGCTCCAGAAGGCATCACCACAGAGCGCAGCTGACGCAGAGCACAGAGTCAGTCGCCTGTTGCTCCAAGTTATAGTTAACCAGACAGCTTATTGCATGTCAGGAGTAAGAAACCGGCTCAGTCAGTTCAGACTCTCTGCTCGTTGACGTAACTGTCTTATCTAAACCGTACCGTGTTTTTAAATGCCCTTGTCTTATTCGTTACCTCGGGACTTTGAAACAATGTAGCTAACTGCTGTTCAGCCGACCCTTTGAGATGGAGAAAACCTCAGCAGAAGATGACTGCGTGGATTCAGGAGCCGAGACTGGAGGGTGAGTGAAGCAGAAATCATATATGACTGATCCTGAATATCATATTCATAGATTATAGATTTTATTAATGAGGGAGTAGGAGTAGATTCAATTTAAATAATTTAGCAATCATTTTAAAAGGTAGCCTAGTTTAACTTTTTTCTATGGAAAACCAGACACAAATCCTCATTTCAAGCAGAGTATTATTTTGTCTTGAGCATATATTTATTAGAAAGTGTGTTAATGTAACGATATGCCGAATTAAAGCGAGTATATGTTAACGGTGAGAAAATATGTTACCAGAGCTATACCTTCATCATATAAGCAAGACAACATTAAATCGACACAATTTTAAATGGAGTTTGGCGTGTTGCCCATCTCAGCAGCGAAACCGGGTATAATTGAACAAAACAGAAACAGAACGTAATGTAAATATATTTTAGGAAAGGTGACAGGTCGATTGTGCATTATCAATCTGATAAAGTGACGGTATATATCTAGGGTTATTGTAGTATCAGTAGTCAATCATTGCAGGTCCAAAATCTCGTTATCATGTGTAGGCTATACTTATTATTTATTTATATTCCTGGATTGCACCCCTGTGCCAATACTTGTTTTGATTGAACAACTGACGAGGGCATATGAAGGAGGTGTGATCCTAATTTTTTAGTAGAAAAAAAAAGTCTTAATCACCAACTTAGTTGTTAATGAGTACAGACACATTATTGTTGAAGCTTAATCCAAGAATGTTTTGACAACAGAGAGTTACATGACTGTATTCTTCTGTCTGTTTTCAGCCATTAGACAAAGATGTGCTTCAGTTTCTCATGCGGTATGTCTGTCTACTGGATGTGGTGTTGTAGTAGTGAAGGATCTGCGTTTGTGTGTGTGTTTTAGAGGCAGATCAGATCCTACATAACCCTTAACCCCTTGAAGTCATCATCAAAAATCTGAATGACTCAGATCTGTTATAGCATGCAATATTAAATACATACACATACTCTATAACATAGTGTGTTTTGAAACGTATAGGATCTTATTTGACCATTTGAGTATTTAAATAAATATCATAACATGAAGTCAGCTATCAATATCAAGAAATGCTCCGATAATTCCTGTTGTCAATATCACCCAGCCTCTTAGCTCTTCTCTAGTTATGAAATAGTTAAAAATCGTAGCCTGTGCAGTTTTAGGGCCCCTATATCTCTAATACTAAATAAAATCTTATTTATTTATCAAGAAAAAAATGCTTGTTAATTGGCTTCCTTATGGTGTAAATGTGCCAGATTCAGCCAAAAATCAAATTTTTCCTCTGTTGTCCCTGGGCAAGGTTGATGTTAAAAGTTGAAAACAACAAGAAAATCAGGCCTCCATAGTTCTCTTTACTCTCATGTTGAATGTAAGTAAGCTCGAAAAGTCATCTGACATCAGTACATCCAGGAGTCACCTGCGTCCATGCTATTTCATTAGCTGAACTGGAACCTAACAACATAATGCGTGTGAGAGAGAATGTGTTTCATGGGAAAACTTAGCAGCAGAGAGCTCTGTGTAAAGTGCTGATGTAAAAGGAAAATCATGGAGCGTCCAGCTGATAACAAGAGAGCCACCACCTCTATCAGGTCACATCCTCCACCTCTCCTGCCTCATTCCACTTCCTGTTCAGCTCCTACATCCACTGTTTTTAATCATTCTCTTCACTTCAGACTGCCTCTGCATCTCTCCTTCAGTCCCAAGTCACAGACTTCATAGAGATCTTATTGTACTTTAGAAACATAAGTAAACAATTATACACTTCCTTATAATTAAAGTCTCAGTCGGTCTGCCCTAATACGCTCTGCAGTTCTGTTTTAGTGTCTTTTAGCTCATTGTTTTGGTTTTGCAGGACATTAAATGTTTGGTTCAGTCTCATCAACCTCATTTCCAGCTACATCACAGCAGGTAGCTGTTTTAAGCAAACAAGCTGTGTTAAACCCACTGTACGCTCTGCCTAGCACCAAACAGCAGCTAAAGTTGGAAACTAGCTGGTGAACATAGTACATAAGAGACAGATTTTTTTCTCAGGAGATGGTAGAGACCAAACCAGAGCTGAAAGGAGAGTGAAACATTCCAAATGAATGTTAATGTCCGCCAGATTCGAAATTGGCAACTGCATGCTAACATGTTCTTTGTAAAAACGTTATAACTTAAAGAAGAGAATAATATAATAATAATAATAAAATATACATTAATGTTGTGTTTTTAGCTTGTTCTGCTGCCCTCAAGTGTCAAAAAATAAATGCAGCGTAAAGTTTTCCTGACTTGTGGTTGTGTGAATAATGACTGTCCCGATGGAAGTAGCATGACAGTGTTATAGTTTTATGGAGGACGTTGAACGGTTAGGCGTTATTTCAACAAGGGGAACTGCTGTTCACATTCCTTCTCCTACCATCAGTCAGCATTGGTTTCTTTAAACCATGACAAAAAAATCTTTCCCGAATATAACCAGACCTTAACTATAGAGGTGGCAGGCCATATAATGCTCACGTGAGTCACGGTTTAGACGTGAGGATGTATTGCTTTAATGTTCTGTGTCTTTCTATCTTTATCCATGCTCTTCATCTTTCTGTTTTCTTCTCCCTCCCTCCCTGCATCCCCACCCTAATCAAATAAGAGACAACTGAATCTGTTCAAACAAGCCCTTTAGACATTAGAGCCCATCAGGTCACTCTGCAGTCAAACCCAGTGTGCATGACCGCACTGCTGCCTGTCTTCACTTCACTTCACTTTGAGTTTATTGTCTTTGGACGGAGATGAAGCAAGGCAGCGTGGCCAGACTGGGAACTCCAAGCGAGATGCTAACTGGTGGAGTCCTGCCAAATACACACACCCAAGGGATCCATCAAAACAGATCTGTAACTGCACACACTACTACATCCAACTCTACTCCAAAGAGTCATAAACTTAAAAAAGTCTTTTTTCCACATTGTCATTTTTTTCCGTGCAAGCAGGGACACGTCTGTGAGTTTCACTCTGTCCTTTTTGGAGGAACCTTCTGGTCATTTATAATCTGCTCTGTATATTTGTCTTTTCTTTCGCTCCCTACGCCAACATTTTCCCCTCTGCAGTACCCCATCATCTTTTCTTCTTACCGTTCTCTGCTCACCTCCACTACTTCCCATCCATTACTTTCTCTACACCACTAATGCCCCTCTTAGTTAGATTGATAACCTCCTGCTGCAGGAAACAGACGTGTTCCTCTGCTTCCTGCTGTCCTGTAGCTCTAGAGGCTTTATTAGTTTAGAGATGGAGTCACAGGGAGTGTGTGTGTGTGTGTGTGTGTGTGTGTGTGTGTGTGTGTGTGTGTGTGTGTGTGTGTGTGTGTGTGTGTGTGTGTGTGTGTGTGTGTGTGTGTGTGTGTGTGTGAGTGTGTGAGAGTGAGAACAATTTTCACTGGTTGTCAGCTGACTCCCGTGGGACTAACAATCTCAGGTTCTGTGGTATACATGTGGGCTGAGATTTTACAGACAGCTCAGGGAATTATAACGTGTGGGATGCAGGCTAGCTCCTCAATCACTCTTGTATGTGGGCATGTATGCTTGTTGTATGTTTAAAATCACAGATATTTGTGTAATTACACAAAATGCCAGAATTTGTTCTCTAATCCTATGAGATCAGATTAGCAGAAATCTAATATTTTGCTTCCCTACACTGTTATCCCGAATTAGTTGACTTTACTAGAAATTTGCGTGGAAACCCGTTGCCTTAAACCGTCTAAGATTTTACTCAAGGTGAAATTTAACAGGTCAAGTTGTATTAACAGAGCTGTAAGTTGATGCAGTAGACAAATCAAGTTTACATTAGTAGTCATTAAAAAAATCATTAGTAAACGTCAATTATTTTGTTCTGGAGTCATGTCTAAAATAAGCATGTTAAGTTAAAGGTTTATTGCGTAACTTTTTGATATTAATGAACGTCCGATACATTCAAGTTATTGCCAAATGAGTTGATGCAAAGCTAATTAAGACTATCAGCTCCACACATCTCTCTCTGTATTTCTCAGTATGACTATGTTCAGAAGATTGGGTCGTCTGGTGACTTTCATGTGAAACTCAAGCGAAGATGATTACCTCTTCTGAAGGGTCCATCGTGTTTTTTTAATCCTCTGTGTCCTCCTTGGCTACTAGCAACTACGTGGAGGAGGGGTGGGGGTGGTGTGCGATCACAGAAGGCTTGTATCGTGTGGATGCGCTGACAGTTTTGTTGTCATTACTTAGAATTCCTCATGGGGGAGACAGAAACTACCCACTATAGCTTTGCTATGCAAAGAAACATACAAATACAAAACGTTCGGCTACTTATCACTATAAATACATTCCTTTATACATACCTGATTATTTTCATGTTATTTCCTTTATAACAGCATAGTCCTTAGAACAAGGTATTCACTACATTTGCTACAAAAAATTGAAATAAAACAATACATCAGTACATCATTGGAATTTGTCAATGTATTGTACTGTGTAGGAAGTTTCACTCAGAAAAAAGAGTTACAAATTTCAAGTCTTTGTGTATACTTCTGAATTCTTCCTCACTGCCCAGAAGCCATCAGTCCCCACCCGGGTCTCGGTCATGGTGCAACAATAAATGTAGATAAACATGAACACTAAATCAACCATAGAAAACTTAAACCCAGATAACATTAATGCACACCCAAAACATTAACAGAACATTATTAAAACACACTATAACTAGGACAGAAACCATTCAGAACATATTTTTTTTTTTCCATGAGCCTTTGCATCGTTCAAATGACATCTATAGTTATCTCTGCTTAATATGATCAGAAACGGTTTAGTATAGAGGATCTTTGATATGATCTGTGCACTGCATACTTAAGGTAGTTATTACAAACAACTAATGTGATTTAGTAATGAATATGTTTTTTTTAACAAAACATGAAAGAATAAGTAGTGACTAAAAAGTAAACTACTAAACTAAAAAGTTTAATTACAACAAAATCTGCATTTATAGTGTACCAGTTCAAAGATATAGGAGCTTTAGATTAAACATGTATCTTCCCCGTATAAGAATAGGAACATGGGTGTGTATCCCCAGTAGTGGAAACAAGATCCTTTACCTAAAGAAATAGTTTAAAATACGCTCATTTGTTAGGATTTAGATCACTTCCATGTCTGTCCATAAAGTACGGAGCTAGAGCCAGGACATGGTTATCTTATTTTAGCATGAGAAATGTCTCGCCTGGCTCTGTCCAAAGTTAAAAAATATACCTTTACCACTATGGTGTACTGTGTCTTGTTTTTTTTTAACCTAATCACAAACAGAAATGTAAACATGACAATTTGTGATGGTTATGTGCTGTAGCCAACAGATTGTCAGTTTGCCCAGCATTTTAAGAAAGTTACAGCGTGTAAATTGCCCTAAAACCACAAACTGTTGTTATTACATTTCTGTTTGTGTTCGGATTAAACAAATTAATAAAATGATTAGTTAAATAGTGAGCTTTAGAGGTGATGGTGGGAGTATGTTTGTCCTTTGGATGGAGCTAGGCTAATCACCTTCAGGCTTTAGCGCTGTACATGCTGCATACACATCTTTTCAGTAGAATGGGAAAAACTGAGAGATATATCTGACTCAGTAGTAAAATGCTCATAAGCAGCATGACCACACGTAACACATGAGATTGTTGCCGATCTTCTCATCTAAGTCTTGTTGTCTTTTCAAAAATGTTGAACTGTTCCTTTAAGTAAAAGCATCAATATTGATGTAATAATCCATTACGAGTGAATGTCCTGCATTCAACATTTTCTGATAACACCTAAGTACTTTGACTCATGTTTCAAAAGAAAAGGTACTCATTATTGCATATCATATCATTATATATATTATATTGTTGGATTATTAATTGTAATGAAGGACTTATCAAGTCGTCATTGCATTAATATGCATGAATGTGTAAGCAGCATTATTGCTGGTTGGAGTGGGGCTAATTCTAACTACTTTAGACACTATTGGGTAGTTTATTCTTTAACGATGCCCAATGATCATATTTTAGAAGAAGTATGGAATCATGAATCTTAATCTGCAAATTAACTAGTAATTACGGCTGTCAAATAAATGTTAAAACGTAAAAACAACCAGATTTCCCTCTGGAAAATAGTGGAATACATAGAAATACTCGAAAAAAACTATGAAATGTCTGTGTGCATTTTGGTGACCTTTCCAGTTGGACCTGTCCTTCTGTTTAGCCAGCTGTCAGCACTTTATTTGAAATAGAAGTGTGTCATCCTGTAAATCATGTGGATTGTACTTCATACTGTAATATAAACTCCTGTCTCCTTTCTCTGTTTCATGTCCTCATTTTCTCTCTCGCTCTTCCTCCCCCCTTCTCTTTTCTGTCGTCCTCTGCAGGTCTGATTACAGTCCCTTGTCCTCAACCAGCAGTAAGTAAACTAATGGTGACATAAAGCATTGTTAGCAGTGACTCAAACACACACAGCTCAGTCCCAGGACTTTATCTCCCTAATACACGCTGACAAAATAAATCCACTCACGGGGGAGGATTGTGTTTGTGTGTGTTTAGCGGTCCGTATGGTTTTAGGGAGGATTGTTTTGTATGGTAAAAACAAATTGTTCGAATGATTGTTGTTTTCTTCCTACTTCCACCTTAGCGTACATTTACTGTGATTGTACATGCTAGAGACATTTTGCACATTGGATATAGTAAATGGTTGGCAATCATGCAATCAATTAGATAAACATATGTCTTGATGGGGCAATTCAAAATAAATAAAGATAAAGCTTTGGGAAGCATGTTCATTTCACATGATTGGTACAAAGAAAACTTCTTCAGTGTGCTGTTAAAAATAAAAAATAAAATAATAATATTTTCACTTCATTTGCATTAGTTAAAGCTTTAGTGCGTAACTTTTTGATATTAATGAACGTCCGTTACATACATACATACACATACATCTGAAGAGTCCCTCATGTTTTTTTAATCCTCCGTGTCCTCCTTGGCTACTAGCAACTGTGTGGAGGAGGGGTGGGGGTGGTGCGCGATCACGGAAGGCTTGTGTCATGTGGACGTGCCGACAGTTTTGTTGTCATTACTTAGAATTCCTCATGGGGGAGACAGAAACTACGCACTATAGCTTAAAAGAAGTTTCCCCCTTGGGCTTCATTCAGGCTGCATTCATACCAAATCATGCATTGTGGCAAAAACGCCAGTTCTCACATTTATTTGAATGTGGGTCTTGCGTTTAGGCTGCTGCGGTGGGGATGCTGAAATAATACGCAGCGGCCCTGCAGGCAAAAGTTGAAACACAATGATCTTTTGGAGAAACATAACCTGACATCACGCTGCACGTAACACGTAAATTTGTTACATGTTTAAGATAACTTCGATTTACTACAATTTGCAGCGACCTTGCTAAAAAGATTGAGCAAGAAGCACGAGCAGTCAGGCGGTCAGGTCTCTCCAGGTTGGTCAAACTTATTTGGAAGAGAAAACAAAGGCGAACAGTGGAACGATTATCCATCACAGTTACAGTTTACAACTTCTTACTTACTCTACTTACTCTGTAGTTGTTTGCCCCGATCATCTGGATTGTGATTTAGATAATCTGGATAAACTCTTGTCGTGTATACAATCCATCTGATCATCTGATACTCCATCTGACTTTTTAAAGATGTTGCAAAATTTACAGATCTCAGAAATTACTTATATAATCATTCATATGATAAATGAATACAATATTATCATATCTGGAGTTATACTTAAATAGACAGACGTATCTGTGGTGGCTTTCATTTGATTTATTTTCATTTCACTTTTTGTGATAACTTCTGATATTGATACCACAATATGATATTGATCACATATAGGGATACGATATGATATTGTTGGACTTTCTTTATTATTGTTAAATTGTTTTTAAATTTTCATTCAAATGGATGAAAGTGTGTGAAATCGTCTTCATAAATACACATTGAGTTACAGATCAGTTACTAAATATTGTTTGTTGTTATAAGTGCCAACAAGGCTTGAACTAAGAGGTCGCCACTTGCTGCTGAGTACTTTTGTACATACTGTGTGTGTGTGTGTGTGTGTGTGTGTGTGTGTGTGTGTGTGTGTGTGTGTGTGTGTGTGTGTGTGTAGTTTTGTGTGAATGTTTGTATGATTGTAAAGATCTGTGTTTGCAGAGGTCATGACCTCTCTCCAGTCTGATTGCCAGGTCTCCGGGCCTTTGACAATGGGAGGATTATATCCAATATTAGCCCATTAATCTGGTCTACAGGAATCTGCATTATCCCACCGGCACCACACCCGCACATCAGGAAGTAGAGGACCACCACACACACACACACACACACACACACACACACACACACACACACACACACACACACACACACACACACATAGAGAGTGACCCAGCAGTGTCTGGTTTGGTCTTTTCCCCTCATGTTTCCTTTGTCTTTACTGTATCAGATGATCTTCTGCCCACTATTGTCTCTGTCTCCACTGGAGGTCAAGATGTGAACAAAACATGCACATGCACATTGTCAGAAAACACAAGAACTTTAAATACAGTATATGGAAAAGTGTGACCACAATTAGAAATACATTACTGGACCTGAATTGCTGGTGACTTTGTTTGCTTTAGGAACTCACCATGCCTGTGCATTACTCAGATGTATAGATTGAAAGTAAATTGGAATGTAATATAGAAAATATTTACCAATTCTAATACATGGAAAATACTTCTGTCTGTTTGGCTGGCAGGTGTCCATTACCTTATTTATATAACAAGGCCCCTCAAATGTGTAAAGGGTATGGTATGTTGAACTGCTAGTAAGGGATTCTCTCAGGGTTGACAACAGTGATCTGAAGGTCTTTGTCCAATACTAGGTCTGAGACTGAGAAAATTAGTTTGTGAAACATACACATCCTACACACAGATAGAAGTGAAAAAGCAGCATCAGCTTATTCATCAAACTGATGCCCACACTAATGATGACAACAGAAAGGACGGGACAGATGAATGATTTTCCAGAGATGTGAAAGGACGATATAGAGAAGTCGTCTGTCAGCTCTGTGTGTGGCTGTCTTGTTTTTGTCCTCTGTGTGTGTAGTCATGCATGTCTGTGTGCGCTGAGGAGTTCATATGAAAACGTGCATGCAGCATCAGTCTCCCTCGTCTCCTGCCTCCACAGAAGTATATTTAGGTTCTGGTAGAGAGCGTAGTCATGTTTATACAGGTGGTCTTAACCCCTGACCTTTGACCTCAGCTTAGACCAGCCATAAGCCCCACTGTAGACAGACTGATATCATGTTAAACCACCAATATCAGTATGACTGAGGTAATACTCTACGTCCTATGCAACAGACACTGGAGGAATTCAAATGGCTTGAAATTGAAACAATGTCAATATGTTGTCAGTTGTTTAGGACAGTGAGTCTATTACTGGTAACTGAGCAGCCCCACTGGTGCAGTCGAGAGCCAAGCATTTCACAGTTGCTACTTAAAAACAACAGAGTTCATTGTTCATATAAAGCTTTTGTAGGCCGAGCCATACTGCTAAAAACATTCCAAATATAAGCATAAAACAGCTAAAATAAATAAAAGTCATCATCAAGACAAGTCTAGTCTTAGACAGGCAGCTGTTTCATACACTGAACAAATCCGGCTAGATTAAAAATGTAGTTTAAGATTAAACATTATCTCACTTAACAGTGTAGTTTTTTTCCATGTTGAAGACTGAAGCCAATTCTGGAAAATGGAACAAATGATATATATACAATTATGTACCACTGCCACCTCTGCATTAGAAATAAAAGTAGCCGAAACCTTGAATTTATATGTATTCTTTAAAACGTTTCGTGAATGCAAAGGCTTTTGTAACATTTTTTATCACTCAGCGAATGTTAAGAAGTGGAGATTGTGGTTGCAAAATATCACGCAACAGCAGTGACGGAAAACAAAATGCTAAGTGTAATCTGTCTTTTATGCTGTCAGCAGCTGGTGTGTGCAGCATCTTTTGATCGCTCAATAGAAGGTAAATAGGTTTTGATTCAAGAGGCTTCAACTGAGCCCCACCCCAAACACTTAATCACACAACATCACTTTCTATTGGTCACAGCAGATGAGTGTCCATTCAGCGTGAGTGACCTGTGACCCTGCCCCCAATGGGTTTCTGCATGTGTGTGTGTGTACATGTATGTAAGCCGGAGGGAGCCGGTTGTCAGAGTAATGAATGTTTTTGGGCCAAAAGAAGGTTTTAAACTATGCATAGGTCATACTGTTACAACACAAAGACGCCAGGCAGAGACGCGAATACAAATATACTAACAGAGGATTCATGATTTGTCACACTTGAATATCTGAAAGAAATCTACTGTAGATGTATTTATTATGCACATATATGTGGACACATGAAAGAGAGAGAAAATAGCCAGAGAGAGACAAGAGAAAAAAACTTGGATAAAAGATGAAAAGAAAACATGAAAATTATTCAGGATTCATCCAACGTTCGCAGGTAATGGGAAGCAAAACAAAGACTGTGGAAATATATCTTTCTAAGAAAGAATTGAGGAAGATTTCAAGACAGTGAATAAAATAAATATGCATCAGCATATTGAGCAGTTCAGTGAGTCTTTAATACCACAGAGGTCTAGACAGGATTGATAGTAGTCAAAAGCCTGGGAGTCACAAGTTGATGTCAGGGGTTTATGTTTTCAGCCTGTCACCAGCAGATGTCTGCTTGCTGAGACACACACATATGCATATGTGCTTTACTCCATTCACGCGTGCAAAAACGAACAATTATCTGCTGACAAAATCTGCCGCAAATGAATTAACCTTGGGGACAAATACACTTTATTGTGGATGCTTCACAATAAAAGCCACCCTGTACATTCCCAGTTGAACACTCTTAAAGTGAACATGCAGCAGTAGGAATTGGTTTTTGGTTTGCATTAGCAGAAGGAGTCAACAGTGAACAGAGAGCCTGATATCAATTAGATCAAATTCCAAACAGTAACATTGACTCTTTTGTGCTCTAGTAAGCAACTTGAGTCACACAAAAAAGACGGACTCTGGCAATTGCAATGAAAACCACTATACAGTATAAAGAAGTATACAGAATGTAAATACATTTAATGGCTATTGCTGAAAGACTGCTGGTCATAATAGTATCACTAATGAGGTCAGTCCAGTCCAATGGTTCTCTATTGGTCACGGTTTGCTACTGACCAACAGCAACAAACAAGTTATTGTGGTAGTGTAAGTCATCAGCGGTAAAATTATTAATCTTTACCACATAGTCAAACACTTTGCTCGTCCAGACTGCCTGTGCATCCAGTAATTCCCGTGGCCCTGCTCTTGTTATCTGGCTCAGACAGGCAGCAGATTAGCAGAACCAGGAACACATGTGTATGCAAGTAAAAACAAAATCCACTCTCCAACATTTGTACACGACCCACACTGCTGTATATCAGGCAGTGTATGAAATACTTACTTGTGAAAGTGCAGGAGCCTGTCAAGTTTGACTTTCTTCCTTAAAATAATTCAAGCTCTGCTGTAGTTTTAAGTTGCACGACGTGTAAAACTCGTTTATCTGCAGGCAGACAGATACAGTATATACATAGACACCGGAAGACAGAAAGGTGCTTTAGGTTGCATTTTTATATTTTGTTATGTTTTACTTTTGCTAATTTTAGTTTGACCCTGACCTAAAACATTTCTGCACATTACATTTTTTAAATTTAAGTTTCAAATATTTGGTTGTACTAGTACATGTGGTTTTGACTTAAATTCTACTTTTGCATTTTTTAAGGAGGCACAAGTCAGATGTAGCTACGTGCTTGTGTTTGGAAAGAAGAGATACGCTATGATATGTATTTTTTAATCTCACATTTGAATGTCAGTACAGCTATAGTTCTGCCTCACACTTTATTTCTGTGTCTTTGTGTTTGGTGTATACTATAGTATATTACACCCTTATTGGTTAAAGTGAGGTCTGAGCATTCGCTACCTCTTTTCCTTTCATCAGCACAGACTTGCATTCACACTCAGACACTGGGGAAGATGACGCACTGGTTAGGACAGTGCTGAGTATCTTTTTACACGCCAAACTATTTGCAGTGGTGTCAGCCAAGGCACTTTCAGCACAGTCAGTTTGAATAGCACCTGATGGATCAAGGACCACCCGTACCAACTCAACACACACACACACACACACACACACACACACACACACACACACACACACACACACACACACACACACACACACACACACACACACACACACTTACACTGCCATAAGGCAGCCTGGATTAAGTGTTACCAAATGTGCGTACTCCAAGATGAGGTTTGGACTACGAGGCTGTTATCGCAGCTAAATACGCTTCAGTCAGCTGTTTGTTAATGGTCTAATTGAAGCAGTTTTATCTGTCAGCCTTCTTGTGGGCCCTTCAATGTAATGACTTAGTGAGTGTGTGCTCACTGAGTGCACATCCAGTGCAGTCTGTATTAGTTGCACAGTGAAATATGTTTTGTTGTTTTGGCTCTGCTCTCCTACCACATTTAAAGTGAAAACAATAAAACAACAGTGACTATGAGGTTGAAGATAGAGGTTTTCACTGCTTGGAATCGAACAGGACTACAGGACTGTAGTCAGACTAATTTAAATTTTCTTAGTTGGCACTATTGTATTGCTGCTGATCTCAGGTCTGTGTGTCAATATGTTTAATACCCGGGTGCCTCCAATTGATCCTGCACCAAAAAAAACAAGATGTATTTAAATGCACAGCATCTTTGGGTAGGTTTCCTATTGACAAAAAATAGAGTTAAATAGTGTCACAGCATTAGCACCTCTTCAGCTATTTGTCCCTCCACTAATATAAGCTGCCTTCTCCCAGGTCTGTTGGGACAGTGAAGGTCACATAGCATGCATAAACTATTGAACTTCGACTAGCCCTGTTCACTGGCTTTGGTCTCCTTACGAAGTCTCCCCTTCTAATCTTTAGACAGTAACCTATCTAATCTATCTAATCTGGAAATTTGAAACCAGCAGCAGTTTAAAGCCAGAAAACAGCGGCTCCACATTTTGATCTGATTGCTTTTATCCTCAATGAAACTTGGTTGTTGTCGTTCTCACGTTAATGTCTCAGGGTCTCTGTCATTTGAGAACTGCGTTAAGGATAAGGCTGTGTTGTGATTTTAGGTAGAATGTTGATTTTTCCCAAGAAATCATGATATATAGCCTTTTTTTGGCATAAATATCTGCCTTATTATAATACTGTTAATAACCATTAGAAGTAAGGGTACTCATGTGGACAAAAATCTGAAGTGGCAGTACTCAGTCCTGGTGATTACTGGCCCATTTCAGGCACTGTTGCTTTGTGGTATTTCCAGCAGCAGTGCAGTGAATGTGGGTTTGACTTAAAACAAACTATCTTGTGTGTGTTCATGACAGTGACCAAACATGTCATCCAGGGCAAGGATGTGGCTCAATCTAGTGTTTTTAACAGTTTCGAGACAATGGAGCTCTGTGGCACAGATGAATAAGATATATTAGGCTTTGGATACACAGACAATACTTGTTAGTAGGAGCAGTTTGTTGTTGGTTTTGGTATTTTAATTGGATTTATTATCAACAAGAAAATTATAGAATGTTGTTGGACTTATCCTTTGAAATGGCGATAATCAATCTTTTTTAAAACACCACACATGTATCACATGAAAATGTGTTTTGTGCCAATATGTGCTCAATGAACTTACAGAGAATTGTTACCTGAATGTGCAGCTTCACTCCCCACTACAGAGCTTTATAGGGAGTTTCAGCTCACTGTTTACCTGTCCGATCCACAACTTTTCTGTTTCGGTCCACTCTCACCGCTCTCATGGCGGCGTTATCGGCCGCAGCAGCCACTGTTTTCAGTGATAAAGCTCCAAAACCATACTGTACGCTACCTGCTCAGCACCAAACAGCACACAGACGACTAGCTGGTAAACGTAGTGGAGCATTTAGAGACATAATTAGACTGATATTTCCCTCGAGTTAGATATGTCAGTGTTAGCAAAAGTCATGTGTATCTAAATCAAAGGAAAACATCTGTGTTTTACATTTTGAATAATAAAAAGTTTTACTGAACTTGTAGAATAATATTAAAGTCAAAACTTTACACATTTTAATTTCCTTGGTACTTATTTTTACCAGACGACAAAAAGGGGCCCCTGTCTTGAATATCCTCATTCAGTTGTTTTGACTTACACTGAGGTCCAAGCTAGCTGAAGCTGTGACTGCAGTATGTACACACACACACACACACACACACACACACACACACACACACACACACACACACACACACACACACACACAGAGGCCTTAGTTGAGTTTTCGCTGCTAATCACTCTCATATGTGCAGGGGCCACTAGAAGGCGTGTTGTTTTATCTCACGTCATCATCCGTGCGTATGGCTGCGAGCATGTGTTGCCAGTTAACACTAAAACACAGACTGGAGGTAAAAGTCTGTGAGAATGAGAAAAGACACGCCTCTATAAATTAGCAAATTGATTTTGTGCGTGTTGAGGATGGTCGTGCATATGCTCGTGTGTGTTCATAGTCAGTCGAGTCAGAACATCAGCTTCAGTTTGAAGACTCGAGTGGATTAAGAGCTTAGGAGACACACTCCTCCACAGCATTACACACACAAACCCCCTTCATTCCCTTCACAGGATTGGGGTGACTTAATCTCTAATGTATTCTTCTCTGAGCCAGCTCCCCATTAAACCTTATTGCTAGAGGAAAGCATCAGCTTGAATGTACAAGGTATTGAGTTGTATCTTTTATGTTAAGTGTACCATCAACTTGGAAACAAGTTGATGGCGTTTCGGGGCCTTCCTGACCGAAACATTTTTTTTTTTTTTTAAATAAACGGTGAGTGAGAGCAGAGTGCAGGATTTGTTCCCTTTGTTTCCAAGTTGATGTTACCTTCCAACGCACCTGCACTGAAGAATTTTGGGATGTGCGAGTTGTTTCTTCAAAAAAGTTAAATGTACCATAAAATACAACTCATCACCTGTGTGTATACCTGTTGTATTTGTGACAGACGGATCTGTGAATCTACTGAATTTAGATATTTAAACCAAACAGCAGATAAATTACAGTACACTACACAGCCGTCTGTATGTCTGTCGTTGACCAAAGCTGCATCACTTAAATCTGCCGATATGTTGATTTCTTTACCTTTTAAATGATTTATGTATGTATTTATTGGGTGGTTTATCCACTGAGATAGATCAACCACAAACAAATTAATCTTTGCAAAAGGTCTGGCAAAGTTCTAAAGGCCTCTGGACTGGAACGGCTAAAATAACAGAAACACCACCTACAATGCATTACAGTTCAACAGCACTACAAACTACATTCTCCAAAATTACCGTAAAGTTGAATCACCAACTCAGTTTCAAAAGTATCACTAACTCAAACAGTTTCAAAAGTAGGATTTATTGGGGCGCCTGGGTAGCTCATCTGGTTGAACGTGCACCCCATGTACAGAGGGTCAGTCCTTGACGCAGTGGCGGTGGGTTCGATACCGACCTGCGGCCCTTTGCTGCATGTCATTCCCCCTCTCTCTCCCCTTCAAGTCTTCAGCTATCCTATCCTAGGCCTAAAATGCCCCAAAAAAATCTTTAAAAAAACAACACAGGATTTATTGCAGGACTGTTTAGAATGCATCAGGTGTACATGAGTGTATATTAAAAACAAGGCTGTTATCTTACAGTTTACTCCAGACACCAAAAGGAGTCCAATTAATAAAATTAAGACGTACAATACACTTTTTATGTATGCATTTACTGTGACCTAATTGAATGACAAACACATTTTAAGAGGAGGCTGAAGGGACAAATGCATCTGTAAACTAAACTAAACTAAAGTGCTACTAAAGAGTATCACAAACAAGAAAGTTAGGGCTCAAACGCTTGGATACACACACTCATGTTAGACATTTTATTTCCTCTGCAGAAACTTTCAAGCAACGTTAGCTTTCAAGTTTCTAAGGCTACGTTCAGAATGCAGGCAAAAGTGGCCCAAATCCGAATCCAAACATTTTTTGGGGTCAAGTGACCAGGTCAGACTTCAGAAGTAGTGTGAACACTCAGATCTTGCCCAGATCAGATTTTTTTCAAATCAGATTCAGGCCACTTCCATATGTGGTCCTGAATCAGACCCAGATCAGATTTTTTTTCCAATGCGGCCGCAGTGTGAACAACCAAGGCGGATTTGATGCGACTTTTACCTCAATAACCCTCGCTGCGCCCTCTCTCCCTGCGGGGAGGGTCGGGGCCCCCTGCTCCCGGTGCGGCTGTCAACCGGGGCGGACTGTCCTCAGTGCGCCCCAACCGCGTTGCATTGCCAGGGTGGGGATCGGCTCACGTAAAAGGCGTCAGGGGTCTGCAGCGATGTCGGCAACCCACCCGACCCGCCTTGAAACACGGACCAAGGAGCGCGCGAGTCAGAGGGTCGCCCAGTGGCGCACCACCGGCCCGTCTCGCCCGCACCGTCAGGGAGGTGGAGCATGAGCATGTGCGATTGGACCCGAAATATGGTTAACTATGCCTGGGCAGGACGAAGCCAGAGGAAACTCAGCTGGAGGCCCGTCACAGTCCTGACATGCAAATCGTCGTCCAGTCACATGGACCTCTGTAGTGAATTTGCAGCCATAACCCCGCCAAATGCCAAAATAACCAATTTGTCTCTCTTTCTCTTTATTCTTCTCCTCCTCAGCACCAGCTCATTAATGTTACGGCTGCCATTACACAATCATTTTGAAATAAAAGTGAAAATGCTTACTTCCTCCATAACGTCCCTAACTTTAGTGCAACAGCGTGCTGCGTCTGATGTCATTGTTATTGTTCTTTTGCGCATGCGGGTCAGTTCGAACCCGCAACGGTTCACACTGGAATCTGATATAGGCCACATTTTAAAAGGTCATGTGAACAGCCAAACAAAAAATCGGATCTGAGTAAAAAATCCGAATTAGGCAATTAGGCACAGTGACAGGGAGTGATGAGGAAAGATGCAGCACAGACACACCAGACAGTTCAAGATAGCCTATCAAGTTATTATTCACACCTGTAGCAACGTTTGTTACGTTAATGTTACGTTTGTCAGCTGGTACTCAAATGTATTGTGTAGTTGGTTTAGTTGCATGTGTGTCTGTAAAGGTTGGCAATAGCACAAACATCCAATTGGATACTAATCATCCACGTGCTTCAAACAGTTGTTTGATTCTAATGCGATCAGACAGAAATAAACGAGTGTGTCGCCTTCAGTGTGACTGTGGCCTCGATCCTCACCCAAACTTAGATTCTTCTTTAATCCCAGAGTCATTTTAGTTACAGTCTCCCAAGAACTTTGGATGGATGAGTAGAAAGGTGGGGAAATAAAAGTGATAGAGACAAAACAGGTAAACGTGTAAAAAACAGAGAAACGAGAAGGGGACTTTGGAGAGCGCAGACCTCTGCCAAGGCCATGCCCTATCTCAGTCGGGAACTAATTTTTCCAATTATTCAGGCACCACATGAATGCAGCACAGATGCACCATATCCATGTAATTTGGATCCGCTCCAAAATGTAAAGGGTTCTTCCTTGGCCCATGCTACACCCTTTCACCAAGTTTCATCGTAACATTAGGCAAGAAGTTCTGTAATCCGGCTGACAAACAAACAGATAAACCAAGCTGAAAACATTACTTCCTTGGCAATAGGCAATAATTAATAAGAAAAGAGTGAAATGGAAATGAAAATGAAGAGCGAGAAACTAGGATGTTGGATGAAGATTTTTTTTTTCAACCAAAGCAAGAGTAATGTATTTGCTGCTCTGTTTGCTTTATTGTTTATTATCAATTCTAATTAGGCAGAAGTCGAACAGTTTGAACAAAAGTCTTTGTTCCTGTTGGGCTCATTTCATGTTCTGACTGTGAGAACTGTGTGTAACAGGAGTTACTGTAGAGAAATGAAGCTGTCTGTGTGACAATGTGCAATGTGCTGTACAGTAAATACCCTTAAAGATCCATATCATCCCTGTGTTTGTTGTCTTCATGGCAGCTACATGTCAGGGAGACAGATTCTAATGGGATCAATCAGGCAGTCGTTAATGAGCGTGGCACCCAGTGTGTGTGTGTGTGTGTGTGTGTGTGTGTGTGTGTCAGGACGTCTGTGCCCCTGGCATCCAGCTTAAACCTACAGTGGATCTTTCTTGATCCTGCTGTATTTATCTTTTCAGCCACAAGTACACTTTATGTTAGGGTTGGGGTTTGATGGCATTTTTTTACGAATGTAAATCCAATATTAAATCCGCTTATCGAATCTGATTCCTTTCAAATCACCTTATCGATTCTATTCAGGTTTAGTTTGTTGTTATAAATGAAGTCAATGATTGAAAATCCAAGACTCGTAACTTACTCACAAGGATATTATTGTCCATCAGCAGTAAGGATTCACAAGTAAGTCATGAACATCACCAGTGGAAATAATTATAATTTCCAATTTGAAGTAGTTGTAGTTGTCACTGTAGTGTACACTCCCAATGGTCTCAACCTGAAAATGTTGATATGATGATTTTCCAGAAAAATTTAATTGGGGTCTTTTGAAGACAAAATTTATTTTGTTGTCATCAGTCCAACCTGTTCAAGGACATTATCTAAGCATGTTAACATTTGTCGCCCTCGTTTAAACAAAGTTGAAGAATTAAAGGTGCCCTGCCACACAAAACCGTTTTTACTTGTATTTTCTGAAATATGTTAGGTCCATATGTGCTCATTACTATTCATGAGCTGGGTAGGATGCTGATAGCCAGGCTCTCATTGGCTGTTAGCCAATCAGAAGTACGTGTGGCAGGGCACCTTTAAAGTTAATGCAGAAGCAAGAAAAAGACATTTCAATTACCATTCTTTTTTTAAAACATTGTTTTTGCACATCCAACCTTGTTAAAAAATAATTCAACCATGTATGAAAACATGAACCCCGTCTTGTTTATGATTCTGGACCCTGAGCTGACTGTCGTTACAGCTCTAATGGCCACCTTTTGAACAATGGTTCCTCGAAACCTGATCTTAACATTTAGAAAATGTCACCTCTGTGGTCAGCTGTCCTTTTGCAAAGGCCAACGGTACTCATGAGACTGAACTTGCCCCTGTTTGGCCTCTGTTTCATGGAGGGATTCTGGCAACAGCCAAACAGTCGGCTGTGCCAGGGACAAGAAGACTGTGTCCTTTCCCAAACTGCCTCAAAGCACAGACGAAATGGGACAAGTCCCTTGAGATGTCAGATAAAGACCGTAGCAAAATGAGAGAACATGGAGATGAGGAGATATGCCTGTGAATGTGTACATGTAACATGCAAGAATGAAAACACTGGCTAAATATGACTGTAGTTTTGGAATATTTCAGTATTAGTGTTGCAGTACCTGTGCCAGGGTGCCAAGCTTTTCCAGGTCAGAGGTTCATGGGGAGGCTACACCTGAATGCGTCGCTCCTGCTGTGGTCTGAAACATTCCTCCGGGCTTCAGTAATGACCTCCTAATGGCACTAATGAGCCTCCACAGAGGAGCCCTGCTCCACATGGGTCTGGTGCAAAGGAGAGAGGAGGGAGGGTGAGAGGGGAGGGAGAAAGGTAAACATAGAAATTGGGAGAAAGATGGAGGTAGATGTGGATGAGTGAAATGGAGAAGGTTGGGAGTGAGAGGCCTGTGGGAAGGGGGGGGGGGGGGATGGGGACACTTGAACAAAGAGGCAAACAAAGAAGAAAGAGAAAATGTTGGGAGTAAAAAACAGCCCCAGTATGGCTAAGAATTATATTGCTTTTGGATGAGTCTGTGATTAACATCCAGTGTCAACTTTCAGTGTCAATGAAGAAAAAGTAGTGTGCCCTTTATGTAGATGTATGTTCTAATGTATGAATGTAAGCGGTTGCAATCTTACCCTGACTTTCATCGTTTTAGTTGCCTAAACTCAACCATAACTTAGTTTCTTTGCCATAACCAGGATCTTTTCCCAACCTTAACCATACTTGTTTACATGTGACAGTTTCATTGTATGCATCTAACATTTTGTTTTCTCAAAGTCAGCAAGCTGATTATAATATTATTTCATCTTCCCCCGTGTCTCTCTCATCCCATTTCTCTTCATGCCCTTTCCACCCTCTCTCATATCTCTTGTCTTGATGCTGTTGAATGTGGAGGTGAGTTATCCATGGGCGAGCTCCAGGATCCCTTTCTCGTCAGCGTCCACCTCATCGCCGACCCCGGCCAGGGCAAGTTCCTGCAGCGTGCTGCTGATGCAGTCCTGGCGTGGGTCCACCCTGAGTTGCAGCTTTTCCGAGTCTCAGAGCGGGCCTCCGTCTCCTGGCCCAAGCACCATCAAAACGGCAGCCCGGTTGCAGCCTGCCAGCCAGCCCTGGCAGTTATCGTCTTCCTCCAGGAGGCATACGGTGGCGAGGATCAGATACTGATGCTGCACCGCGCTCTGCAGAGGCCACCTTGGCGCTACCACCACACTGAAAAAGTCAGCAATGGCCGGCGGATGTTACCACTGACACCGTGCAGTCAGGACTTTTTCACTCTGTCCGCTGGCACGCCGCTCTGGGCTGTGCGGCAGGTCCATTACGGGAAAGAAATTGTGCGATTCACTGTTTATTGCCGACATGAAAATTATATCGACATGGTGCGGCTTTACAAGCTGCTGCTTCAGCGCAGGGTAGCGCAGAAGAAGGAGGACTTTTGCTTCTTTGTGGTGTACTCCAACCCGGATATGGAGATCCAGTTGTCCTTTAAGAGACTCCCGCGAGGTCAGAGTCCGGCGGTGCTGGAGTCAGCGGTGATGGAAATGAGGGTACGAGATGTTGGGATGCTGGTACCCCTGCTGCCCAACCCTTGCAGCCCAATCAGTGAGGTCCGCTGGCAGACAGAGGACTACGATGGAAATAAGATCCTGCTGCAAGTAAGAGTGCTTTCTGTTGGTGCCAGTGTTTAGTTTTTAGGTGTCCATGTCATGAACTATTTCTGCTTTTCAAGGGACACTCAAGTGAAATGGTGGATAGTATATAGAGGGCACTATAAATAGCATAGTGAGTGATTTTTGGACACATGCTTGGTGTTTTTTTAATGAGTATGAAAAAAATGATGTAAAATACCAACTGGTTGTACGCTTATAATACCCAGGTTACACTATTGACCAGCACCAATGAAGTCATGTCTTCAATACCTGCTGTTATCGGAATATCTCAAAAACTACTTAACTGCTTTTAATTAAATTAGACGAGTTTGGACCAAGAAAATAGTGATTCATTTTTGGTATCATGTGGCCTTTTATAAACCACTTTAACCACATCAACTATAAACCACATAACTCCTGAAACATTGGGCAGTAAAATAATTTCCCAGTTTCGATGGATCAGGACAAATTTGTCAGTATCTTATCTTCAGTTGTATCTATGAAACTCTATTCTCACTCAGAGCACAGACTGTAGCCACCAAGTTGCAATGACAAAATAAGAAAGACAGAAAGAAGGAAGGAAGAAAGTTGACTTGCACCGTCTACAATTTGTATTTATAATTGCATACAAGAATACAGAGAAAGTCAGTGTCTTGGGTGAAAGAACAATCGAAGCAGAGAGAGAGGAAGAAAGAGAGGGATATCAAACAGATTCTGCAGCCAAAAATATCAAACTCACACAGTAGAAAAAGCAGCTTTGAGTCTCCTCAATTTGTAGCCCCATTTAATCTATCCAGCCATACATGTATCCATCATCATCTATCCAGACTGTAAAAAGTTTGCACGTACACATCTGTTTCAGAATAATCACACACACAAAGATGTATGCTGTTAGAACACACACACACACACACACACACACACACACACACACACACACACACACACACACACACACACACACACACACACACACACACAGAGGTCTCAATGTCAGAGGGGATATGTGTCCAGGCGGCCAGATAAGTACTTTTGAAAGTTCAAGCCGATTAAGCAGCAGTCCATTACTGGGATTGGAACTGCACTGATAGAAACAATAAGCTAATCTGTCATGACAATGGACCATATGCATGATGCTTAACTGCCACCTGGCCTGAAGTCATGTCCTCTGCACTGTAACATGCATTATTACACTGTGTCATGATAGCGTAGTGTAGCACAAAGACAGAAGAAAACTCACAATGTCAAAATAATCCTTTGAAAATATGTGTACTGAGTAGTGAAGTCAGAGTATTAGTTCTGTAGTTGTTCTATAAGTATTTCCCCCATTGTAAATTCAAAGCATTCTTGTTATGGTATCCTCAATGTTCATTAACACAGAAACACAATATGGCAATCAGTCTGAATAATTTCAGCTTCTTTTATGAAAAACCACGGAAATGAAGAGCTGCAGCAAATTCTGAATGTTTCATTGTCACTATTAGAAAATAAACTTTGCAGTTTTCAAATTCATCCAAAAGAGACCCAGAATCCAAAAGCCAACTATTTTTTTTAACAAAGTTTTTATTAAGTTTTCATTGCAATTAATTGCAATTAATGGAATCAATTTTTGGAAAACCACAGCCAAAGCACCACAATCAAACTTGTTTTAAAATCCCAAATGTTCTTGCTTCTGTAGTATTGTGTAGTTGAGGATTACTGTTCATTGGTGGTGTTTTTGTCTCGCTGAGGCCAAATCTCTGGCTGACCTGGCTCATCCCAACATAACTGAAGTTTACAAGAGTAAGTGTCTGATTATCGCCATATCAGCATCCTCATTACCCAGCACCCCCTGCTGTGGCTCCTCACCAGCATTGTAGCATGTTGTCCTCACGGAAAACTGGACAGATCCTGTCATGTCCTATTAGCAGACGGAGGCACACACACTTTCATGCACAGAAATAGCTTCTGTAAATGCATGCAGTTGACCTGCAGCATCTTTACGATAACAACACACACACACACACACACACACACACACACACACACACACACACACACACACACACACACACACACACACACACACACACACACACACACACAAACTTTGGTTGCTTTGGCCTCCCTAAAGTGTCATTAAGTTTTAAATCACAGCCTCAACAGTAGATGACTACACTCACTGCCTCTTTCTTTCCTGTGTGGGAGGGATAAGTATGCAGCCGTACAACCGCTTCATGGCTCTGAGAGCGAAGGAAAGAAGAAGACAGACAAAGTGCAGAAGAGAGTGAGAGAAGGATAAACAGGCAGTGGACTGTACAGGAGAGAGAACAAAAACAGAGGGTGGTGACACATTTGTACTTTTATCCTTGTGAGGACCCTCACTGATACAATACATTCCCAAGCCCTTAACTCTTAACTTTAAACCTTCATTGACGCATTTCTTTTTGTCCACTTGAGGGCAGTGAAAACAAGTTGTGAAGACAACATTGACATAGCATCAACTTTTGAAGAGTGCAATGGCCATTCAAATGGTATTGCTGCTTGAAGCTTTCTCGAACTGCTGACCCCTTCTTCTTAAATGATGGATTTAGGATAATACATCTGAAGTTAAAGTTATATGTACTGTATACATATTTTGAATGAGCCAATCATGATCAGCAAGGATATTTATCAATGTTAGATATACGTTGCCTGTTTCGCGCACTGACTTAAGTCTGCCATGAGGACGTGCTATATCACAGTTCAGCTCTTGTTCTCCAGGAACTTTAAGATTTGCTTTCTTGATATTTTTTGTTTTTGAACCTGAACATATGGAAATCTGCAACCTCTCCTACATCCCCCCGCTCTTGGAAATAATTGCCTTGAGGCTGCTGTATGGAAAGTTATTGCTTCTGCTTGTATTGTTTGGTTGGAAAGCCGGATGACGGAGCAGACATGAGAACAGAAACATGGTGAAACTATCAGCATAGAGAGGAGGGACCTGTGCATTTCAATACTTAGAGAGAAGGAATACATAGAGGAGAAACTGAACTGACAGAACAATGACATTAATACTGCTGCAGCTGCCTTACATGTTAAAAGAAGAGAACATTTCCACATTAGTGTAAGAACAGTGGAATCTACCATATAGTTTCTTACTTTTCCAGACTTGTTGCTTTGTGGATGATACTCAGACTGTAGATTTGTGGTGAAGCAGGTTTTCTGAACAGCAATCTCTGTATTTTGTGATACTTTGGTCCATAAATGGAGGTGTAATACACATGGGGCGGCTCAGACGCTGATGAATTCTCCAGCTGCTGGTGTGATTCATAAAGTGGCCGGGATGAGAACAGGAGGCCTGTTGGGGGCTTTCTGTAAACACCATGGTTCCCTTGTACCATGTTCTCCTTTACTTTGCTGCCTTTACGTTGCGTGAGGAGCGCTTGGTTGCATGAGAGCCCTACAGGGAGAAGTTAAAAGTCTTGAATATGTAACCCCTGTGACCTAGTATTTAACGACCTCTTTAGGACATACAACAAGATAGGAGAGTTGCCGTGCTCTCTTACACTGCAACAGTGCTCTACAAAGCAAATTATTCGACAAAAATATTGTAATCAAACTGCGATTTCAAAGGTTAAGAATGAACCTTCAAGCTCAGGTTAAATATTGTGTAATCTTAACAAGTTAGCTAGTATCAAACAACAAAATCTGCCAGCATGGTAATCTGAAATCTGGCCAATACATAACACTGACTGAATGCAATTTCAAATACGTTTTTAATCTTAATTCTGGTCAAACTTCTCTTTAGAAGTATAAAGAATAAAGTTTGTTACAGTAAACATTCTCATTGGTTTTCTTTTCCTTCCTGCTCAGGTCCAAGGTGCACACTTCAAACACCAACAAGAGCCCTGCTACATATCATCGTCTGTCACTGAGTCAGCCTCAGCTCCATCCACCTTCACCCGTAGCGCCGCCTCCTACAGGAACCGTCGGCACCACCATCGGTCAACATCCCGTCCCAGAGTCCACCAGACCTCTCACACCTCACATCCTTTGGCCTGTGACCAGCAGGACCAGTGGGTTGACCAGCACCATCCGGACACCTGGAGGACCCAGTGGAGTGGCCACCGGTCCAGCTCCCTCTTCTCTCTACCCAACCTGGGCTCAGCCAGCTCCCACTCCACCTGCTCCTCGCCCGGACCTCCTCCCAGCCCCCATCACAGGAGCCACTCCCTCAACCGGAGCTCCTCCCTCATCCCGCCCTTCCGGCTCAACTTGGACACTCTGCTTGGGGCCGAGGAGACAGATGTAGACACAGGGAACAAAGTGAATCCCGGCAGCAATGTGGACCTCACAGTGGTGTCTGCGTACATCAAATCCAGCCTGCCACAGACTTCTCGGCCGTTATCGGCACCACCAGAAGACATCGGTCCACCCTTCTCTCCTGGCCTCCCAGAGAATGCCTACAAGGCAGCCACACTGGGACGGATTCCAAACAGCTTCACCGCCAACAGCACTCCCTCCACCTTGTTTGGGTCACATATCCTCAGCAGCAGTATGAACACTACGTCCCTGAGTGATGTTTCCATAAACCAGTCTGACAGTTGCAGCATTATTAGTGCACCAGTTGAAGAGGCGGACAAGATAGAAGAAGAAGAAGAAGAAGAAGTAGAAGAAGACCAAGAATTCTACATTTGATGTATTATTGTTTAAGCTGAGAGGATTCACTCAGGCCAGTAAAGACCATCTTCAGCTCTACTCTGCCCCCTGGTGTTTGACAGTAAAACTATCAAACTGTAAAATTACAGCGACGGTATAAACTGGAGCACAGCACAAACTGTAAATGTTGCTTTTGTTGCTTGTAGTTTTAAGTTTTGTGTAAATGTCAGGTTATATAATGCACATTTAAAGGACCAATAACATCACTGTGTACAGATACACTATTCAATAAATGTTTTTCTCCATTATGTGTGCTACACACTTTAAGGTACCTTTACCTTGATTCTTTATTTTACATGTTAAAGTGTTTATTTAAAATGTGGTTTGAGCATTAATATGAGAATATAATAAACTTTATGTATACATAGCACATATTAAGATTAAAGGGAAAGCAGTTTAAAGTCTGAAGGCCCCCAAGTAGCTTAGTCAAGTTAGTAAGATGACAGCAAAGTGACTACCAGGCTATTTCATATTTTATGCAGAATTTATGGGAGTTTAAACGATACAAATAGTCCTGATATCATAGAGCAAAGTCCATGAATAAAAGATACTGATACCATCAGCTGGCACCTCAGTGTGGTACAGATTGGTAACAAACTTTTAAATTCAAACAACTAACTAACTGGCTTTGAGTTTGTTCCTTACATGACGAATATTTAACTGAAGCAGATGACTTGCAGCGCTGTGAACTTGAAGTTTGACTTGTAGCGCAGAAGTTTCTTTATCTTGCAATTGTGTTAAGGTGTAAGAACTGTTGTGCCATGTGCTGCCAACCAAACACATCATCAAAGTGCACAGGTGTGTAATTATGAGGGACACCACCATAACTAATTTAACTTAAAAAAAATGAAAACACCCATATTGGATCTAACAGCAAAGAATAGTTGTAATTCCTTTTTTGGCTATTTGGAGGGGCCATTTTAATTTAAAACTATCACATCAGCAGCAGAAGATACTAAAAGTCAGGCCAAGGTAGTAAATGCAGTCAACTGGTCTCAAGCTTTTCCCAGTTTAACATTCTGCAGATTACATTACATTATATTACAATTATTTAGCTGACGCATTTATCCAAAGTGTCTTACAATAAGTGCATTCAACCATGTGGAAACAATCATGCATGTACATCAACTTCAGCAAATGGCTTCAAATGCTACATTTAGAAACAATAAGAGACAGTTTTACTTTTTTGTTATTATTAATTTATGGGCCAAGTTGCAGCCTAAACAAATGAGTTTTCAGTCTGTGATGGAAGATGTGTTTCTGCTGTCCTGATGTCAATCAGGGAGCTTGTTTGAGAGACAGGCTGTTAAATTATAGAAGAAGGAACATGATCTTCTAACATGTAAAAATGTTCTTGTAATATTCTTATTTAGACGGTGAAGTCTTTTAATGCAATACAATGCTGCCCTCTTGTGTTGAACTTTGAGGCTAAAGATTTAATTGGAATACATCATTTCCACATCAAGTGATTTTATTATCAGCTGTGTCTTGATTTTAAACTAATCTCGAAATTAATAAAGTCAGATTATACATCCTATAAGTTTTTCAGGACTTGTTGAAACAGCATCACCGTATGTCAGAGCTGTTTCACTGTAATGCTCCTCTGTGTCTGGGGACATCTTTAACAACCTCTTGTTTCAGCTCAGCCTGTGAAACCGCCCTCTCTCCACAGTCTGAGCACTTAAACAGGTGTGAGTCTCCTTGTGAGGTCTCCATACAGGCTGAAGCGGGAAATCCAATAATAGTGCACACTGGTTGTCATGGCGAAGTCTCCTTGCAGTCCTGCAGAGGTGATGTCATCATCAACCAATCAACACAAAGTGTGGTGTAATGTATTGCTTCCACAGTGCGGAGGTTACAGACGAGGAAGTCTGGAAAACAGTTCAGTAGGCAAGTTGGGATCCAGAGATCCCTGACTGACAAAGGTTTACACGGTTTATGCAACAGTACATTTATACCCTTAAGTTTTTCTTCTACAAAAATAAGTTTTCAAAGTAATATTTGCAGAGAATGCGAGTGTTGTGTGCTGACGAGAAAGAGAGAAAAGAGGTCTTTATAGGCCATAAGTGCCACGTTGTCTCATACAGATACTGTGAGTAATAGGATGGGTTTACTGTTCTAATTACAACGTAAAGCAGAGATCTTCAACAGGGGGTCCAGGACCTCTAGGGGGTCCTCAGAGTTGCTGCTGGTTCGATATTGTTCGATAGTTTAAAAAAAACAAAAATTACAATAAAATCTGAGTCTGAAAATATACATTAACATGAATCCAACTTATTATTTGTAAAGATACATATTTGTTTGATATATAGGCTTACTGTCTCATAAATAAGGTAGCCATAAGGTAGCCATCCACAGATACAGTTAAGCTTAAATATTCACTGTGCCACAATTTAACATTAAAACATGATGTATAAATATATGAATATATCAACAATTAATATTTTAATATTAGTATTTATGCAACATAAAAGGTATGTGTAGGCTCTAGGCCGCACTACACGTTATTGTAGGCCAAGTTTAATATGCAACTCAATTTTATACAATATATATAATACAGCAGATAAATGGCAGCAGATGGTGCTATAGTGAAACAGGTTGAAAAGGCTACTACAACTACTTCACAAATCACTAACACGTTTATTAAAAGCTGCACAAACCAAAACCTCCACAGTTTGATACAATGTTTGAACCAACATGATCTAAAACTTTGTTCGGCTTTGTTGCAGTAGTGAATGTTTAGGATATTTCTCAAACATTTAAGGGTATTTCTGCTTTTGACACTCAAAATAACAACCACCAAACATTTTTCCCACGGTTCTCCAGAGCCACGCTCCTGCGGGGTGAAGGCTACGTGGGACACGTCCCCTCACGTCGCCCCTCTCACAGTGCCAGCACTAGTAGCTTTAATCCGCCGTGGCGTACCTGGCAGATCGCTCTGGCGACACCGGCTCACAGCGCTGCTGGCGTTGTTGCAGCCTGGCCCGGCCCCGCACACCAGCATCCCCTCTAATCCCTCCCCGCCTGAACGGCCCAAAGGCCCAGGAGCCTGAGGGGAAGTAGGACACTGGAGGCGAAGCAGAATGAGTCTGTCAATCCCAGCCGAACTGTGCTCAGTGCATCTCTCTTTAACACTGAACTCGTGGCTGCTTCGAAACCATTATTCATGTATGCAACTTTTTCATACAGGCTGCTTTAAAACTGTGTACTGGCATCAGCAATATCTTTGCAACTTGGTCTGCTTTTTCTTGTTCTTTGTCGTCTTCCTTTTCTTTTGTTCATCTTTTATACAACACTGTACTTTGACTTGAATCTTCATCATTTTCTTCCATTAGTCTTGTTCATCTTTACCATCTTCCTTTTTTGTTGTCCTATTTCTTCTTCTTCTTACTCTTCCGTTGTTGTTGTTCTACTTCTCCTTTGCTCTTTTTCTTCTGGGGCCTGTACCATGAAGCAAAGATTAGTGGGTTAGCCAGCTATAGTAGTAGTTTTTCATCATTATGTTCATCTTTGTTGTTGTTGTTCTTCACCTTCTACCTCTTCTACCTCTTGTTGTTGTTGTTGTTGTTGTTGTTCTTTTACTACTTCTTTCCACAGAAAATTCCTGTAGTTTGTGGTTATTCTACTCGGTAAACCCCTCCTTCTCCTCCTCCTTAGTTCATTATCATTTTCCCTTTGGGGTCAAAGGTCAGGTGGTGGAAAGCGGACTGGGGTGAGCGGTCTGAATGGAGAGCCTGGCGACAGTCTCCGTTAGGGATTAAGTTGCTGCCGTGTGGGGAAAGGCGGAGGCATCGCAGAGTCACACAGAGACACTCATCAATGAACATATTTTGAAATGGAAAGGAAAAACAACAACCACAGACTGGAAACACAGACTGACATGCACGTACAAATGGTATTACAATCATTGTTGAGGACATTTCACTGACATGCATCACTTGATTTACTCCTAAACCCAAACAATTCTGAAACATACACTTTCTCTCATCCCTAAAATGTCTAAAATGACCAGTGAATGCTGGTTAATCTTGAAATGATTGCAATATCTTTTATCTATGTACAGATACAGAGCCACAAGAGGTGCTGATTAATTCATCTCAGTTAGCAGGATGCACCCACTTAACATCTCATAATGTTCTCAAAAGGATGTTTCTAATTTCAAAGAACTCTTCTGCGATAACGCGTTACGTTGTGATTATAATATTGTGAAAAAGGGCAGAGGATGTTGACCAGAACATGGACGTCATTAATGTCTACACTCCCTAAAAATGTCAATTCTCAGTGTATGTTCGCTGGAGGTTTCACAATCAGCCCTGCAATTACAATGGATACACTGTGACAGCAATATTTTGTCTATTAATTGCAGGGTTGGCGGTTCCATCCCCAGCTCTCCCTATACACATGTCGAAGTGTCCTTGAGCAAAACGCTAAATCACAAATTGCTCCTGATGGTCAGGCTTGCATGGTAGGTCAACGGTTATTAGTGTGTGTGTGTGTGTGTGTGTGTGTGTGTGTGTGTGTGTGTGTGTGTGTGTGTGTGTGTGTGTGTGTGTGTATTTACCATTTGTTTCAGTAAAGGTAATTCTCCTTTGTTGTACACGATCAATTCTTCAATTAAGCCCACATCACTAAATATAGCAACAGAATCAGAAACACGCTCATACACTGAGACACTGTGGCTCCCTCTTTTACTTCTTATCTCATCAACAGACTTGAGGCTTAGACTGGACTTTTGTGCATTTACTTATTAAGACTTGAGACTTGACTTTGACCCCAAAAGGGCAGAGCAGCTTGTCATGTACTACAGCAGTATTGTCTGTAGCCTGGCACAAACTGGTTGGCATGCCAGGTCAGTTTGGCCTGGCTGTAACCAAGTGGCAGCCGACCAAACTGCGGGGTAAACTGGCAGCTCAAAGAGCAGTGAAAGCGACTGTCCCGTTAATATCAGCATGCTCTTTTGAAACAGCGCCAGGTGCACATAATTACCTGCACAGATAAGTGAAGAATGATTATGTTTAGTGTGCAGAGGCCTCCTGAGCACAACTCCCCACTGCAGAGTGACGCTGTTGCCCTCCATCCTGACCCCTCAGAGCAGCGGCAGCTAGCTTTGCAGTTGGTCCAGGGATCAGAAACAGAGAGCTCAAATCATTATTTCTACTTCACAAATATGAACCTCTAACATAGTTTTCCTTCAAAGGCCTCACAACCGCCAAGATGAAAGCTGCTGTTTATGGTGGCATCTTTTCAAACAATTGTCTTTGGTCAGTTACCGTGACATCTCATCTCCTCCATCCCAGTCCTTAAAAATCCAAATTCCTGTGTTTGTAGTTGGGGCGTTGGGTTTTAAAGAATGTGGCGACTCCATTTAATGAAGCCAAGCCATGCCTCCACTAATTAGTCAAGTCCAGTAATGGCCGGAATTCCCCATTAGACAAAGCAGCCAAATACCTGATGGCTACCAATCATGTTCTCTCCTTCATGGGAAAAAATGTCCACAATTTATTTTGCTGACTGTCATGTCCCCAATTAAGAGGGGCAGCTGAGGGGAGATCACTCCATAGCAGATTGATTTTAGGTGCAATACAGGGCATACCATCATTAACTATGGACAATTCTTCATGTTCTTGTCTTCATATACATTCAGATGAGTGTATATGTTGTGTGTTGCCAGTGCCAATGACTATGACAAGTGCACTGCAAAGGTACATCAAATCTGTACTTATATCAAGGAGATGTTTTCCAGTAAAAATCAAATTATGCAAAAGTGTGGAAAATGTAATGACGGATCATGTGCACACTCAATAAAGCTTTATCTGTGTAATTGCTTCAAAGGTAATTACATTCAAAGAACTAACAGATTAAAGAGATGTCGAGCAGTTTTCTATTACATAGGAAGGGAGGATTTGTATTGGTCCTGCCGCTTTTCACGGGTTGTTTGACACTTATTTACTACAGCGAGAGTAACATCTGAATACACAGGGAGACTTTCTTTAAAAAAAACATTATTTGGTGGATGATTAGAACTGTTGTGTTTTAGCCACACTGTGACGATGGAAATGTCAATCTGTCCCTCAGTCCACCACTTTGATCCAGACTGATACATCTGAACAACTATTGGATGGATTACAAAAAAAAAATGTTTTGATACATTCATGATCCCCAGACAATATAGCATAACAACTTTTGTGAACCCCTGACTTTTCATCCACTGCATTTAGGAGTTTGAGTGAGATATCTCAAAAACTATTAGATGGATTGCTTTGTAATTTGGTCACACATTCCTATCTCCCTCAGAATGACTCCTTACTCTTCATCTAGCGCCATCATCGTGTCAAATTTTGAATTTGTCCAACACCTTGATTTATGATTACTGTAAATATCTGCAAAACTAATGACATTACCATGAGCCTCAGTTGTTAGCATGGCATCACACTGAACTAAGATGGTGAACATGGTAAACAATTTACCTGAAAAACATCATGTTAACATGTTGCCAAGCTAGCGTTAGCATTTATCTCAAAGCACTGCTGCTAGCGTGGCATGTAGGCTTGTTTTTACAGTAAATCAACAAATCCCAATGAAAAGCTTTTTATCTTTAGCCTGTGAAAGGTTTGAAGAGATCATCCACAATTAGATTTTTAATTAGAGGTTTTTATTTGCTGTTGTTATATATGAAAATAAAGCATAATTTATTACCATTTAAGGCTTTGTAGATTGTTATATAGGCTACGCTATTATCTTTTATTGTTCTAATATTGTTCTAAAAAAGCAATCTGTCTATATGCCTTTTTCATCCTGCAGCCCATGTCTGTACCCATCATTAATAAAATACTTCCTAATGGCTGAGATGCTGTTATTATATTGTATATATTGTTATAGCAGCAACAGAATGGCTTGTATAACAGAAAGAATGTCTTGAAAATAACCATTTTCTGTTTGTGTTTCCTACAAAAGGACTCTATAGCCCTAAAAGTATCCCAACAAAAAGAAAATGCAATAAATATGATATCCTATATTCATAGCAGCCTATGATATTTATGCCATAAGAAATAACAAATGTCAGTTAACAATAATGATGTCCACAAAGAGACCCAAAGCATAGATAGCTAGATAGCTAGATAGATAGATAGATATATAGATAGATAGATAGATAGATAGATAGATAGATAGATAGATAGATAGATAGATAGATAGATAGATAGATAGATAGATAGATAGATAGATAGATAGATAGATAGATAGATAGATAGATAGATAGATAGATAGAATAGAGTAACTATCTCCATAGCCATATTAACCCACTGGAGTCTAAACGGCCCCCAGGGAAAAAAAGGTTTGTGGGCCCCTGCCTTGTGGTAGGCCTATATATATATATATATATATATATATATATATATATATATATATATATATATATATATATATATATATATATATATATAGATAGTGACAAATGAAAACACATTTTCTTGGACCATGTAAAGCATCCTTGAGTTCCATGTAAAGCGCTATATAAAACTTATGTATTATTATTATGTATTATATAATAATAATAATAATAATAATATTTATTATTATTATTATTATTACCATCATTAGCCCACACATGGACAGAAATCTCAGTCATAAATTCAACCAATAAAAACCGTTTTGTCAGCAACACAGACAGCATATTTTGGCTGATCTTCTTAATTATCTGCTGTATAATTGTGTTGTGTGGGACTTGGTGCTTCATGAAGGTGAACATTTTTCCTCTCAAACGCACCACTGTCTCGCTTCTCTGGCTATTTAAAGGGTCAGTTCACTTCACCCAGATTAGTAGGCTACTAAAACTACTATTTTCTCAATATCCTCTAGTGGTATCTATCCATCATCCAGTTATATATATATATTTTGTACAAGTATTGGTGCTCACACCATTTAAAATAAAATTCAAAATATAGATAATCCACAGAATTAACATGGACAAACTGTTCACAGATAGGTATGCAGAAATGTTCACCTTGGGTGTAACATTTCAGAAAACTTGCATGCATGCGTGCTGTGCGCGCGCGTGTGTGTGTGAGTGTGTGTGTTTTTTCCTTCCCTCTGCCCGGTTTGGGATTTGCTGGTCAGTGACATGCCTCCCTCCGCCTGGCTCCTTATAGCCCCGGGGAGGAAGGAATCCCGGACGAGTGGTACGGACATCGCCGACGGAGACCGCAAACACGGCGCGGAGCGTTCCCCTCTAAACACGGTCTTATGACTAGCCTACAGACTGCTTCAGTGAGAGACGACCGGAGAACCGAACCGACAGCCGGGGACAGCAGAGGACTGATTCAGTGACAAGAAACCGGTGACAGTGACAGATAGTCGGGGACAGACAGGACACCAGCTCCCCTTCAGAGGCTGAATGGTTGGTGACAGTCTGAGAGAACAGCTGGAGTTAAAAGGATTCTACCTCACCTGTTCGCAGGTAGGACCCGCAGCTGCATCATTTCAACTGAACTGAGACATCAACGGAAAATGATTTCAATAATATTTCATCTGAGGAGACAAAAATGATCACAAATTGGTCACCTTAAGGTGTAAGCCTAATGGGAGTTTGTAGCACTTATTAGGGTTATGGCTATTCATCATCTCAGTGGGCTAGTTCATATTTTTAGTAAGCTCCTAAATTTACATTTCCCATCACTTATGTAGTGCAGTAAGACGTATTCTGGTTATTTACTTAAGTAAAAGTAGCAATACAACAATGCAAAAGTCCTACATTAAACTTTGGTAAAAGTACATTATAGAGAAGTATAATTAATGCAGAGTAGTAGGCAGAAAATGGCCCAAGTGAGTGTTAAATTAATATTATTTTGTATTATATTATCATTATTATATCATGCATTAACATGTAAGCAACATTTAAATGCGGCAGCCAATCAAGGTGGAGCTATAGTTTGATCTACAGCTGTTAGAAAATGCAGTAAAAATTGAAGAACAGTATTGTACAAAATGGATCACTCAAGCAAAGAAGTACCCTCAAAATTGTACTTAAGTAAAGTACTTGAGTGTATGTACTTAGTTACATTCCACCACGGTTCCTATAGACTAATATTTCTGCATGTTTTGGATATTTGCACATCACCATAGGTGACAAAACATTACCTAACTGGCTTTAATCTCTCCACAATGACCTTAAATTACTATAGTATACTAGTAATACAATATAGTACAACATCATTTGTCAGTCTACTTAAACTTTACTAATTTTGCCAAATATGGCTGCTGTTATTGCTTCTGCTGACATTTGGCATATTGCCTGCTATTTTAATGTTTAGTGGTCTTTTATACATCTTAAATATGTCTTTTCAGATTTTGCACTCCACGTTGCTTAATATAAATTTGACCTAGAATTTATGAAACACTTTCACTCAATATTTTACGGATTTCTATATATATCACGATACAGCAAATGTATGCACACTCCACATATGAAATTATGAAATTCATGTTTCAATAAACTGTGTTCAATTTGTATGCATTGCATCCAACTAAACAGTTGTAAATCAGCACACATGCAGTATAAGTCGAGAACGTTTACAGATTTTTATTTTAATGATACCGCAATATGACCTGGCTGCTTGTTGACCTCACTGCCCTCAGTGGGTTATTTACTTTCTTTCTTTTGGTCATACAGGATTTAGTTTTTTGGGTCTTCTGTTGCACTCTGTGGACACTTCCCACTCCTGCAGCACTGAGGACATGTGTCGCCTGCCAGTGGCTTCACTCTTCATTTGTTTCTGGTTGGTGGAGAGAAGCCACTGTAACGGCAGCCTTCAGGACAGCATGGGAGAGCTGCACACCAGATTCGCTGTCAGCCTCTATCAGACGCTCATCAAGACAGAGAACAACTCCAACCTGATCGTGTCACCAGTGAGCGTCTCCTTGTCTCTGGGGCTGCTGCAGCTCGGTGCCAGGGGCAACACGCTGGCTCAGCTGGAGGGAACACTCGGATACAATGTGAAGGGTAGGATTCATCCCAGATTGTTGATATGGAGATGAAAAAGGCAAAGCTTGTGTTACAGGTAACATTAGCGGCTCCTCATGCTGTGAGAGTGAGGTTGGAGAGTTTGTTGTTAGCCCTCAGTGCTGTTGGTACCAGGTAGTGGGGAGCAGTGCTGCTACTGCTATTGGCCCTGCAGAGCACAGTGGTGTCTGGAGCCATAATACTTGCCTCCACACCAACTCTAATCTCATTAACCACTCCTGAAGCTCGGTCTCTGGGTCGAGAGGTCAGTGTGTTTAAAGCTATAGTGCGTAGTTTCTATCGCCCCCATGAGGAATTCTAAGTAATGACAACACCACTGTTGTTGCATCCACATGACACAAGCCTTCCGTAATTGCACCCCCACCCCTCCTACACGCAGTTGCTAGTAGCCAAGGAGGATACGGAGGATTAAAGAAACATAATGGACTCTCCAGAAGAGGTAATTATCCTGCATGCCAAAGTCACCGGACGTCAACAATTTCTGAACACAGCCATGTTGAGAAATAATGAGAGAGTTTTGTGGAGCTGATAGTCTTAATTAGTTTTGTATCAACTCATTTGGCAATGGCTTGAATCTAATATAAAAAAGTTAGGCACTAAAGCTTTAATTAAAGACAAAATAAGAGTTGGAGCTGCTGTTTCTTTTACCTTCATGATCATGATGTGATCTGACATGTCAGTCAGGGATAGAAACTAACGATTTGGGCTCTAATTCAGCAGGATACATCAACTGAGATCAGCTCAAAAAAAAAGTCATTTTAAATTACCTTGAGCTAAAACATCACAATCATACTTTCATACTTTCATAAATTATCAATTGTTTGTTCTATAAAAAGTAGTGAAAATGCCAAAACTTGTGCTTGCTTTGTCTGAGCAACAGTCCAAAACTCAAAGATATTGAATTTACAATGATATAAAACAGTGAAAGGCTGGGAATTCTCACATTTGAGGAGCTGGAACCAGCAAATATTTGGCCCATTTGCGTGATAAATGACTTTAACGATTATCAAAATAGTTTATTTTCTGACGATCGACTTATCGTTTCAGCCCTGAAGTCATGTGTTTGTAGTAAAACAGTTAAAACAGACTGAGGGTCAATCTTTTGTTGTTCAGTTTAGCCCTGCATAGAAAAGAAAGAAATCACACTGTGTAGTGACTGCTTATAGAAAATACTCATTTGATACTGATAATGACTGCTTTTCTAATGACATACATATACAGAGAAACATTTAAGAGCAGAGGCTGAGGCAGAGTGCGAAAGAATAGAAATAATTATTAACCAGAAAATCGGCATATTCCTGTAAATAAGTCGACATATCTACCCCTTACTCAAAATCAAAAACAAATTCCACAGTAACAGCAACACCAAAAGCAAAATAAAATGCAAATCATGCATGACACGAGGCCAACCTAAAATTGACTGCTTTCTACTCATAATAACTGCTGTGCACTAATGAAATGTTGCAGTCATGAGAGAACCTGTGTTTCACTTCAATATGGATAATTTGTATCTACAAATGCCTCGAGTTTCTCAGATGAGAAGATCCCCGTGGTCTGCAGTGCTCAGCAGACTGTGTTAAGCAAAGCTCAAATTAAGTCAAATGAGCATTTGTTTGTGCACAATCCTGCAGGGATATGGTGCAAATTCAGTTAGGTTGCTGCTGAAACAAGCCAAAGGCTGTTGAGTAGAAACCATTTCCAGGAAACCAGGAATGACTCCTCTGATGCAGACACTTTTACAAGTCATTTTCAGCAGTTTTTAGAAAATGGTGTGAATTGTAATTCTTTGACAGTGCTGATGACCATGTGTTGAACTAGAGCAGATTGTTCAAAAAGATGAACAGCTGGCAGTATTTTAGTGGTTTGCAGCTCTGTGGTGCAAAACCCATTCTTGTGCATACATGCTTTTATATCCAGCTGATAAAGTTCAAACTGAAGTCTTCTCTTTTTATAAACTTCCTAAAACTCGTAATGCACCACCACATCTCACCCGTCCTCTGTGTCTTCTTATCCTGCAGATGCCCAGGTACAGGACTTCCTGTTGCATTCACAGAGTGACATTAGCAACACCAGCCAGGGGATGTGGCTGCAGCAGACCTGCACATTATTCGTCCAGAGCAGCGTTCAGCTCCTGACTGAATTTACACAGCATGCAGCAGCCTGGGCCAACACCAGCGTGGTCCGAGCCAACTTCAGTCAGCCCAACCACACTCGCAGCAAGCTGGAGCGAACTGGACACAACCACGGTAAGCAAGACAGCTTTATAAAACAGTCAGAGCGCCATTGTTACCATTTTCATATTGAGAATGAATGACATTTGCACGTGTAATATGAAAGGGTTTGCTTTAAGTGAACCCACAGAGAATTAGTATTTCTTTTATTTGATCGGGGACAGTGCACAAAAAACATTAGTCTATAAAAGAAGAGATGTCATGTGCCAGGTTATAGCAGAAAATGCTAATTTCCATTATTCCAATTATCATCAGCTAATTTCCATTATTCCAATTATCATCAGCTCTGCAACTCCATCGAGTATTTTAGCCTCTTTTAGCTGCTACTGTTTGGTTCAGTCTCCACGCTCTCATGAACCTTGTTCCAGCAGCAGCAGGCAGCTGTTTGCTGCAAACAAGCTCTAATGAACCCACAGTACACTAACTGCCCAGCACCAAACAGCAGGCAGACAAAGTTAGCGATGAGCTGGTGGACATAGTGGAGCAAATGGAGTCCAGGCCAGAGCTAAAAGGAGACTTTAGTAGAATGATAATGTGGCTCTGTTTCTGGTGGATGTGTAAATAGCATGTCAGCCAAAACAACTTTATAGAGTGATAATGTGTCACCTTGTTGTGGGGTTTCTCTGCCCCCTAGTGACCGAGAAACTTGATTAAGGCAGCATTATCTTTTCTAATTCTAATTCTTACAGCAGTGGTTTCAAACTGCTTTAGCTTGTGGCCCCTCAAATTAAGTTTATTGCTTCGAAGATAGTATTTTGTATTAGAAGTAATATTCACTGAAAAAGTATGATTAGAGGAAAAGCTGTTAAAGTCCAATAAAGAGAAGATAAACATGATTGTGTGTAGAGGAAATATAGTTTTTCTCCAGCTTTCTTATCCTGGTAAACATCTTGTGACCCTGTCCATGTTGTGAAATAGTGCTCAACATGTTTGAGGAATGTTTTTTAATGTAAATTATACCCCCACAAACCTCTATTGGGTGTATTTACAAATTATTGTCTTCTGTTCATTCATCAGACCACATTTGCCAATAGTCTGGAGACGGCTGGCTTCGAAGAGATGAGTTGCACACGACATACCTTTACATTAAACTTTGCCCTTCCCTTGTTACCTCGCAGATGAGACGTGGCCCCTCCAGGCAGGAAGCAGCAGCGGGGAGCTGTCGGGCTCAGGCGAGGCCCAGGCAGAGGCCCTGTGGTGGGGACACCGGCTGCAAATGGCCCTGGTCAACACGGTGGCCTTCAGGGGCGTCTGGCAGAAACAGTTCCTGTTCACCAACACCCAGAACCTGCCCTTCATCCTCTCTGATGGGAGTGCCATCAAGGTGCCCATGATGTATCAGGCTACAGAGGTCAGCTTTGGTAAGAGACTCCATCCATCCATCCATCCATTGAAAAAGAAATAACTAATTCCTTTTTCTCTTTCGTCAGTAATTTAACATCAACACACCTGTTGTAATAAACCCATCATACTGTAAAGTGAATGTCCAGTATATAGTTATATACAATATACAGTTTGTTCATAGTTTTGCTAGTTTTTCTCAGTTTCATTTCATTGTAACTATAATATCTTGGATAAACTAATCAAAAAATACCAAATAAAGCAATGGAAATAGTCAGATGTCACTCACCTGAACTTTGCTTTGCTGTCCCTGGCAGGTCAGTTCAGGACAGCATCAGATCAGCGTTACACCGTGTTGGAGCTGCCGTACCTGGGCCACTCCCTGAGCCTTCAGGTGGTCCTGGCCAGCGAGAGGAAGACTCCGCTGTCCTCCCTCGAGTCCCAGCTCACCGCTCGCCAGCTGGCCTCCTGGGACACCGGCCTGCGCCGAACCAAAATGGACATCTTCCTACCCAGGTTGAGATCATGCCCCCTGCTACAGATGATTTTTAGACTTGGTTGATCATAGTTCTCAGACGTACAAACAATTTGTCGTCTGGTGTTCACAGGTTCAGAATGCAGAACAAGTTCAATCTGAGGTCAGCGCTTCCAGCCATGGGCATCAGTGATGCCTTTAACCCGACAGCAGCTGATTTCACTGGAATATCAGGTCAATACCCATCGACAATGCCTTCAAACTGTTGATTTTTATTACAGGTTTTCACAGAATACACCTCCATAAAGCTCCAGTTGTACCCCAGATAACCAACAGTATAACGTACCATAAGCTGAAGGCCACACAAAGATTACTGTAGCTCTGCTGGCAGCTGACAGTTTGTTTCCTCCCGACAGTGGAGGAGAGTCTTTATGTGTCTGATGCCTTCCATGAAGTGAGAATAGAAGTCACAGAAGATGGGACAAAGGCAGCCGCTGCTACAGGTGAGAGATGACCCTGAAAAATAATTAAATGAGTTACAGATATGTCATTTAACACGATTCTACTTGCCTGCAACCATTTCTTTTAACAGAATAATAAAATAATTTTGTAACCTTGCAGCTATGGTGCTACTCAAACGATCCCGTGCACCTGTTTTCAAGGCCGACCGGCCATTCTTATTTCTGCTACGACAGATTAACACAGGTATTTATTTTACTGCCACTCCACACGTCTGCTTAACTGAACATCCCAGTAGTTTTGCATGTTTTAACTCCTTATGACCAATCACATGCAGTTTACATCATGATTAGATGTTTTGCAAAGAATGCTGTAGTGTTTCTTTTCTACTGTTACAGCCAGCCACAGGTCTTTAATTTGTGTAGTTCCATTTGTGAACCATTTTTGAAAGTTTATGAGTTTAGTTTTAGTCTTTTTTTACGGGATTTAGTTACCACAATAACATTATCCTTATGTTTGACAAAAATTTACACAGACTTGATTCGTTATGAGATTGATTACACAAGTCAAACAAGTCTGCTGCTATAACATACAGAAATTAATTGAAATCAACAGCTGTCTGGAAAGTAGAAAGGAATGGGCTAAATGCAGCCTTTTTCACCGTCTTATTTCTACAAATAAAAACGTATGCCTTCTTTCGTGCTACAATCACAAATATTCTCCACAGTGTCTTTTAGGAATTTAAATAAAAAACAAAAACAAAAAATAAAAACACTGGTAGGATCCTTTAAGGTGAAAAAAAAAACATCTTAGTGAACAGTTTTTCGTTGTGTTCTCCATTTCAGGATCCATCTTGTTCATGGGCCGAGTGATGAACCCAACAGACCAAGCACCCTAGACTCACCTACCTAAACACCTCTCACACACAATCCTACCCCGACCCCTATTCACTACTGGTATTTATTTGTGGACCAACGGGAGGGTCCATGGACACTTCAGGAAGAGGGACGCTATTTTTGTACATGTCTGTAAATAAAATTTTAATACATGTTTTTTAGCTCAGTGTTTTGGTCCTTTCTTCCATTATTGTGAAGCATTTTTTTTGTCTGATGCACTTTCACTAAATCCGCCAACAAACGTGGACAAAAACACTTAGAGTCACATCTTTACAGAACACTTTATTTACATGGCCCTTCACAGTGTAAAATAGAAACTTTATTCATGGAAATACTTACAAAAAGGCCATTTTCCACTGAACATTCTCTTTAAATAGTACTCTAGGGTTATTTACATCTTTACAGTGTATTGAAAATACTCTTTTGGTAGCGGCCTCTTCACAAACAAAGACAAGTATGGCAGATTTTGGTCCCTGTCCAAGGAGGGAGGGAACAGAAGAGGGCTGCTCCCTGAATCAGAAATCAACTCTTGACCTCCAGACCTTACTTCAGATCATTTGTGTATATTTGAGAGAAAAAAAGAAAAAAAAACTTGCAACAAAAAAAAGGTAGTTTTTCTTTTAAATTACATTAAATAAACAAACATTCTCAAATTTACACAAGTGCATTCACGGTAAAGTGACAAGAAGTTGGTTTGAGATTCATGGCGGGGGAGGAGTTTTGGGGACAGTTTAAGTTATTTGGCAGCGACCAGCATGTTGGGACAAGCTGGCATCCGAGACCTTGGTTCATCAACACTCCAGGGGACAACAGTTTGTGTTGCATATCAGCTGTTTCAGGCTAAAATTAAGATAAAAATGGAGGGGGGGGGGGGGGGGGGGGTAGCTCCAATGTTATTGCTGATTATGAAGTGTTAGTTCCTGAGCTTTTTGTCCCTGTATTTCAACATCTGTAACCAATGATGTTGCATCATTCAAAAATGATTTTAACTTTGTGTTGATCTCTCAGAAAACCTGTATTGCAAAAGACACCATTTTTTTTTAAGTTTAACGATTCCATACGTAATGAAAACTGCAGATGAGTTTTGTCAAAATTATTCATTCTTAAGTTACTACTCAATATTAAATCGTCAGTCTGGTAGGTAAACCACAAGTTGACAAATTCATTACTTGAGCCAAGTCATACTCAGCATTGGAGTGCTTCAGTTAGCGGAGTGTAAGGTAATTCCAACAGTCAAACAGAACAGCAAACTCATCATCCCACAAAACAAACAGTAGAAGACCTAACAAGAAGGGAAAGTAAATGAACGTAAGGTAAGAAAAGTGTTTCATAAGCATCTCCACTGGATCCTGTTTGACCCTGAGTTACCGACACACAACCTGAACCCTTCTACACTGTCGCTCCGTTACATCATCATCACAAATAAAACACGACTCAACATAACATTCGCAGGATGCTGTCTGTTGCTCTCCAGGAAAGTCCTGCACTCCCTCGTTTTATCCACCTCGTCGTTTGAGAGATTTTTCACTTTGTCTTTTAAAAAGAAGAAAATCTAAATTAGAGGAGGAGAATAAGCGAAAGTGGGGGGGGGACGCCTCAGGACTGGTTCACAGATCAGAAAACAGCCATGCTCAAATGTTCTACAGGCCAAAAATCTCATTGGGTAGACAAAGACTTCACCTGTAGCAAAAAAAATGCTTCCTCACTCCCACTTTTGGATATCTGAAAACTTGCATCATCCAGGGTCAACACTGACTTTAGTTTAAACTGTGTGCAAACCAACGCGACCATCAGTAATGTTGAGAGTCCACTGAAGAGGTGAGAGTTTGAGAGCTAGATGCTGTGTTGTCTCTGGGGGGGGGGGGGGGGGGGGGGGAAAGAGGATGTGGGGCATTTTAGTTTAGACAGTTTAGGAATGAGCCGGTCTCAGAGCGTGTCCACGTGGTTCATGTTATTGGATCTGTTGTGGATCTCTTCGAGGAAGTTTTCCAGCTGCTCGATGAGAACGCGCTTCTTGAACCTAAAGCGAGGAACAAAAGGATAAAAATAAAAGTTTGTTTTCTGTAGCAAGTAAGTCCATTAAACCAAACATTTTAGGCGTTTGAATAGTCACATTTTCTTATGTCAGGAACAGGATGCTGCTGGTGATCACAGCACTAGGATATAGAATTGCTCTTTTTCTGAAGAGAGTTGTAAAGGGCGGGCCTAAGCAAAGATAGTTGAGTGAAACACAGGTGATTTGGTTCTTAACCACATCTCCAAATGGTTCTGTTCCAGCTTATTAAGACAGCAGGGTAATAACAGTAATGCTGTGACATCAGAGGAGGGTTTAACTCTGTACCTGGCCGCCTCTTTGATGATGTTTTGGAGGAAGATGAGTCGGGTGTCCAGAGTGCCCTGGATCTGCTTCAGGAGGAGGAAGATCTTCTCATAGTCTGAGACAGAAAGAGAAAGTGAATGAGGAATAATTGCTCAATTATTGCTGTGTTTTCTAGGACCGCAGAAGTCCTTAACCCTTGTGTTGTCCTCCTGTTTTGTCTGTAAAGTATAAATTATCACCCCATTCTGGGTTGCATCTTCTCAGCCAACTTCATTCCAACTTATTACCACTAGTGTTACACTTATTTCTGGAATTCATGGTCAATAAACCTCATTAATATTAACAAAAGGAGGGTTAAGTAAAGCTGGGTATTAAACCTTAATACGTTTTGTATACCGACCGCATTCTCCATAACATCAAGTGTCATAAACTGTCAAGTACCAGGTCTTCTTTACTTACTCTTTAGTTATTTGATGATTTAAACTATAGTTCTGCCAATTCTTTCTTTAATTCAGGCATAGGTCTTTACATGGCTGCTTGTGTTTAGACAATATGTAACATTTGTCGTCTTTTGTTAAATTAAAAAAAAAGGCCTTTGAAGAAATAATACGTTTATATTTAAATGAAGGTATCAAATATTGCTTCGGTATATATACCAAACTCGGCTACCACATCAACACTGGTATAGAAGCATATCTATCTAAACCCAGCCCTAGTCGGCCGTTTATATTTTGCCGACCCCCCCCATAGACTATGTTTGGCTACGTACGTCGGCCAGGTTTCCTGATCTCCCTGGTGATGAGCGTCCTCAGCTCGTTGTTGACCTTCGTGGTCTCGATGTGGATGTGCTTCTTCAGAGCTGCAGGTGTCAGGTAGCGAGGCTGCTGGTCCTCCACCAGCACCATCTCCACTCCTCCCTCGCTGCCCGGCGGCAGCTCGCCTGCCCGGGGTTGCCCGTTCTCCTCTTCATCATCCTCCTCCTCCACCTCCTGCTCCTCCTCGTCCCCGTGCCGGAGGTCCTCTGGTTCCGCGGCCGTGTGGTTCTCCTGGTGGTCGCCGGGCTCCGAGGGTTGATCCAGCTCAGAGTCTGAGCTCTCGTCTGAGCCGTAGTGGTTCTGATTCAGGTGGTTGATGATCAGGTCCGGTTCAGCTGCTCCGTCATTCGTGTCCATGTCTGCATGTTCAGAGATTTAAAAAAAATAAAAATACCACTTGTTTATTTTGTTTAGCACTAAATTACTTAAAATGACATGTTTTTTTTTCTTGCTTTTTCAGGCATTTCTGTATCATTTGTGCCAAGTCAGATTCATTGCAGAGTTGGATAGCATAGCTAGAAAGACGTGTAATTATACCTGTTGGCCGAGGGCTGGCAGGCGGTGTTACTGGAGGGGTGTAGGCCCTTCCTAGACGCAGCAGAGGAGACATGCAGCGGCGTCTCTTGGGTCCTCCGCCCGTCATGTTGCTGCTGTCTCCTGGTCTCTTACCCTTGTTCTGAGGGCTGGTCACAAACTCATCTGCCTCGTCGATCATCATGCCCTGAGAGGGGAGTGAGGAAGGTGGTCAATTTACATTTTTCTAAATTAACAATTTACTCATAAAAGAGGACCAGGGTTATCATACTGTATATGTCAGGTCCGATATATTACCTTCTTGTCTAGTTTGAAGGGGTTGCCGAATGTGTGGAGACGTTTGGGCTGTTCAGGGTCTGCGTCTCGAAGAGGCTGAGGAGCAGCTTTGAGGAAGTCTTGGTAGTTGCCCATCTGGGCTATTGGCACGCTGTGGAGCTGGTCTGGACAGGAGACAGGAACATTTAATACACACACTAGAGCTGTCAGTCTTCTTCTATAATACCATTTGAATTTTTTTGTTTTTTTTGCTCATATGCAGCCTGTTATTAATATGTACTCCACTACTCAGACATATGCATTGTCAATGCCACTATAATCATGTGGTTGTTGTTACAAGTCGGGACTTCCGACAGCCTGGCCTTGAAGGGGATCTACGTCATAGCGCATTGCATTTCTGGCACGCCGCTCTCCGTTTACATTATATTCCACCACGCACACAGCGACAAACACAAATCAACAGGGAACTCTGTAATGAAGCGGCTCTGTTGTAAAGGCTAACTGTTCTCAGTTAGCACAAATACATCATGTTAGAAAGCACAGCCGAGTAACAATAGTGTTAGCGACGATGCTAACGTCACTGATAAATAAGCCAAACGGTGCTGTCACTACTATTTTAGTGATTTATAAGCAACCTGTTTCTTGCAGATTGTCACATTACTGAGAATACAGCTGTTAGATGTTAGATATATGAAGTCAAAGCTAGCTCTGACAGATGTAGGGCAGCTAACATTAACTTTAGCTGTCTCCATGAAGCTCCCAGCTAAGCTCCTATAACAGCAGTTAGGAAACCAGAACGAGCTAACTAATGACAACATAAGCATTTTGGCTCTGTGGATGTCAATTTTAAAGTCATGTTCAACTATTTCCCATACTTCTTCCAATTTCCAACTGCAGCCTGTCACTCCCCCTTGTACTAAAGTTACTCGGTATGTAACGTTAGCTCACAATGCCTTGTGTTTCTCACTCCGTAACTTATTGTTCAGACATGACATGAGAAGAGGGAGATTAGCCAACCTACTTTTAAAAAAAAAATAAAAAAAAAAAAATCACATTCAAATAGTAATATCATCATTCGAATAGTATTGATTTTTTTACCATTCAAATTATATTTGACTTTCAGAATTCGTTCCAACAGCCCTAATACACACAGACTTTTACAATGTTTGCTCTTAATACCAGCTAAAAATCTTTTCTTTTGATGACCTTTCAGTCAGTGGTTGATGTTTTCACCATGACATCAGTTTTGGGTGTGGTTACAGGAATACCAGAGCACAATTATGATCAAACCCAACAGTGGGTGTGAGAAACAAGTCTTGCACAGTGACTAACCTGAGTCCTGCCCTCTGAGAGTACAGACGCTGGTGTTGAGTAGGTTCCTCCTCATTCGGCTGAGCTGGTCCAGCAGGTGGCTGCGGGGGATGTCGTAGGGATTCCTAAAACTCTGCGGCTTCAGGCCCTGATGAGGACATAAGACAGAGGGCATTGTAAAGACAGCGATGTGAGTTTAAATTGGGCCAGGAAATACGGTCGTTTTCTGGTGAAATACGGTTGTACTTCGGCTATAAAGGAGAGGATATACAGTGGATACTGTCTGAGAGAGATGAGCATTTTTCAAATGCCAAAGCCCTCAAGCTAACACCCAAACAAACTTCATCTCAATAAACACCTCAGGATGATTTTTGGCTGGAAAGCCAGGAAGGCAGAGGAAGTCTAAGCAGAAAATGAACGAGTGAGATTTTAGCAAGAAACAAGACTATCACAACTGTCACAGTAAATGCAGCTCAGTAGACAAGAGTAAAAGAAAAATGTTCATGTGTGTAACCATGACTGAATAACTCTTGCTTATAGAATCCGTTTATCCTTAGAAAAACTTGGATTTTAACATGAATAATAATCCAATGTTACCTTGTTGAGCAGTGCCAGCTGGAAGCCCTGGAACTCTTTGGGGTTGAGCTCCAAAGGCAGAGTCGGAGCCTCCCCAGAGAGACTCTGCAGCTGCTGGATGAAGTCCCTGCGCTGGGCCAGAGAAATACCTCCACCTCGCCAACGCACCTTGATGCCGGCCTCGGGTGGCTGTTTCTTGCCAATCAAGGCAATCAGGCGGTCATACTCAATTTTTGACTGGAAATGTAAGCAAATAAGTAACATGACTAGATGCATTTGGAACACAGTCACATTCAGTCTCTTACTTAATGTAGAAACAATTCGAAAATATGCACACAAAGATTGAGTATCATTTTTTGATACCAGGGTCAATATGATGTGGAATGTTTGGCACCCACATCAAAAGTTAATACTGTTTTCCTTACTTTAAATTTGCTTCTATACAATTAACTATAAAATTAAGCATAATATTAACAAACACTGTATCTATTCAAAATAATACGTAACCAAGAATATAAATCTGACCATGCATTTTGTTACTTGACTGCTTAAAACGCTTCTTTTGTTTGTTATTGTCAAGTTACTTAAAGGTTTACTCAAATAAAAGTAAATAATTTGTGGACAATTTTTAGCTTTGGATTTGTGTGCTGGCGAGTGATTATGGCAGCAGGACAGTGGATGTGAGACTGACTAAAATAGAAATAATAATAATATAATAAAAAAATAATAAGATGCATCAGGCTAACATACTGTACAGACAGCAGCTAGACACTGATTTTCTGTGATACTGTATGTGCCCAAAGGTACCAAGTCAAAACATCCCAACTTCTTACCTGTTGGCTGAGCTTCTTCAGGTAGGAGACCACGCTGTAGCTCAGGCCATACTCCATGTTGTCGGCCAGCAGGTTTGGTGCTCCCATGATTCTCAGAGCCTTCCTCAGGGACTGTGGGAAGAAAAACAACAATAAGACCAGTGCATATGTTTTATGGTTTTCCTACGATGGCACAAATAATAAAAAAAAAAAACTTCAAGTCCACTGACCCCGATATAATATGGAGGCATGGTCTTCAGGTAGTTCTCAAAGGACTGCCGCCATTTGATGGTAGGCTTGAACTTGTGCACTTTGATCAAGTCATCTGCAAGAAAGAAAAGAAATGTAGACTAAAAAATGACGTTCATCTGCAACACTTACTGTATAAAAGCCTCCAGGTTTAGCAAGAAATACATTTTACATTTCTTACTTTTTCAGGGATTAATTCTATTTTCTAAAGCCTGTGGCAAATAGTAATGAATTTAATGATTTAACGATAATGACCCGCTTACTATAATGGCACATTATGACCATGTTTATTTACATTTGCTGAGGAATGTGGAGGCATGCATGACACAAAAACACAAGTACAAAACACTGGTCCTATGTTTACTTCCCTCTAAATGACAATTAACGAGATATTACAAGGAAGTACTGATGTCACAGGAGCACACAGTGACAGCAAACATTATGGAAGAATGAAAAATGTGACATGGACCAGCCAGTCTTAGATAGATAGATAGATAGATAATCAAAATATCAGACACACAGCACACATACAGAATATACATTAAATAACAGGACAATATACATTAAATAACAATAGAATAGCCTACAAGACCAAATATTCAAAATAGATACAAGTTGTCTTACCCAGAAGTGGCAGAAGCACGGGGTAATTGTAGGGCATCACAAACAGGTTGACACAGTTGAGAGCTGTGCTGGCCTTCAAGTAGCCAAAGGGCTGGCCCAGGTCACTGTACTTGGCACTGTTACACACAAACACCTAAAAGACAACAAGGAAATCAGTCAAAGTGTGGTGACAATAGAACTCTTCAACCAGCAAACACAAACATACGACATGCAGAAGGTTGTCTTTGATAACTGTCTCAATAAGCTGCTGGTTCACTGTAATATGACCATGAACATGATCTGTAGCCTGAGCCATGTCCATGCACCTATTGCTATACGCTGTGTTCTACCTCTGGCTAATTAGAACACAGCGTATGATAGCTGTGCATTTATTACTGTAAAATGAAGTATATGTTTCCAGTGTATTTAACAACCTGCATTTGTAACATCTGGATGTTAAATGCTGATGTTTAGCTGTAACGTTTTATATGTTAGCGCAGCAACACATAACGTGCTAACGTTTAGTATGCACTGTGTCATTTAACATTTATTTAGGTGTTTATCAAAGTTGCCGTGTCAGAAATCACCCTCTTGTTCACTCATTCATTATTGCCCTCATAATAGACACTCAGTAACTTTTACTCTATAACAAGCAGTTAATTATGATTTTGGACAATTACGACTAATCATTTGGATCAAGGTTTGAAATGGGGAAATCTCTACGTCTCCATCAACTCACAGCAAATATGGCGGAAAATTTGATGTTAGTATCCAGCTATGTAGCAGAATGAAATGATCATCCAACCAGGTGCAGAGGTTAGAAGCGTTATGTTTTTCCCACAAAGTGTTTGTGATTTTTCCTGTGTTGTGGTTGTGACTGTGCTGTACCTGCCAGCAGGTGTGCGGGGACTTCCTCTCCAAAATGTACTGGGTGAGAGGCGAAGGCTCCAGCTCATACTTGTCAAAGGGCACCTTGTCTATCACCATGGGCTCCGCGTCCAGACAGGAGAAACGAATGTGGGGGTGGGCTGAGCGGGGGGGCTGGGCGGGGCACAGAGGGAGAGGTAAATACCGTGATAATACCGTTGATGTGACATCACATTAACATTCTGCACTGTAAAAATCATCATGTAGCTAAAATAATGGATACAGAATAATGAACTTTTTTTAGCCTGTCTGCAAAATACTCCATTTGATCTCCCATCTGAACTCAGGATTATTGGTTTAATTCATTTTTATCAGCTGATATTTAAGAACATAAGATGTTAGACGTATCGTTTTTGTGTTATAAATTATATTACTGTTATGTTTCTGTTTTCTCACAAGTTGTCGTGTCATTTTATAGTTATTAGAAAACACGTTTTCAAGATCTTTTCATTACTGTTTTTCAAGTAAATTCAAAATGAAAAGACAAAAGACTAGAAACATACTATATGTTTCCAGATACATATCAACTATATTGCGCTACTACCTGCCCTTGCTTTATTTATTCTATTGGGCAATATATTTGGCCTGTGTAATTCTGTTTTTTTTTTTTTTTTTTTTTTTACCTTCAATACTTCCCTTTTTGCTCCATTATTATTGTAGGAATTGTCTGACATTTTATGTTGAGTGTCCATGTGAACAAACAACATACTTTTGTATGTCTCTTTTCCTTATATATAGCATCTTCATTATGAATGGAGTTTCTTTGGCACACAAATATTTGCGTCCAATCTTTGTAAAACATTTGAACTAAAGATAATCTTTGTAAGGTTTTGCAGAACTTTAGAAATATTCCCCTGTTGCTCTAGGACCTACGTGATGAATACAACTGTCAGCTAAATGTCCAAGATATAAATGCAAGAAATTCAACAGAGGCTTTAAAAAGGTACTATGAAAGATGCTTGGTCAAACCATACATTTTTATGATTTGGTGATGTAGCTTTGTTGATTCTTCCACATGTTTCTTACCAGCGTGGGGGAGTTCTGGTCCGGCCAGAAGGCCTCCGGGATGGGCCAGTGACCGATGGGGACACCGGTTTTGGGGTTGGGTCTTACGTAAATCAGCTTGTGACAACAATGCCAAGCCTGTGGACCGGACTTCACCACCTCAGCTGGAGCATCTGGACAGACACAGACAGTAACAGAGGAAGCTGACTTCATAGGTAAAACAACCATCAGCCGTTTAAGACAAGAAGGTGTTTGGGAGGTATGAAACACAACATAATGATTTGAATGAACTGTAACAGTGTGTGGGCAGTTTAAATATTAAGTTGGGGCTTTAAACCGTGACATCCACCAGCTGCTTATGAACCACAGTAAAGAAAAGCTCAGGGGGGATTAAAAAAAAAAAACAGGGAGCAGGAGAGAGCAAAGAGATTATCTACTAATCAAACAGATGCAGTGCAGCAGTTGTCGAAAAGGTCTTTCAGAAATAGAGTCAGCAATGAAATGTCATTAAACGAAGGTGTCTCTTACCCTCTAAAGGAGGGGGGTCAGGCCCAGTCTTCTCGAAGTTTATCACCACTCCACTCTGGATTTTCTGCACCAGAGACTCCAGACACTGATTCAACATTCGCTGAGAGAACACGCTGTAGGAACGTCCTGCAACACAGACACATGAAAATGTGAATAAATGAAACTGGATTCCAATGGCTTTTAAAAAGGAGCAGTGTGTAGGATTTAGGGAATCTAGTGGCAGAAATAGAATATAATATTCATAACTGTATTTTCACGAGTGTATATCACCTGAAACTAAGAATTTGTGTTTGTGTTATCTTAGAATGAGCCCTTCATATCTAGGGAGCAAGTATTGCTCCACAGAGCCCGAGATGTTGCACTGCCATGTTTCTACAGCAGCCCAGAAAGGACAAACCAAACACCGCCTATAGAGAGAGTATTTTGCGTTTTTAACTTGCCTGAAGGGCACCGCAGATTCTACTAAGTAACCTCACTGCTAGATGCCACTAAATACTACACACTGGTCCTTTAACTGAATATTGATAAGGTATTGCATTTTAGTTTTAGCTAACACTCTTAAGGCTGCACAAATTCATTTTGGGCCACTAGGGCACAGTGGAACTGAAAGAACAATATTTTACATTTACAGTTATTACATACATATTATATACGTTATTAGTTGTTTTAGCGTTAACATTGGCATCAGAACACATCTATCAGACATTATCATTTACTAGATCATAGATCATTTCTGGTCACCAAATGAATTTAAGTCCTTGGACATTTAGCTCCACCAACTAAAAAAAATATCTGGCTCTTTAGCTGCTAGATGCTCCGCTCCACTCCACTCCACTCCTCTTCACCAGCTAGTTACTAACTTTGTCTGTCCAATGTTTGGTGCTAAGCAGGTAGAGTGCAGTAGGTTTATCTGAGCTTGTTAACAGGAAACAGCTGCCTACTGCTGCTGGAACAGGGTAAAGGCTGAATCACACAGTAAATGAGCCATAACAAACTAAATACTGAGCTATATACTGAAAGCTAAATACTGAAAAGAGACCGGAAGGCTCCATGAAGCTGAGGGAAACTATTAGAGATGGGTGATAATTATCTGTGGGTTTGTTACAATGAGTGACCACTTTTACAAAACATGTAGTCAGAGTCATTACACATAGTTTGGCTAGTTATAAATCTCTCTAAAATCTAACTAAAACTCAAGTTTTGAAAGACAGATTACATTTACATTTTCCATTTCGTAGTCCTGGGTAAAAAGGACCAAGATTAATCTTTGCATCTGCATCATTTGCCTTTACTCAGTGAATATGTGTCCATTTGCATAAAATGTTACTCAGAAATACTATAGCGAGGGCTACATGATGTGTAAAAAATTGTGGAAATCAAGTTATTACAGCGTAGACAAAATGATTATTGTTGTGGGGAAAACAAGTATGTGATGGCTACTTGCTTGTGAAATAAAAAGGGTAAGTTTCAAAGATTTGACATTCATCTTAAAAGAAGAATCAAATCGACGCAAAGTTAATCAAATCAAGGAAGATCAGTGCCAATATCTAGATAAAATAACTATATGAATGTTCTGCATGTTGCTTTTCTTGTGAGGGAAGAAAAAAGATTTGAGACCCAGAGCTTAAAGAATCTGGACATCTTACCAACTTAAAACCAGATCTAAAATGGTGCCAGCTTTCAGAACCCAAACCTAACCATGAATGTATCAACCACCTATTAAACTACTAAATAATCCTGGTTAAAAGCACATTATACTGATTGTAGAGTACTCAAAACACTGCAGCGCTGGACTACAGATACAGAACAATTTCAAGTGCTCTTGACTTAACAGTGTACTCATGTTCATGGGGCTGTATCAGTCCTTTACACTCACTACCTGTTCCCGGCATGCAAAGAGGTACATTTGCATGAAACGTAGCTCTCTAAAGCTCTGAATCTGCTTTAGTTTATTTGTCACAGCATCAGTCACTGGGAAGCGAAGGTTGCATGAGTAAAGACCGTGTATCAGACACACTGTCTTACAAAGCTCCAACTGATTAGTAACTAATTCAGCCTTCTGGCCATTTCCTGCCTCCAACTTCACCTCTGATGACCTTGTTATGCACCCATTCACTCACTCATTTTCAATAGGCCGTGGCTTTGTGTCAGGTCTGCCATCAGCAGTAATGGACAGGCAGCATGCACTGTAGACTGTCACTGACAATGGAGCTGTGTCATGTTCTGCATTCAGCACCACTGACTGCTACACAGAGCTTTGGTGTGCTCTGTCTCTGTCTCTCTATGTGCGTTAATCTTAACCTGCCATCAGCATCATTCTAGTCTGTTCCTCCTGCCAGCTGCTTCCAAAACCAGGCAGCATGACGACTGGAGACAGGAGGGATACAAGTCTACTTCTAGAAATGGATGTTATTTAAAACTGGTAGGTAGTAGGTACTGTAGGCAGCCAGGGTTGGCCGGGATAGAAGTAGTTTTGATGCGTTGTGAGTAAGACAAAGGCATTTCCAATCCTGGACCAAGTGGGAAAATCTGAGCTTTCTAACCTTAATCAACAATTGCTCCTGAAGTGCACTTGAGCAAAGCACTGAACCCGTCCACAACAGCTATAGCAGACCTGCTCAACGGTTGAAACAAGAGCATATTGTGTTTGTGTTGTGTGTGTTTTTTTTAGCTCCCGATGGCAAACCTGTAAACACAAGTAACTCTGACTGTTGAGCAAGATGGTGCTGAGACAAAGCTCGGGGGTGTGTGTGAATGAAAAACCACTGCCAAGGCAAACTTTCTTACCGTCACAAAAGAAATTCCCTCTTTAAAACAATAAATAAATAAATAAAAAAGCCCCAAAACAAATCCAGATTCATTGTTATTCTCTTCCTTTGTATTAACAGAGATGATTAATCAGCTGTGCAACAAAATGCATTTAACAAATAACTATTTTGATCTGGTGTTATGAATACTTTGAGCTTGTCGCAGCATGTTCCACTGGGCTCTGCTGTAGAAATGAGGCTTGATCACTCCAAAGAGGAATATGCCTATGATATAAATAAATAATTGGCCATACTTTGTAAATAACAAGTAACTCTGGTGTACACATGAACAAAGAATATTTGTTGATGTCTTTACATTAGCCAGCTGTTTGAGATGATTGAAAATGTAAGGAAGACTGTGTAGTAGGAGGTTAAATTGCTGAACATTTTTTTGTAGTTATGATACATTAACAAAAAACTTTATGCAAGTCACATCAACAACTTATATATATATATATATATATATATATATATATATATATATATATATATATATATATATATATATATATATATATATATATATATATATATTCATGCGCCATCTTGAAATACGACCCTGGCAAGTTTGAAGAAGGAAACACGGAGGACCACACACACACATATTCAAAATCCAAATTTCAGGAACAGGAGTCTTCTTCTTCACCCAGAATAAGAAAACGGATATTATTATAAAAAAAAAGCGTGAACATTGGAGCTGCAAATCCCAACTAGTTAATCATCCGTCTCTCCCTCCCTCTCCCCCTCCCCCCCCTTTTCCGGCAGGTGCTGTGAAGCGCGCGTCCGCGCCACTGTCCGACATGCACTCCAACAACCACGGCTGATTGACGGCCTTTTGTACACTTTCGCTTACGGCTACCGTAGCTGCAATACTAACTTTCGACTGCGTGGCGAGAGACAGTTGATTGCGATATATGATCTCAACGCTAGATTTAAAGAAAGGATTGTCAAAATCGTCTTCAGTCAAATATTTGAAATCTAAAGTCTAACAAGAGAACTCATGATTAGTTTTCAGACTTGACAAAGGTCCTCTAGAGCTGCAGATTTTATACTAATTAAGTTTTACGAGTAAACCGACCTTTATGTGTAAAATCTGTGGTGGAGTGCCCCTTTAAGCAATGCACTCTACAAGCACATATTATACATTAACCAAACACCAGCTTTTACTCAGTCCACCTACCTCCAGTGACCTCACACATTGGGGTGATTGGAGAATCGTCGGGTGGGACGCCACCAAGGGGTTCGGGCTCCACAGAAGCGTTACCAGGGATGCGCAGCACCAGAGCGAATAGACGCTGATCCCAGCGGAAGGGCTCCTTGGTCAGCTCGCTACCCGGCAGGGGGGTGGTAAGAGGCAGATGGAGCTGGACGGTGAAGGAGAGAAATAAGAGGATTGAATGTAATTATGTGTAAGTGTAAGTATGTAATTATACAACAAAGATTAACTAATTAACATTTAAGCAAACACAGACTGCAAACTGTGCTATTAGTGCCATTATAAGATCTCATAGTGTTGATGCATCATCCCTTCATGGTAACAGGCTTTTATCCATCATACTGCTCCTTAAATACAGATTCAGATTTTTTCATAAATGATCTTTTCAGACATTTCTTAGGCAGCGCAGACTTTTAAATAATCGCCAGAAGAGCACCAATTAAAGTCAAAACTTCCCACCAAATGTCACTCTGTAACTTGTGCCCAGTCTGAACAAGCACAAGCCTGAAAACTGTCACAGATGGCATAAATTAAGACTGTGGATGAAGAATCAAGGATTTAAATTGGATGCGTTTGACCTCCACAAGTTTTGCTTCTCAAGCTACAAAACTGAATACATGGCTTAATAGAGTGAGTCCTCTCTATGTCACAGGGAGTAGCAGCACAACTTTTCTACATGGATGACAGACATGACAACTTGCAGATGGAGGCAGAAATAAATGAATAGTTCAAGGCAGAATAGTTACTGAGTCACTGGGAGGACAGCTGTTCTCTGACTAGCAGACCTCAAAGGAATCATCGTGTTCACACAGCTCTTCAAAGGCAACGCTACATGCTCACACGACTGAGCTTTGTACTGCTGTATCATAACTACAGCTAAAACTACTTTGATAATCAATTAAATTACAAAGATCTTGAAAAATCTATTAATTGTTTAAGTCATTTACCAAGCAGAATTGTCCCAAAAAATTGCTGGTTCCAGCTTTTCAAATGGGAAGAATTTAAATGTTTTCTTTCACATTACTGTTGGTCAGACAAAAACAGTCAAGTCACGTTGGGCTCTGAGAAATTATGGTGGGCCTTTTTACACTATTTACTAATACTATTTACTTACTATTTACTCATTGATTAGTCTTAAAATGTGACTATTTGCTGATTTGTTATTCCTTTATGAGAGTAAATCAAATACATATAGATGTTTTTGAATTCTGGTCACATAAAACAGGCAATTTCGATGTGTCAACTTGGGCTTTGGGAAGTTGTGAGGGGGTATTTTCTTTAAGATTCTCTGACACTTTATAGATCAAACGATTGAGAAAATGATCAGCAGATTAATTGATAATAAAACATATCATTAGTTGTAGGCCCTACCACAACGTGACCTCAAAGCTAAAACTGACTAGCATTACAGTTTCTATCTTTCTTCTAATGTGACGATATTTAGTTAGTGATAGCTCACAGTAAGACAGGTTGGCAATATGTTGTGAGCGTACAATATGTCAGGACTGTTTTATATAGTCATGGGGTGATTCTGACCTTAACTATTAAAACTGATTTGTAATAGTAGTTGTCCTGTGGGTTTAATTTTAGCCTCCGTGGTGACAGATCATAGGGAAGGGTTGGATGAATGCTTGTGTTAAAGTGAACATTGTGTGATCAGACAGGCTCCTGAGTTGTCATCCAACCAAGCAGGAAGCACTCCTGATGTTGGCTGACCTCGTCTTGGACTCCACCGCTGCTGGTCAACTTGTTGCCGTCAGTGATCGTGATTATAATGGCGGGTTCGAGGAAAAAAGGATTCCTTCCCTGTGAAGAAAAAAAAAGGAGACAAATTCACAATTAATTAAAATACACACACACGCACGCACACACACACACACACGATAAAGTATCATTATACAGCTAAGTTAAAGGGGATCTATTTTCAGTGAGTGGCTAGAGAGAGAACCTTAACTCAAGAGAATAATGCACGGAACCAGTAAGAGTACAATCTTTAGCACAGAGTGACTATATCTGTACATCTATGACGAGTGTTACTGTGTATCTGCACTATATGGCCACTCTAGCCTCCCCAATGGCAGAGTACATTACCTGAAGATCTATGCCAAACCTTTTTTTGCTAGACCTCACAATATTTCATGACACCAGCACTTCACACACTGATACTATGAAACTGGAGCAGCACTGCATTTATCACTTTGCATCAGCCCTGTGGGCTCTCCACAGAATAACTTGGTGAGTTAACAGTGTAAAACCTCAATGCAGTCCTGTCAGCAAACAGTCAGCACACTGGACCTCGCTGCAGAGTCATACAGAGTTTTCACAAAGGCCATCCTGTTCTGGCAGCACCGTGATTATTAATGGATGTGGACCCACTCAGTTTGGACTCAACCTGTAGGCTGTGGTTTCTGCTGAATGATGGATCTGTCCAGTTACACAAACAGCCTAAAGAAAACAGAGCAGGATACTACCAAGATCCACTGTACTGTAGGTATCCATGACAACCTTGCAATTTTTTATTACCTCCTAGCCCAAAATCCCATTATATCGAGCACTTTCTTAGCATGCAAATGAGTTGGCGATGAGGCCAACTTGACAGACGACACGACAAGATGATTTCATCTGTGGCACATCTGCTCACTTAACTTTACTGGTGCTATGCAATTAGGTGTTGGTCATAAGGGGGCTAAAAAAAGGCCAAATGCAGCTATTAAATAAAATTTGATTTCGGGACATCACATCAGTTCATACTGATGATACAGAGCAGCAGCCAGCTCTGCTCCTGTAATCTCGTCCACTACAGTCCGACAGGTCAGTTTTTTATCACGTGTAGAGCTGAAAGGATAAGCAACAGATCAACAGTAAAAGAATCGCTCAGTAATTTGATAAATACTCAAATGTGGAGATTTGATTCTTTTCTTTGTCTTACGTGATAGTTTACCGAATCAGTGAATAGATTTGGGGATATCTGTCAGACAACACAAGCCATTGGATGACATCACATTGGGTTTTAGGAAATTGCGACCAAATGATTAAACGAGAAAATAATCAAAGGCATAAATCAATGATGAAAATAATCAGTATTTGGAGCCGCAATCATCGTCTATGCAGTCAGCTACACTCCAGCTGAAAACAGCAGGATCAGCTGGTCTGCTAACACAACGCCAGGCTGATTGAGATCCATTAAAGCCCGGTTTATCAGCCACGCTGACATGATAACTTCCGACCAAACATCACCTGTCATATCATTTCCTCACTATCCTCCTTTCCTGTCCTCTATTTCTTCTGCTCTTTCATTGCTCTCATAATGAAACTGTGATAAGTGTCATGATTACCTGCTGGCTGGCTCCCTCCCTACCTCCAAACTTGTCTTCCTCTCCCAGGGGAGAGTCATCTCAGATGCTTGGCAACCTGGAGTGCTCTTTCTTACTGCATAGAGAAGCACTCCAGGGCAATATCAACTCCCCCACAGCCTTACTCCCTTTTGTCTTCTCCCCCTCTAGCTCTCTGCCCAACTGAACGTCTTACACCTTGAGCACTTACGAACAAAAGGATGAAAAATCTAAGTTGACTTTTCTTTATGAATTAAATTGGAAAGAAAAGTGGATGATATTGAGTTATTACAAGGGACACTTCAAATACAAAGTCAACAGAGCACTGTGAAGCTACCACATCACTTTGGCTTTGATTTACAGCCATTTAAGTAAATGAATCCAGAAAACACATAAGACAAAGAAAGGTGTGTAGTCATCAGAGCGCTGATTAAATCTTTGACAGTTTAGACTGCTTAGGGTTAGCTTTTACATAAGTTTGCCCAAGTTCAAAGAAAAATATATACAGGGTTTCCCACAGTATTATTATTAGTGTAAATGTGACTATTGCTCTCAAACCGTAATCTGCTACCACATTATCTGCTCATAAACAAATCCATGTTCTGCAGAAACTCACTTGTTCCACTTCCTTGTACTTAAAAGGAAACAAAAAAGTAACTAAATAAAAATACTACAACAGAAAGCAGCTCACAAGAGATGTGGTGCACTAGTATAGTACTAAAACAATCAGTCAATTAATAAATAAGTCAATGTGCTGAAAATTAATTGTTTTATATGGTTGAAAACTGAATAGGGTTTTGGACTGTTGGTTGGGCAAAAGTACTAATATAAAGACGTCACATTGGGTTATGGGAAACTGAGATGGGCATTTTCCATTATTTTTAAACATCATTAAGACTAAAAGATTTCTTTTTTCAAAAGACAGATTATTGTTAATACAATTAATTGTTAGTTTCAGCCATTTAACAATGGTCCTTATACCACTTCTTTTGGAAGGACATAAGCTAAATACAATATCAAATATAGAGTGAGTGCACCATTCATTTTGAAACTGGCCTGCAGTTCTGAAAAGGCACAGAGGAGGTCATTAAATTAGAAATACTGTTAAATCAACCTGTCATTAGAGGTCAGCGGAGACCAGAGCAATAAACAGTAACCTTGACCTCAGCATGTGCCGTTTGTGTCTGTCACAGTCTATAGTCTGTGTCCTTAACCCTTATGCCAGTGTGACAGCGTGGTCGGTATTTGAAATTCAAACTGCCTGAGAGTGTCTAACATACATTATGTATGCATTACCCCAGATGGTAGGGATCTTCCGCTTGTTACTCAGGAAATGCTAGTAAGCATTCACTATTGCTCCTCTCGACTTACCTCCATACTGGGAATCAGACGTCCAGGTTCTACATCAACCCCAAGCGTGCAGACTCACCTAGCAGTCAAACTGGATATGGGCTAGACTTTTAAGCTTACAGTAGGTAACGACTATTTTGGCAGAAAACTGCAACTCATTTCAAGACGCTGGACAGAACACAAGAAAACCTCACAGGGTGATGTGATACATCTACCGCAAGCTGTTATTCGTTGCTTTCAAATGAGACCAAAATCGGGATAGATCCACTCTGGTCATTTTGTATTACGCTATACTAAGTGGCACGCTAAAAGAAGATTAGAAAAGTACTCTAACTGTAAAACACAATCTCACAATTTCTATCAATCATACCCCCCCCCCCTCTCGCACAGCTGTAATTTCAAAAACTACCTCCCTTCCCCCCTTGGAAGTTTGACCACACAGAGATGTGATGTCATTAGGCGGCCCTTTTTGGAACTGGGCCAATAACATTGAATCAGTTACAGACCTTGTGAGCTCAAAGAATATTTGTTTGCCATATGTTGTCCCAATTAATTTGTAATGCCAGCTATGAATCAGAGCAACTCTGCTGTTCAGCTTGTTTTAAACTCACAAGTTAAAAACTGAGTTGTGCAACACAATGGAAATAACATCTATGACGTCTACATCAGGGCATTTTTTCTTCCTGTAAAGCCTTTTTTTTTGAATATCCTAACGTTCAGGATCTTGTGAACAGAATATTTAAATCATTCAAAGACTTTCCTGTGAGATAAATCCCAATGTTTGCTGTTGACTCAAATAGAAAATAAAATAAAAATTCCAGCATTAGTAACCAAATAAACATTCCAGTAAATAAAAATCAATGTCTTTTTTTACAAAAAGCACGAGAAGGGAATTTAAACCCAAATCAAGTTTAAAGGCCCTATGGCAAGCAAGAAAATACACTAAGTTGCAATTTTATTTATGCCTACCAAGCAAAAAACATGATGCAGTCTGAAAAAACAGCCCAGCAATAAATCACACCGTTATGAAGGTTTTAATGTTCAGTTGTTGTTGAAAACATTTCAGAGAGGTGCCGACTCTCCGTTATGGTCCTTTCAGAAGCTGTACTCTTACTGACAGGGGTTTCTAAAATTGTGTCCACCCCATTAATGTCAATGAGAGTAGACTAAATAGTAGAAACATCTCTCATCATAATAAAATATAATTCAACAGCAATTCCTTCTCGACCATTAAGTTGAAATAACACCTCTCTGAACATTATAACCCTTATGACGGCAGGATTTAAAGCGGATCTGTTGTTTTAGAGCGCTTTAGTTTTAGCTAGATGTAGCTACTAAAATAACTTGAGTGCAGATCTATGCAGACATGGCTGTTAATCCCTCTAAGGCTGTAACTGATCCTTAATTTTGAAATACATCATGCACTTCTAGGGTTTAAGTGTCAAAGCTAATTTAAAGCTCTGATCTCTGTACATCTAAAAATGTTAGCATGAAGCTATACATGGTTTAAAGCGTAGTGGCAGTATTTAACACCAAAGGTCCACAAATCAACGGTTACCAAGATGAAAAAAATAAGTTGTTCCTGTTTCTTTTTAACTTTGTTGCTGTTATGTTTGTGTCATGAGCACATGACTGAAAGTGTGTGGGGTCACAGTATGCCGGTGGTTGATGCTTGTAAGACTGGGGATAGGGGAAGGGGAGTAGGGGGTGGGTGAAGGGGGTCTGTAGGGGCATATAGCACCTTGTCATAACACTTTCATCAACTTGACTTCTTCTCTGCCTCTTCAGTGCTACATACCTGTCCATAGTTGTCTATCCCAGTCACTAATCTATTGAGATTGAGTAAATCAAAAGCGGTCCTCAAGGACTGGCCAATAGATGTGAGCCCGGCTGCTTGGAGATTCCTCAGCTCTGTCATGAAAATGGCATGGCTCTCTTTCCATCCAGCCTTTAAAAAAACAAAACAAAATATGTTGGTTAATAACATGCACAATGGTATATAACTACACCACTGTTGTGAGCACCAGACAACTTTTGCACAAATCAATGGTTAACTTTATTTTACTATGATTCTGAACTGACAAACATATAAATATATAGGTCGCTTCCCCTCTATTTGCCCAAGCCAATAATTTGACAGCACTGCAGTAAAGATCCGTTTCCACCAGGCTACTGCCACCGGTCTGCGATCATAAATTACAAAGTGGTCATGTGTGCCGGGACTAAAGTGGCAATTTGGTCTAAACAAGTAAAGTAAGCTAGTCTGTCACCCCCCTCCTCCTCCTCCTCCCTGTCCCCCAGATATCAGCTCGCTGTATAAATAACACCCAGAGTTCCTTGCTGCTCACATTGAAACAAAATGTCGGCCATGTTTTAAAAGGGGTATGAAAGCTCCTCCTGAAGATTTTCTCTACACAATTGATGCAGTGATCACAACGTGGTGGAGCGATGGAGGGACAGTCAATCTGCGCAATGTAAAGCTGGACATGACCCGAAAACAAACTCTACCTTTATCCCGAACGGAACGTCTTCAAAATTTACCAACATATACCGGTCCCCTCGGCTCGCCGGATCTCTCCCTCTGAGCTGTGGAAATAGTAGAGAATTATTTACGGTTACCGAGAGATCGGGTTTGACAGGCGAGCCTGCAACAGTACAATCCCGCTCGGGATCTCCCAATATTAGTGTGTCCCGTGGTTACAGTACCTTCATAAAAGTCTCAACAGCGCCTTTTGCTATGTCCAGATAGGTAGTGCCCAGATGGGTGCGCTGGTTCATTGAAGCGGACGTGTCTATCAGAAAAAGTAAAACGGGCATTGTGATGGTAATGACACGTTCTGCATGGACTTGGTGTCAGTACAACCGGCCAAAACGCAAAAAGATCTTTTGTTCTCCTGCCGCCTGTATCACCTCTCAGCTAGCTAGCTAGCTGGCTAACTGTCTCACACATTCTTTCAAAAAAGTGTAAGAATAGTGAGTGTAGAAGCCCTTTTCGGGCAAACTAAACTAACAACCTCAGACCCTAGGGGCAGGTTATTGATTCACGAGGGATTTTGATAATTTTTACAATATTTTGCAAATATTCCTAAGTTTCATAGTAACAAAGTTCCCCCTCATAGTGTGTCCCTGCTTCTCCCTACACTGAATGCGCTGTGCCTTGTCCACTGGTTTTAACCAAAGCTCCGCGCTGGACCCCGCCTACCAAGCGGTCCATCATTGTCACGTGTAAAATATCTCGCTCCTCATTGGCTGTCAGAAGCCACTCATTACCATATCCAAATAAGGCCAAAGCTGAGCCTCTCATGCGCATGCTTGCTTGTCTGAGAGGCAGGAATGCAAGGAAGATATTCTGTACATGCATTATGTGTTAAAGGACACAACATATGTGGCGACGCACTCTTTTCCGGAGCATTGCCGTATTGTTTAAGCACATTATTCAAGAATGAGACGGTGTGTGCCCTGAGAGATTACATAATCAACATTTACTTCATTGTATGTGCACGGGCGTGGGCTAATGTGAAAGACAACCCCTACGAGAAATCAGAAGAAATACTATATATATATATATATATATATATATATATATATATATGTTTATATATATATATATATATATATATATATATATATATATATATATACAGTTAGATATTAGGTACAAGGTACACAGAAAGTACTCGCTGACACTATGCACTTTGGTTTTCATGTGATGACCAAATAAAGACAGCCCTTTCTGCGAAACGATGTGAAGGAAGAGAGGTTAAGCTGAATAGTCGCTGCAAGGGATTGACATGCGCGCGCAAGCACTCACACACCCTGCAGCTCTATATGTGCAACAACCTACATATTCGCTAAAAATAAGAATTCAAAACTGTATAGTTCTGAAAATAGATTAAATTAGTGAGATTTAATAAAGTAGGCTAGTAGGCAGACCTCTGTTTCCCCATCAGTTTTGGCTTTATACATATAGTTTATTCATATAGGCTGATGTCTCAACTATTGTGACACACACTTAAGAATTATTTCAGTTGATTCTATATAGGCTACACATCATCTTGGCAATAGGTTCCAATCTTAATGCCACATGTCACTCAGCCAGACGTGCCTACATAATTAGCTCCTTGGAAAATAATATCATCACTTCCGCAAAAATAAGCGGAAACCAACCGGTGGTTGGCGATAGCAAAGAGGAGGAAGGTCTGCCTGTTTGACAGAGTTTATTGGAGCAACACACACACACACACACACACACACACACACACACACACACACACACACACACACACACACACACACACACACACACACACACACACACACACACACACACACACACTTTTCCGGCGTGTCACTAACATGTCTTTCAGAATAAAATTATTTATGTGGCTGGTGTAATGTGATCTAGAGGGCAAAATTGTACACCAGTTGTTTATGTATTGCCAGTGTGAACCAACTGATTATATGGTATAAGCCTACATAGAAGTGAAAAGTAAAGTAACCAAGTAACACCCTTTCACTCAAGTATTTTATTTAAGTTAAGTAGGCTACTACAGGTATAGCCTATATTTGAAGAATTAGGCTACCCAACAGCATTAAAAGTAATCGCTTCACCTCAACCAGCTACATTAAAATAATGTTTACATGTTAATGCTTCAGTAGGCCTGATGTAAATATATAAACAGTAACAAAACCCAAACTGGTCATTCTGTAATGAGTAAGATAGCCTTTTTGATACAGCAAGTCATTTTTGCTTATGCTTCTATATCAGTACATTTGTAAGTTTGGAATTTAAATTTGAATGCAGGGCTTTTGCTTATTATTGAGTATTATTTACACTGGCCTTTATTTTTGACTTCTTGATTAGAGTAAACATAGGCTACATCACAACTGTGAGCTATCCTCAATAATTTGTTCGCCGTTATTTTGACTTCTTTATGTTTTTTTTTCTTGTTTAAATTTCAAACCAATATAAATTTGTTTTCAATTTGCACTTGTTTTCTATGATATGATGAGTTACGTGTTTCAAATAGGCTATATTACAAATGCAACATTTGTTCCACTCTAAATATATATGTATGTATTACTACGATCTAGCCTTCTATTGTTGCTCCAAACAATTTGAGCCCTGAAACATCCAAAGAGCTCAAATTCATAGTTTTTCTACCAGCATACCTACCGTACTAGTTTTAGACCTTTATTCTGAAGTCCAGACAAAATGTGACCGGAAATAATCTTTTTCGTGTTTCACAACTCTTTGTAAACACATAGGAGGTACTAAAAATGTCTTCTTATAATGTGTCACATTATTATGTTTGCTGATTTTAACACACAACACCTAAATAGAGTATGTATATCTGGATGTTTTATAATAGGCCTAATAATTAGCTTGGATCAAAAACGTTACTAAAACATAGGCCTACATGATTGTCCGCGATGGTTTTACTACGAAAGTCATAACCGGAAGTGGGATGTTTTGTTGTCACGGAGACTTGATTACTGTGTTGGCCATTGTGTTGGCCTCTGTCAGTGAAATGTGTGAAGCTGCACCAGAATAACGTAAAAGCGACTTAACGTTGTTTGCCTTCAACATAAAAGCAGGCTGACTTGAATCAGAATCAGATGTTAGGCCACCAAGCAAGTTTACACCATAGACAGTACACTTACACTTGCAAGGCATTTGCCCTCGTGTAGTAGGTAGGCTACATACAGAAAACATATTAAAAAGGGAACAAACAATAAAGCTCAGTGTTGTATGTCGTATAATTGATATAGGCTTACAAGTTCGGAACTAGCCTTACAGTTTATCAGTCATTGCTGATATTAGCTGTAAATACACCGTCAACACCTACAATAGTAAAAGTGTATAGGGACAGCACAGTATGGTGGGAGTTCTTTTCATTCAATTTTCAAGTTAGAAAGTTCTTATTATGATATTTGAAAAAAGACACCTCAATCCATCAATCAATCAATCAATTTAGGCTTTTTGTCACATGAAATCGTATAATGTACAATTGCATCCGTGTGTTCTGTTTGGATCAATATAGCCTATATTGGTAAGGACATGGCTGTTTCTATTTAGTAATAATGCAGTTACAAATGGTAAACAATATGGGATTGTCACTTTCTAAATGTTAGTAGTGTTATGAGAACCTGGCTTTCTATAATAGATCATCAAGTCAACTGTTATTCATTCATTTAACCTTTATCTATCCTTGAGAGATCATTGAGGGCCGACCCTCATTTGTAATGCCATCGAGTCAAATTACAAAGACAAAAACAAAACCACAACACAGAAAAGAAGCAAAAATATCATAAGAAAAATAGAAAGACAATAAAACTTTAAAACCTTCTGAATTGGAAAAAATACTCAATATAGGTAGGATAATAAGGACGCAAAATAAAGTACAATTAGGCCTATGTAAAGCAATTACAAGTAGAAGTTTGCATGGTTAAAATCCAGATTTCTAAATTGTCCAAATGGCACAAGTGAGTTGATTTTAAGGAAGTGTTGAGATTTGTTGCAGGAGTCAGCTGCACTTAAGTTAACTTAAATTTTTCCAAGAAACTATAAGCTTGTGGAACATGAAGCAAAAGCCAATCAGCAGAGTGGGTCTGACTCCCTCTAACACAGAAGTTATGTGTGGTAGTTTACAAAGGGAGCCTATAAGGGGACCCAAAGTCTCAAAAGCAAAATAAAATGGGTTGAACCTGACATGGTCTGCCATACTTTTTATTTGTGTTTTTTCTGTTAACTTTGACCCTAAGAACCAATAATTGGAGGGTCGGCTCTGCCGGAAATATCGCGAAAAACAATTGTGGCCACTTTAGTGTATGGACCCTTTATTTTTTATCAGAAAAATGTGAAAACATTTTTTTTTTCCTCAAATCCTCAGTGGGTTGGGTAGGCTGTCAATAAATGCATTCCAGATACACAGAACACATGTGCTAACAACATCCACTGCAAAAATAACTCTTAAAACACATTTCTACATGATTTTGCATCAATTTAATGCAAAAAAATAGGCGTTTTCTCACTTTTTCCCAATATTTTCATCTTTACGTCATTGGCAATCAACTTTTCCCCCAAGTTATGACATCAGTCAATATGCCTTTCTTTTCACCAAACAGTATACTCATTCCACAGAAGAAATTATAAAAATCCAACCAAAATCAATGGATCTGTGATGATTTCACTAGCCTCCTAGTTGGCGATCAACAGGCTCAGAACTTTAGTTTGGAACAACCAACCAACAGTTACCAATGGACTTCGAAGCTGTTCATCATTGTCTGTGGTAAGTGACAGTGACTTTAGCGTTTTGGGAAAATAATGGTAATATGGATATTGTCATGGTAATTAACTGAAAGGACCACGCTAGTCTTCAAACAAGTATATTTCTGATGATTCATCATCCCAAACGTATACCTATAGCAACAGCATTCATTCCCTACTAGTTTACTTAGCTAGCTGTAGCCGTTTTAGCTAATTTCGGTGGTTTCTTTAAACGGCCATAACTCCTCACAGGAATGGGGTAGAGACTTACTTTTTTTTTAAATGCTCAGAATCTTATGATCTAGGAGAGGTGTCCGATATGTCCATTTTGCTTCGACTGGAAGTTGAGAAATTGTGAAAATTTCAACTAGATTTACTAGGTAAAGAAATAGATATGAGAATAAATGCTGCTACAGGGATATGTTTGGAGTGAGGAATCATTAGAAATACACATGTATGAAGGCTGGTGTGTGGTCTTTGAAGTCTTTTTCATGTCAGACAGATAGTAGGCGAGTAAGGATAACTAAAGGCTGCACTAAACATTAGCTGCCGTTCGCAATTAGCTACATGGCCAGTTGTTACGTTCAGGTTTAGAAAAATGATATGTAGCTATATTGGATATATAAGAATAAGTATGTAGGTGCTGAGGAGAATGGATGTAAGATCTGAAGCTGCAACTTCATACTTCCCTGCCAGAGCTTCTGTGATGGCATGAACAGGCAGGAAGATATCCATCGTCTTCACCCACAGCTCCTGCAGCCCATCCATGTGTGTGATGTAGTACATGCACATCATGATCACATCTGTGTCTGTCGCAACCACTACAGCTTGTTTGTGGTGCAGAATTTGTACTGAGTATTCAATGCAAGCAAACATCCTGGTATCTGCCTCCTCATGTTTCTCACAGGAAAGTTCTGGAAGCTCAACCTGACAATCCGCTGACAAGAGGACAGTGCGACCGGGATCACAAAAGATTCCACCAAGAATAAGTGTGCATCCTGCAGGAAGTGCGGAACTTGTCTTGAGCTGCCCATGCTTCCCTCATGGAGTTCAACAGGTTAGCTTTATTCAGTGGAGCTCCACGGCCAGCGTAAGCAGGCCCTGAAGGAAGCAAGAGAAGCAAGAGAAGCAAGAATGGCTCAAGCCAGTGGAAGTCACCAGATGCCTGGAAGTTTGACTGAAGACCCGTCACTGCAACTAGAGATATCATACCTGGAGGCATCCCGAAGAGTGAGCTCTAACCTGTATAACCACCTGGCATGGATGATAACAGCTGCATCTCCAGAGTTAGGTGAAAACGGCCGGGTGAAAGTCAGTCCTAAGCAGCAAGAACAAGTTCTCAACCTTGCCCAGGATGTCTGCCAAGCAGTTGCCAAGATCCCAACAATGAAACACGTTGGGACAGCTTTGCACATCCTTAAGGAAACCAGAAGCAAGTCAACTGTGTCACTCCTAAATAGATTTAGGAACAGCATCAGCTACAATGAAGCACAGAGATATATTACAACAATGGCAATGGCAGTTGAAGAGCAGACAACTAGGGATGGTGCCTTCATACCAACGTACCTGAAGGTTGGACGATTCACACAGTTTGCATTTGATAACCCTAACTTCCAAGAGTACACAAAGGATGGACGGACACTGCATGGCACAACACAAGTCATATTCCAGTACAAGAATCCAGATGAAGACCCCACACCAACGGTTAGTTTACCTCTACTGAAAACCCGCCAACTAGCCCTGGAATCTTCTCAGCCTTTTCAAACCAAGAAAATCCACCTCAGTCTAAAAGATCATCAAAAGAGTCACTCCCTGGTTGGAGTTGAAACAGAGCCTAAGCTTCCTATGTGTCTAGCAGAACCTCTTGACCACCTGAGCATCCTCTGGCATTTGGTGCATAGCTGCCCTACTGTACTAATGGAGGACCTGAAACCAAGTTGCGCTGCTCCAACATGGAGTTCATTCCAAGCATTTCTCATCCCAGATACCACCCCTGCAACTGTGATTAGCTATGGTCCCTTCTTCCCCAAGTCACCAACAAACCCAGATGTGGATAAACAGTATGTTCAGTACTGCATGGATGTGTCGAGAAAGCATGGTCAAGAGTATCATCACATGTGACCAAGCAATCTATGAGGTGGTTCTGAGTCTGCAAAAGAAGAACAAAGAGAAGTATGCCAAACTTATCTTGCGCATGGGTGGCTTCCATATTGCTCAGAATTTCCTTGGAGCCATTGGGCATTTGATGCAGTCAACTGGAATTGAAGACATCATGGTCGATGTCTGTCTCCGTGGAGCAGCAAACAAAATTATCAGTGGGAAAGACTACTATGCAATGCTGCACGCCCACACTATGATGTATGCAGCCATGTTTGGCCTTCACTGGGAAGCATTTGCCAGATGGTTGGTCGATGAAGAGAAGGACCTGGAGTACATGTGTGTGCTTAGCAACAATGTCCAGCTACTCCTAGATGCCCTGTCAGAAGAGGATGTAGAGAAGGCAACTTCTGTGTGTGCTGATGCAACTGACCAACTGAAAAAGCTGTCATGTTTGATGGGAGAGTTTGATGAAGCACATACCTTACCTACCACAAAGCTATGGCTAATGTACATGGATATGGTGATGATTCTTAGACGGTTCATCCATGCTAAGCGTGCAGGTCTGTGGGAGGAACACCTGGCTGAAGTGGAAAAGATGTTACCATACTTTGTAGCTGCTGGCCACTACAAGTACGTATCCTGCCTGCCCCAATACCTAGAAGCTATGAGAAGCTTGCCTACACTGGCTCCAAATATCCATAGAGAATTCAAGGATGGGAAGTTCACTGTACGTCAAACAGAAGGACGGTTCAATGGTGTCTGGACAGACATGGCACTTGAAAAAACCTACAACTGTGATGCCAAGACAAAACTCTTCACTGGCATCAGTCAGCAGCCAGCGGCCATGGAGAAATACTTGAAAGCTCTTCCAGTTCTGACAGTTGTGTCAGAGCAGACAAAGGCTATGGCACACCTGGATGCGGATGACACCAAACACCACAAGGACAAGGACAGCCAAGGTGCAAAGGAGGCAGAAGGTGTAAGGAAAACAACAGATGTCATCAACAACCAGATGATCAATCCTTTCACATGTGAAGAACAGGAGCTGATCAACATTTCAACAGGCCACAAAGCCACATCTGCTGACTTGATCTGTGCTCGTGAAAAATGACTGGAGGCACTGGCTGTAGAAAGAAGAACAGACAGTAAGAAAGTAGGCCAAATTAAACTTTGAACCTTCGCAGCATAGCCAAAGAAGTCAATGTCCATGGCATTCAAAGCCAAAAAGGTCTATGAGGAGGAGAGTGCAGTTGTGCGGAACCTGCACTTTGTTCAGGACTTATAGGAAGACAGGAAGGTGGAAGTTTTTGGCCATGAATGGACAAGTTGCCAAGCCTCCCTGTTTGAGCCAGATCCATCCCTTGACCAAAGTTATGCAATGCGTAAAGGAAACAAGGTAGACTACCTGGCTGCAATCAAGACAGCCCTTGGCAGCTCATGGGGGGAAGTGGACAAACTACCACCGTCTGACAAGCCTGTTGTGATGGTAGTAGATGCCATGGCATTCATTCAACGTTACAAACATCTTGGGAGCAGCACCTTTCATGAACTGCAAGGAAAGTACCTGAGGCAGCTCCTTGGAATCCTCCCAGACAAGTGTGACTGCATCCACTTTGTTGGTGATTGATATGATGTCTCCCCTGCTGAAAGTCTGAAAGGTGAGGAACGAGAGAAGAGGATGAAGACCTGCCCCAGCAAAATGAAGGAGTGAAGGAGTACAAGCCACATGATACTCTCCCTATACATGAATGGAAAGGCTTCATTCACAATCCACTGAATAAAGCTAATCTGTTGAACTCCATGGGGGAAGCATGGGCAGCTCAGGACAAGCCACTTCCTGCAGGATGCACACTTCTTCTTGGTGGAATCTTTTGTGATCCCGGTCGCACTGTCCTCTTGTCAGCGGATTGTCAGGTTGAGCTTCCAGAACTTTCCTGTGAGAAACATGAGGAGGCAGATACCAGGATATTTGCTCGCATTGCATACTCAGTACAAATTCTGCACCACAAACAAGCTGTAGTGGTTGCGACAGACACAGATGTGATCATGATGTGCATGTACTACATCACACACATGGATGGGCTGCAGGAGCTGTGGGTGAAGATGATGGATATCTTCCTGCCTGTTCATGCCATCACAGAAGCTCTGGCAGAGAAGTATGAAGTTGCAGCTTCAGATCTTACATCCATTCTCCTCAGCACCTACATACTTATTCTTATATATCCAATATAGCTACATATCATTTTTCTAAACCTGAACGTAACAACTGGCCATGTAGCTAATTGCGAACGGCAGCTAATGTTTAGTGCAGCCTTTAGTTATCCTTACTCGCCTACTATCTGTCTGACATGAAAAACACTTCAAGGACCACACACCGGCCTTCATACAAGTGTATTTCTAATGATTCCTCACTCCAAACGTATCCCTGTAGCAGCATTTATTCTCATATCTATTTCTTTACCTAGTAAATTTAGTTGAAATTTTCACAATTTCTCAACTTCCAGTCGAAGCAAAATGGACATATCGGACACCTCTCCTAGATCATAAGATTCTGAGCATTTAAAAAAAAAGTAAGTCTCTACCCCATTCCTGTTAGGAGTTATGGACGTTTAAAGAAACCACCGAAATTAGCTAAAACGGCTACAGCTAGCTAAGTAAACTAGTAGGGAATGAACGCTGTTGCTATAGGAATACGTTTGGGATGATGAATCATCAGAAATATACTTGTTTGAAGACTAGCGTGGTCCTTTCAGTTAATTACCATGACAATATCCATATTACCATTATTTTCCCAAAACGCTAAAGTCACTGCCACTTACCACAGACAATGATGAACAGCTTCGAAGTCCATTGGTAACTGTTGGTTGGTTGTTCCAAACTAAAGTTCTGAGCCTGTTGATCGCCAACTAGTAGGCTAGTGAAATCATCACAGATCCATTGATTTTGGTTGGATTTTTATAATTTCTTCTGTGGAATGAGTATACTGTTTGGTGAAAAGAAAGGCATATTGACTGATGTCATAACTTGGGGGAAAAGTTGATTGCCAATGAAGTAAAAATGAAAATATTGGGAAAAAGTGAGAAAACGTCTATTGTTTTGCATTAAATTGATGCAAAATCATGTAGAAATGTGTTTTAAGAGTTATTTTTGCAGTGGATGTTGTTAGCACATGTGTTCTGTGTATCTGGAATGCATTTATTGACAGCCTACCCAACCCACTGAGCATTTGAGGAAAAAAAACATTTTTCACATTTTTCTGATAAAAAATAAAGGGTGCATACACTAAAGTGGCCACAATTTTTTTTCGTGATATTTCCGGCAGAGCAGACCCTCCAATTATTGGTTCTTAGGGTCAAAGTTAACAGAAAAAAACACAAATAAAAAGTATGGCAGACCATGTCAGGTTCAACCCATTTTTTAGACCTTGGGTCCCCGAAATTATATAGATAAAGAGATGCCAGTGAGTATCATGTCTTTCTTGAAGAGAAGACCACCCAACACATTCATATAAAATACAATGATGTGTACTATAGACATGACCAGTTATGAATCTCAAGGCAGAGTGATAGGCTTAGTCCAAAGATTTAAGAGTTGAAGAGGATGTCTATAAATCATATCACTAGTCCAAGACCGACATGAAAACTTCTTCAACAACCCTTTTCCTACAAAACATGTGAAAGATGCTTTTGTTTCTGTCAAAAAAACAATCTTTTTCATTTTTCAATTCCTTAGTAAAAAAGTAGGCTACTCTATATTTTGAATACACCACAAATGTTAATAAAGTAATTAACAAAGGTGTCACAGGTTTCCCAGCAGTCGTCTGCAATACTAAATGTTTAAAAAAATCTCTTACACCTTTTCCAGAAAGCAAGTGTTCCATTTGGTTCCTGATGGAGTAAAGAGCTGTCTTAAAAGACAAAGCAAGTGCCCTGGAGAAGGATTTTCCACAACCTGGTAAGCTGAACATTTTTGTTGTCTGAAGCTTTTATTTTGAAAATACAACAAAATAAAGCAAACGTTTGACAGGAAGTCTTATTTTGATATTACGTTTTACAGGAAATGCTTGGTGTCTGGCTGTAGGCGGGTGTGTTGTCAGCTGACTGGCAGAATCTCTGGCAGCCGTCACAACATTGTGCGGCTTGTTGACAGTTAGCTTGCAGCAACTAGCCAAGGCTTTGCAGTCGGACCGGCGGGGGGGGTTATGTTTCCCGGAGCCAGGACCGTAGACGGAGGTTTGGGCACCACCAACTCATGGCGGCCGAAATTCAACCCCAACCGCAGGCTCGGAAGCCATGTCTACTCAGCAAAATCGAGGCTTTCCAAGACGTTGTGAGCACGGCGGTCATCATTCCCAAGGAAGACGGCGTTATCAGCGTGTCCGAAGACAGGTAACGTTATGCTTTGAGCTGGGCGGCGGCTAGACCACAAATCCCAATGTATAACCATCATTGGCTTTCCCCCCCTCAAACAATATCTGCGCTCATGTCGGTCATTGATTAAACTCCCCCTGGCTTAATAATTTCATATAGAAACAGTCCCAACTGTTTACGAAGAACACATTCCCTAACGTTTCTATAAAAGTGTTAGCTGAGCGCATTTCGTGCTAGTTAACCACAGTAACAACATCTTTGATTTATTTTATTTAGCATTATGTAACTTAATGTCAATAAAACATAAACTATCTGATTTAACTGTTGGCTATGCTCATTTATAATAGCGGCTTACCTTACCTTGCTAGCTACCTAAAATGAACCCATTCAGAAAAAAACGTAAGCTCTCCTCTGAGCAGTTTGGGCTATATTGATGTGTTTCACATGTTATGGCACTAAAAGCTAGTAAAATATGGTTTTACCATACAGAGTTTCTCAACCTTGGGGTTGGGGCCCTTAATGAGGTCATTATAGTTTAAACAAGAGCACTTTAATTTTTCCCTTCACTCTCCCAGTTTTACACTTGCCTGGGGCTGTGTGTGTGTTGTGTATTGTGTGTTATGTGAGTGTGTGTCCAGTGTATTGACATCTGCAAGTGTTTGAGGGTAGGTGTGATCCTTTACATGTTCAAAGGTTGTATGCCCTGTAAAGCCTGTGCAGTCACCGTTACTGTTACCTCTTACATCTAAGTTTTCTTTAATTACTTATATTTACTCATTTAAGAACAGAATCAGGTTTATTGCCAAATAGGTTTTCACATAGAAGGACTTTGCCTTGGTATTTTGATGCAGTCACAACCAGTGTTGGGCAAGTTACTTCCAAAATGTAATACATTATTGATTACTAGTTACTAAAAAATAAAATAAATAGTTAAGTAAAGCGTACAATAGCCTGTTTGATTGTGGTGGACTAGAAGTAGCCTAATAAGTAGGATGAAATGAAAATACTCAATTAAAAGCACCTTACAATTGAATCAAAGTAGTCTACGGTATAGTTACTTTCCACCGCTGATAAAATGTAATGATATTACGTGTAGCAAGACTAAACATTAATTCCCGACATGTTGTTATCTGTCAGTTGCTTGGGCACATTGCTGTCGGCACTGACAGGACACAGGTGTCCCTAGTCTACCGTCTCTGGTTCTGGCTCTGACCATGGGAACAGTGACGGGACAGCTCGCTTCAACGTAGGGCTGGGTGATAGGGAGAAAATCAGATATCATGATATTCTTGACCAAATGCCTTGATATCAATATTGCGGCAATATTCTAGGGTTGACAATTGGTGCTTTAACAAAATATCTTCACACTTAGATTTTAGATAAATAATCATCAGTAATGTGGACATAATGTCTAAGTGGGGAAAAGGCAAATAATAGAACAGCTAGAACAGTCTGGTAAATTCAGAACATGACATCACTTTACTGTAATGCAGCATTTCAAGCCAGTAAAAGACAACACTTATGTCACATCACGATATTACGATATCCAAAATCTAAGACGATCTCTAGTCTCATATCACGATATCGATATAATATCGATATATTGCCCAGCCCTACAACGCAGCGTAAACAACTCCTGAAAATAATGTCCATGTTGCAAATGTATCCGTCTCTGCAGTCATTTCGACCACCGAATCCAGTAACAGGAAATAATACTCACAGAACTTTTTTTCTGTGCCGAAATGTTTCGCAGTGTTGGTGAATTCTTAAAAAAAAAAAAACGGCACTAAATGTTGGGTTAAAATGCGTTGTAACTCGCGTTACTGAGATTGTAACGGGTATAATATTACAGACATTTTATTAGTAATGCGTTATATTACTGCGTTACAGCAAAAAGGAATACATTGCTGTAATTGCGTTACTTTTGTAACGTGTTACTCCCATCACTGGTCACAACAGTCACAATAAGCATAGTATACTATGCAATTTAAGATATGTGAAATATATCATATATACATTTCCTGGAACATTTCAGTATCCACTCATAATAAAACAATTTTTACGGGAAAATATGTCTTAAATATGAACTAACCATATGGTATTACCTAGCGACTTACAAGCTGGGAAAAGAAGGCTGTAAAGCTGGGGGTGTCCAAACTGTTCATGCCAGAGGCCACATGGAGAACAAAGTGTAGTCCTGGCCCATTATCCTTTTTTTAAGAGACTATTTTAATGATTGAGTTTAAACTTGAATCTGTACTAAGATTAACTTATCACTATTAGATTTCACTGGGTGCTTCTGGTGGCAACTTTGGAGAGTATCATCACATTTTACTAAGCTTTAACTGCATGTTCTCCTGTATTCCTTTAGCAGAGAAAGCTTAAAAAATCTGGTTAAATATTTCCCCATTTTCACAGAAATGTAGGCGTTTGGGATCCTTGAGATCATTTTCCCGCAGGAGTTGGGAAGTGTACCGCATTGCCATCGCTGATCTGCTTGCCAAAAAGGCCAAGCTTCATAACAAATTATTTCATGTGTACATACACTTGCAACACAAGCCCACCTTTTTTTTCTTGCAAGCTTTTGTTCAATGTGTTCGGATGACCAGTGAGAGCAACTAAAATAGTGAGGTTTGCCAACCACTCAGGGTTGCTAGTTTCAACCCAAAAGATGGCCATTTTTCAAATCTCAGCGAATTGAACCGCTCCTGAACTGTCCCACGACTAAGCCAGTGTACATCTGAATGATAGATTATGAGTTCCGTTTTATAATGTTTGCTGTCTTGCCTTGTTACACACAGCACAAAGTGACCGAGAATGCAACACTTTAAGAGTTTAGCGTTACAACTCAGATGCAATGAGGGCTCTTGGTAATGCAGATGCTGAAACATTATGGTTTTACCCCACAGGACAATTCGGGTATGGCTAAAGAGAGACAGTGGCCAGTACTGGCCCAGTGTCTACCACACTATGTCAAGTAAGTATTCTTGCTTACTTACTGTATGCTTATATGTACATTTTACCTGTGTTATAATGTTTGATTTATGGCCTTTGTTTCAAGGCAATATCTTAAACAAAGGCATGACTGTATTTGAAGATGAATCATTGTTTAATCCAATTAGTCACGAGTATGTAACTTCAGTAAGCAACTTTGTTCAGATAACAGGCCTGTTGTTCATTCCTGTTTTTGTTCACTCGTCCTCTGTGTTTGCTTTCATTCTGTGTGAGTGTCTCTCCTCATCACAACGAACATAATGACTTACATAGACTCCACTGTGCGGCCCACGAAGCAGAGTTAACATGCGCCTGAAATTAGATTCAGCATTTGAGCTCCTGTAGGATCATTCACTACAGGACTCTCTTGTCTGCTCAATGGTGTTTTAAGCCTTTAGCGTCGCTTTCCAGGCAGCTAACCCTGACCTTAACCCTAAACACAACCATTGCTGCGCTGCCTGGAAGGCGACGTTGGGGCCTTAAAACATCTCTCCTTCCTTCAGTACTGCAGTGCTGTCTGTGACACTGTTTGTCCTCATTTCCCTCCAGTTGTGCAACTGAAGGAAATTCCATGCTGCCATCAGCAATATCAGTAGCTTACAACAGCAGTGCTAGAGGCTGAATATATTAGACATTTTAGTTAACTAATATAAAAACTGAAATTGCACACAGTAATCACTACTTTCAGGATTTACGGATATAGCAATTACATTTTGTCCTTCAGTTATTTTATAAGGGTGAAAATCGTGACTGAAATGACTTAAAAATGTATATTATATAGGTAGAAGGAATTCATTCTCTGAGTTTTTCATACATAAAGGCATCTTTGAATTGCTTCGTCACACGTTTTTCATGTTTGTTGTGCTCTGTGAAAACTTTCAGATGAAGTGAAATTGCAGGGACTTTGGTCCTACGTTTTTTTGCGTGTCCCCCAAACCTCAGCATTCACATTCAGGAAATTGCAACAGCACACCGTCATCCAAAGTGGTTAAATGGTCTAAATTATGTACAGGATATTGATTTTGGGTCTATTTTCACCACATGAAATCAGACAAACTAGTTTTCAACAGAAATGAAGTTCTTCAGAGATTCTGTCTTACACCAAACCTTCCAAAAACAGTAATATTATTCAGTATTCCAAGAAAAAAAGGGTACATGCATACATACAAGTAGAATGTTCACTATTCTTGTGTTTCTTTGTGTCTCCAGCATCATGCTCCTGTATGTCCTTTAACCCAGAGACAAGGAGACTGTCCGTGGGGATGGATACTGGAAGTATCTGTGTAAGACAAATCACCAAGCCTGCTTCGCCTACAAACACAAGCCTTTGGGCTTTCTTTCTTTTCCTTATACTCAACTGAAGACTGTTTGGCTTCCTTGCTGTTTCACTAGTAGTTTGGTTGTATGACACAGTACAGGCCAGTCTATTCTGAGATGCAGCATTGTTATTACTGTCCAGTTTTTGTTTTGTTGTTTGAGAATTTCATAGATGGAGGGAGGCGTTTGTTTTGGAACAAGTTGGCCGAACACAATGTCAGACAGTGACATAACAGAACATTTTCTAGGATTTTTTTTTTATCTCAAACAAGCGACAATTGTTTATTATTTTGTGTTGGCCTCAGAGGAAATCACAATGTCAGACCATGAGTGTCTTTTCACTCGCCTATGCACAGGGTTATTTATTTTACCTGGGAAATTTGCATTTACTTTTTTAGATAGGTGGAAAGTATTTATCTGACTGCAAAAGGAAGGCCCACGCTTCAGATATAATCACATTTTTAGTGAACATTTTAAACTGTTTCAAATGTGTTTGTAATGTTCAAGTACGTATATACTGAAATTTAAACCCAGTAACAAAAATGTGTTTGCCATTTATAGATGTATTTGGAAACCTTAGTCATTGACCTTAGTCACTGTAAAACATTTATGTCCACTTCCTGTCTTTTAGGACTTCATCCTGTCAGAAGACTACAATAAGATGACCCCAGCAAGCACCTACCAGGGTGAGACAGGAAGTGGTGTGTATGTGCGTGAGGGAGTGTGTGGGGGTGTGTGTGTGTGTGTGTGTGTGTGTGTAGTAATCAATTTGTTTTTAATGTTCTCACTTTACATCAGTTGCAGAATTAGACATTCTGATTAAAAAAACACAAAGCCAACTTTTAGGGGCCAGTATACTGTCAAGTGGTTGAATTGCTTCAGAAACACTATGAATGCTTTCCAGCAGACTGTCTGAAAATCCCCATATATATATAAACTTTATCGCTTCTCCCTCTTCTCTCAATGCTGGCTTCACTCTTCCTTCGAGTGTGGCCGTTCGGATCTGGTAAAAACACTTTGGATTTACCACGTGGTCAGACCACATGCCTCAAGTATCAAGTTGTTAATATTGTGGCAGTTATTGGCTTGAATGTACCAGATAAAGGACATATGTACAAGATGTCTGACTTTGGTTACTTTAAGTGGTGGTACCAAAAAAGAGACTGTGACAAATTGGGATTATCTCATAGAATAATTTAAAAGATGCGATAAAAAATCTACTTATAGCCCCTATAAGTTGCCCCATTCAAACAAATAATAACCTCTCTTTTGCCCCCTTTTTAAAGGGAAAATAAAAAACCTGGAATTATATAATTTTCTTTATTCTTGGACACAACAAGTCTTTAAAAGACAAATATCTAAATGTCTGATACCTGCAGACACCTAGTTATGTAGTAATGTGCATCAATTTGTGTCGTACCTTCATGTGTAACATCAAGTATATCTTTAAAATATGTAACTGACCTGCTCCGTGGCCATCATTACTCCCTTATTGCTTTGAAATCATTTTATTTCTAGGAGCTGTCCCCCTGCTAAAATTCCACTATTCTCTAAAATCCGTGGACCAATTTTATTTTTATCACAATGTATCTATTAGGGCTGTCCTCGACTAAAGAAATTCTTAGTCGACTAACACTTATATGATTTTGTCGACTAATCGATTAGTTGATTTAATCGACAGAGCTGTGCTCTTTGAGAGGTGGTTAAGACTAGAAAAGCGCAATGTAAATGTAGTTAATTAACCATCTGTAATTAACCGAAATTAGTCCTGCAAAAGCACCACTTTAAATCTCGTGTTCACCAGAAATGTTCTCATAAGTTGCTTGGAAATGAGTAATTAAGCATGAATAAGCACAAAAATTACTTATCAACTAAAGAAATCTTAGTCGACTAAGACCAAAACGACCGATTAGTCGACTAATCAACTAAGAGGGGGCAGTCCTAATATGTATTACTAGACAGTTTCAGGACAATTCAGTGCTAATATAGTCTACTCTGCTCTCTGTACTGCAGGCTTTGAAAAACCCTGCAGCCTGAGGAATGTTTGTTCTCTAGCTGTTTTCATAATTCATTTCTTTCTTTTGAGTATAACTCACTCAGAAATAACTGGACCAGAGCACAACTGGTCGATCTCTACACGTCTTCCCTAGATGTTTTTTTATTGTATGAATGCACATACAAGCCTTGGAAAAATAGATGTTTTTAGATGAATGCAGAGTAATATTTATAGTTGACATTTCATGGTATGTAATTCTCTGATCTTGTGTAAAGATGTGTATCACACGTCATTGTGTCACATGTGACTGAGTACTGTGAAACTGTAGATATCGCTACACCAGTTTCAAGCAACTTTCTCTGCATTTGTTTTCAGATCGTTCCTAAAAGAAGCCGGTGGTGCTGGACTATTATTCTTTACTATTGCACCCTCTTCCTGTTTCCATAATAGGGTGTAAAAAGTGCATTCTTGTGCAATTTCAGCACACTGTTGATTATACACTGTTTTGAAATTGTTGACGCCATCCTATCCAATATGGGTATGCCCCTGCAATGTGATTTATGTAATTGGTAAAATAATCTTATCTGTTTTATGTATGTATATTTTTGTGTTCCTGCAGCCCATCAGGGCAGGGTGACTGTGGTCCTGTTTGTGTTGGAGATGGAGTGGCTTCTGAGCACCGGTCAGGACAAAAATTTTAACTGGCACTGCTCAGAAAGCGGCCAGCAGCTGGGGACGTATCGCACCGCCGCCTGTGTTTCAGGGCTACAGTATCCTTTTAATGCCCTTTCTGCCCCTCCTGGTCTGTTTATTTACTTGATTTGTCTGCTACTTTGCCCTTAGAGTGCGCTCAATGAACTTGACAGCCAAGCTTCCTGCTAAATGCAGTGGACGTACCCAAGTGGAAAGTGACGAGCCGTCTTTGGTGCTCTGCACTGGGAAAAAATCTCTGTTTTTTTGTTATGACAACACAGTCTATTTTAAGGCCATATAAACATAACACAGGGCAAGTGAGATTGGCTTTAAATTAGTTTGTTCTAATGGGAACAACAGGCATCAGTCATGCTGTTGTCAAGGGAACGGTCTGAGTAGGTTTCAGTAATGGCCACATGAAAGGCTGTTGAGTGCTCAGCAGCGAGTCTGATCCATACCAATGAGCCTGCTGTGAGGTCTGATGCTAGCTTCTACATGCTAACCTGTCTAGGTAGCATGGCATTAAAACCAGCGAGAGAAGAGAGACTGAGAAGTGACAGTTACATTTTCTGTTTGGTGTGACTTTAGATAGAATAATAAGGGCTGTTTCTGTACCGAGTGTAAAGTGTAATTGTGTAATTTTGTAATTGGCATGTGTTTTAGACATCTACTTTAAGGTTGTTTTAGAAGCCCTTTGGTGACTGTAATTTAAGTGCTGCTGGTCAAACAGTCATAGCGGAGCATAGAGCCATTGAAGGCGGGGCACACTCGACCTGGGGATAAATGGCATAACTACAGCAAGTTTGAATGAATCTCATTTCAACAGATGCTGAAAGCATCAAAATAACATGCAACGTATAAGATAGAAGACATATTTAGACGAGTGATGCTCATAAAGCAAACAGGTCAAGAAAGAGAGTGATGTTTTTGTGTCTGAATTCTAAATGCAGCTTGAGGAAAGTGTTAGCTTGTTTTAACATTTCCTATGTGCACAGCAGTAAAAAGGTAAAAGGAAACCTGCAGCTCTTGCTGCATGTCCTTAATGATGTTATTTTAATGAAATGTTAAAAAAGTTTGACTTGCTCTTTTGTTTCTCAATTCTCCAAATATTGTTAAAGGTTGATTTGTTAGGGCAACCACTGATCTAGATCTTCAGATGCATTTTTACTTGTAAATCGCCTGTGCTCACTAGTAATGACACAGAATATCTCAGGTTTCCAGAGAGAGAAAGTAAACTGAAAGTTCTAGTAATTAGATTTCTATTATTTGTTGTTTTTTTTAAGACAGAAGGATTTAGATTGGATAGATCATATAGGTTATTCCTTGTGAAATCATTGTTTTTCCCTCCTACAGTGCGGACAGTGTTGTATTGATTTTGGTCTGTAGTGACTTAACCAGGTCAGAAGAGGACTGACTAAATGGCCAGTGAAAGAGCTAAGAGTCATCTACTTCGCTGCCACTGCAAATGGCTTTGATTCAAATCTTACATGTTGTAATTTACACACTGATAAAAGGATTTGGTTCACTCGCTGTGCAGCTCAGTTGTTGTGTTGACATAGCAGTGGGATTTAGCTTTTTTTGGTCTGTGTTTTTGGTCTAGTCACAGATAAAGATCCAAATGAATGCATGCATTGTCTTTCAGCGGGACACAGTTTCTTCTTCTTCGACCTTAATTTGATCCCAGGTTTGATGTGGAGACCAGACACGCCTTCGTAGGGGACCAGTCTGGTCAGGTGACCATCCTGAAGCTGGAGCAGGACAGCTGCAGCCTGGTCACCACCTTTAAGGGACACACTGGTACACACACACTCACACACACACACACACACACACACACACACACACACACACACACACACACACACACACACACACACACACACACACACACACACACACACACACACACACACACTGTACGCACTAGTGCTGAAAGAATTAATCAGATAGTCGACTGATTTGCTGATTCTTCCGATCTTTGTAAATTTTATATTTTGGGGTTTTGCACAGATTGAGTCATAATGAAAGTAATTTTATGTTGCAGCACACACATTGACGAAGCTTTGAATTCTTGCAGCCTCTGCCCATACTACAACCCCAAATCAGAAAAAGTTGGGACAGTATGGAAAACACAAATAAAAAAAAAGAAAGTAGTGATTTCTAAATGTACTTTGACTTGTATTTCATTGCAGACAATACAACAGCACATCATTTAATGTGTTCCTCATGATTTTTATTGGTTTTTTTTTTCAAAAAAACTAAATTCCTATTTTGGTTCTTGCAACACATTTCAAAAAAAGTTGGAACAGTAAAGCATTTACCATTTTGTAATGTTGCCATTCCTTTTCACAACACGTAAAAGACGTTTAGGGACTGAAGACACCAAGTGATGAAGTGTTTCAGGTGTAATTGCTGCATCTTGCTGCAAACAAGTCTTAAAGTGGGCAACAGTACGGGGTCTTCGTTGTCACATTTTGCGCTTCAAAATGCGCCACACATTCTCTATTGGAGACAGGTCGGGACTGCAGGCAGGCCAGTCAAGTACCCGTATCCTCTTCCTCCGCAGCCAGGACTTTGTAATGTGTGCAGAATGTGGTTTTGCATTATCTTGTTGAAATATGCATGGACGTCCCTGGAAAAGATGTCTTCTTGAAGGCAGCATATTGTGCTCCAAAATCTCTATGTCTTTTTTTTTTAGCATTAATGGTGCCATCACAGAAGTGCAAGTTACCTTTGCCAAGGGCACTGACACAACCCCATACCATGACAGACCCTGGCTTTTGGACTTGTTGCTGGTCACAGTCTGGATGATCCTTTTCTTCTTTGGTCCGGAGCACACGGCATCCATTTCTCCCAAAATATACCTGAAATACTGATTCATCTGACCACAGTACACGTTTCCACTGTGTGATGGTCCATCCCAGATGCCTCCGAGCCCAGAGAAGTCGACGGCGCTTCTGGACACTGTTAACATAAGGCTTCCTTTTGGCACAGTACAGTTTTAACTGGCATTTGTGGCTGTAACTACGTATTGTGGTACTTGACAAAGGTTTGCCAAAGTAATCCTGAGCCCATGTGGTGATATCGCTTATAGATGAATGACGATTCTTGATGCCGTGCCGCCTGAGGGATCAGAGATCACGGTTGTTCAGCTTAGGCTTGCGCCCTTGTCCTTTACGCACTGAAATTCCTCCTCATTCCTTGAATCTTTTAATTATGTTATGCACTGTTGAAGGTGAAATAAGAAAATGTCTTCCTATCTTTCTTTGAGGAACATTGTTTTTAAACATTTCAATAATTTTCTCACGTATTTGTTGGCAAACTGGCGATCCTCGGCCCATCTTTGCTCCTAAAGGACTAGACCTTTCTTGGATGCTGCTTTTGTACCAAATCATAATTACAATCACCTGTTGACATCACCTGTTTCAAATCACATCATTATTTAACCAATTTATCTGATTACTAGCCCTTAATTGCTCCTGTCCCAACCTTTTTTGGAATGTGTTGCAGGTCTGAATGACAGGAAAGGATGTGTAATTACAAATGAAATTAAGTTGACCAGACAAAACATGAAATATTTTGTGTTCACATTGTCTGCAATGAAATACAAGTCAAAGTACATTTAGAAATCACTACTTTCTTTTTTTATTTGTGTTTTTCATACTGTCCCAACTTTTTCTGATTTGGGGTTGTACATGGGGCTACAGAGGCTGAGCTACGACATCGTTGAATAAAACTGTCATCGTTTTTGCACAATATTTACTTAGATGTTGCCTGTACAAAGCTAAATGTACAGATAAATAAACATGTTAATGAAACAATTAGAGTTTTCTGCAGAAATATCAGCCAGGAACAGCTTTTGTCAAGAGAGAAAAGGAATAAAGGAAGAGGAAAATTAAATTGTTATGCTTTATGTTATATTTAGAGGAACCTCACACAAACCACCAGGGTTCATACAGTAGCTGCATTAAGTTCACATAATACTTGATGCTAGATGGCCTCTGTCGGTTGCAGATTTATTCAGCCAGTTAAGAAATGATATTAAGATTCCTGATGGTCCTGAATGATCAATAAAATCTTTTGCGGCTGTCACTGTGGAAACTGCTTCAAAAAAGGAGGCAGTGAAAAAATTCCTTCACAGTGTCTTAAATAGGATTTAAAGTATTTAGATACCAGCTTGGTGATTGGGGTTAAATAATAAAGAGACATCTGAATTAGTTTTAACATGAGTTCAGGGCCATGAGGAACAAAGCTCTTGAATTTTATGAAAGGATGTTTGTCATATTTAGGTATTCATTGACTGTCATTTGAAATATCGGAAAAGCGGAAAAAAGAGACGGCATGCAAACAGGAGTCACGCATGTTAACAGTATCAGTCTGATTAGCCTCGAGGCTCACCACATAAAATCAGTTAAGGAAGAAAACCAAAAAACGTGTGAGAGCCAGTGCATGACAGCCCTAAATTCCTACATTTATCATGTGTGTTGTACTCTGCTCCAGGTAATGTGACGGCGCTGTGCTGGGACCCGGTCCAGAGGGTGCTGTTCTCCGGCAGCTCAGACCACTCCATCATCATGTGGGATATCGGAGGGCGCAAAGGCACCGCCATCGAAATGCAAGGCCACCAGTAAGAATCACAAACATCCTCTTCTGAATGTGTCTCCTACTGTAGCAGTTATTCATCTGAATGAAACCAAAAACTGACAAATTATTTTCTTTTCTGTTTTGTGTTTCTCTGTTTTTCATTTTTTTTGGTTTGTTTTTTACAGATTGTTATTGTCTTTTCTATGGCACTGTGGTACTTTACTATTTTAGTGTTTTATTGTGCTCTGTCGCTTTGGTACATTTCTCAGATCACAATTTACACTCTCAAAACTGCTTGTTCAACCTTCACATGATCTAGTCACTTGTGCACAAGATAAAAGCAATATATCATTGTTTTGGTCAAATTGCATTTGCTTTTGTACATGCATGCAAACTGTCTGCTGTTTTTTTACATGATCAGTGGCTCATGTCATGTTGCTCATAATATAATATACTGGATGTCTTTTGAATTGTCTTACCCTCCAAAACATCAAGGCATAAGTTCATTGAATATGTCTTTAAATGCAAATGGTTGAACTCATCGTCATAATCGGTCAAGCAAGTTTTCCATACAGTACATTCCAATTGTTCTTACAGATTGTTGTTGTGAATTAGTCCAGAATTGATGAGTTGCTCTCAGGTGAATCTTGACTTCCGTTAATGAAGGCGATTGTGTGAAACATTAGATCAACCAATGATCAACCTCTATGTAAAATGAGGTGCACCTAATGAACCTTCAATTGGCAAGCATATTTAAACAGAGAACAACACATAGTTTTGTGTTATTCTTTCTGAATCGCAATGACACTGTAAATTGTTGAACAACCAAGAATAAAAGCATAAGTGTGAATCCTGCCCAATCCATTGCAATCCTAATTTCACATAAAGGAATGTGTGACTTTGAACTGCTGACATGTATGAATGCCATACAGAAAAAGTGCAGTCTTGTGCATTTTTAATTATTGTCATAAAAAATGTAGCCATATTGTACAACAGAAAATGGTGTAATACCTAAAGAGTACAATTTTATATTTACAACATGACTAAGCTTTTAGGCAAAACTAATCATCTTCTTCATGAACGACACAAGGACTTGACATCCTGATGGCGCTGACATGTTCATCGTCATAAAGATTTACTTTTGAGGAATGTAATAGAGATTTTGAGCAAGTTACAGGCTTTTGCAGGTCATCCAGTGTGTGGTGCTGTTTGTAATAATTGTTTTGAAAAATCGACTTACAGGTTTGCAAATGTTAAGAATGATTCGAGAAATGTACCAAAGCGACAGAGAAAAACTGTAATATGAGGCAATATTAAAGTATAAATCAAGTAGACCATAGCCTCTTACAGACATGCCCCTTGTTTTTTTTTGTGAAATTCTTTTTGTGCACTGTGCAATTTTACAAGTCTGTCTCATGTTTGAGTAACCCCCAGAGTATCTTTGTGTAAAAGTTGCAAAGACAATCAACAAGCAACATTTCTGTAGAACTTCTAACACAGCATACAGTAAGTCTGATTTGAATGCTGTCAGATTAACAGAAAGGCTACAATGGCACAAAATAAATCCCTTAATAAGTCAGACAGTGCACAAACATAAAATGTCAAGCTGTAAATTGGGACTCTGGTTTAATTCCTAATTTCTGGATATTCCTATTATCATGATTCATTCATGCATGTGGCATGAAGACTTATTGATCTTAAGAATCTAAACAAAAAATGCATTTAATCTCTCCCTGTGCATATTTAACCTTTATGTTTGCATTCAATTTAGAGTAGAGGTCGATCATCCAAAAATTAACTACATTGATAATTTTTTTTCAAGCAAAAATGACAAATATATTCTGGCTCCAGCTTTTCAAATGTTTTCAGCTCTTCTCTGTTCTACAACATTGTAAATTGTAAACTGATTATATTTTGGGGGTTTGGACTGTTGGTTTGACAAAACAGTGATTTGAAGACATCATCTTGGCCTTTAGAAACTTGTGAGAGCATTTTTCGCAATAATTGACATTTTATAGATCGATTATAGATCGATATCATCATAATTAATCGATTAATTGAAAAAATAAGCCCTAATTCAATTCAAACCGTGTTGCTGTGTTAACAGTATTACAGAAATATTACAGGTGCGACTTAGTGAGATTGCCACAGTGACTTTTACGTTACAATGAATGAGGTGCTGATTTAGAGATGAAACCAACATTTAAAATTGATATCAGATTTACGTAACAAGGTGCGTGTCTACAACCATCAATGTCTGAAAGAGCCCATCTCTCTGGCTGTCGAAAAAAAGAGAAAAAAGTTGTGTTTTATGCAACATGGCTGTTTTGTCGCAGAGTTTTAAGGAGCATATCTCATACTAACCACATATGTTCATGGTAACACGCCAGGACACAAACCCCTCTGCTCTATACTTTACAGTGACAAGGTTCAGGGCTTGTGCTACGCCTCACACACTCGTCAGCTCATCTCCTGCAGCTCAGATGGAGGCATCGTCATCTGGAACATGGATGTTACACGACAAGAGGTGAGAGAGAGAAGAGGAGGCAGCAGACTGATGGAGTGTGACATCCACCCAACACACAAACACACATTCACACTTCAGGTCCCATGACATGGATGCTTTTATATAGACCTTAGTGGTCCCTAATACTATATCTGATGTCTCTTTCCCGAAATTCAGCCTTGGTGCAGAATTACAGCCTCTAGAGCCAGTCCTACAATGATCTTTACTCAGAACGTGCCATTTCTGTGTCTGTAGCTATTGAGGAGGAGAGGGGGGAGGGGCGGAGAAACCTCGCTTGTTATGACCTCATAACAAGCACGATTCCAGAACGGCTCATCTGAACCAAGGGGGCAAGCCTACCTCCACAGAGTGAAGCCTCCTATGTCGCCATTTTGATGCTAATAAGCCATCACCCCGTTAGCATTCCATTGACTGCCATTCATTTTGGCATCACTTTGACAGTGAATAACTTTACATCTGAAGCGTTTAAAGACTTCATTTGACAATTGTTTATTTTTAAAGAAACACGACAATGTATAAAAGGCTCCATTACCTTGTATCTCACGTTATGGCTCCGTAGCAGACGTTTTTGTAAAAATGCTAACGATTGTGACATAACCACGCGACTCACTATTGCATAGTAGATGAATTACCGTATAGTACAGGAGAAGCTCGCAGGCAGTTTTGACGTACATTAGCTGTTTAAGTTTAATTGCTAGTATTAACTAGCATTTTAGTTAGCAATAATTAGCCTGTACCTATGTTATCTCCTTACATGTACCTACGCTCTCCGTCTCTGCAAGATCGGGAATGATTGAGATTTCTCTTCAGCTACCAGAAGACTTACAACGTTCAGACACGTTGCTCACGTCATATCTACGGCGGCAAGCTCAGTTTGCAGCTGCGCAGTAACGCTCAGCCATCACCAGAAAAGTGCTTCTAATAGACTTCACTGGTCTCCGTCCAGAGCAACGGGATCTGTCGGTCCATTTTATATACTGTCTATGATCTGAGCTTACTTTTTCTCAACGGCAGAGCAGGATACCCAGGGTTCGGTTTACACCGATCACCATTTCAAGCCAATTGGGGACCATAGGCAGGCTGGGGAAACTCATATTACAAAACCTCATAAAGTGAAATTTTCATGCCATGGGACCTTTAATCTGTGAACTGTGACACGTGAAAAAACAAAACATGTGCACATACTTTACTGTTATACAGATCAGTGTGTTAGCTAAAATGCAGATGTATTTGCTCTCCCTCCTACTCTAGATTAAAATTAGGAGATCCATGAAAAATCACCAGATTATCAGAATATTCTTTGATTTTCTCTCTTACAAACAAACACATAAGTCTATCTTCAACCTTACATCCGCTCCTCTCCCTCTGTGCTCTGCTGTTCTCCACACAGTTAGGCCTTATTGCTTCTTTATTAACAAAGAGTCACTCAGTGTCATTCTGTTGTGCCTCAGTCTTTGTTGTTTGGCCCAAATTTGCAGGAGACACAGAAGTACTAGGCGGATTAATAATCTGGTTTATCAAGAAATTGTTCTATCACGTAACTTTCCCAATAACTACAATTTTAGATTTCATACTCCTGTTTTTGTAGGAATTACACGAATAAGATTCATTGTATAAATAAGACAACTAAACTCGGCTAGCCACATCCTGACTCCTTCAAACTAAACACATGATGGACATGGGATTAATATTGACATTTTCATCTCCTTCTCAAAAAAGGCAAAATCTCCCAAAATGTTAAAGTATTCCTTTCATCACTCTTTTTTCAAAAAATGCTAAATAAAAGTCTGACTTATGTGCCATACTATAGTTTGTTTTATTTTTTTTAATCTGAATTTCTTTTTTTAAATTTTCTTTTTTCACTTGTCTTAACAAACTTTTTTAAGTTGTGCTTTAAATATATTTTTCTTTATATTGGAAGTCTTCATTTGATGCAGTACTTCATTTTAAAACTGTGTTTACACAGACCCCAGAGTGGTTGGACAGTGACTCCTGTCAGAAGTGCGAGCAACCTTTCTTCTGGAACTTCAAACAGATGTGGGACAGCAAGAAGATCGGCCTGCGACAGGTACTGTACAAACCCATTCCTAATGTTCTTGTATTCCTTTCACTATATTAAAGGCTCCATAATTATAAATCATCAGACACAAAAACTAACTAGCTCCATCAAACCCTGAATTTATCCCAAACAACGTTCCAGTAAAAGAAAACATACACAACTCTTCCTACAATAATGGTCAGCAGACGTCATGTGGCTGTTATATTGTCTCAATCTCAGGAACAGCTTTATGTTGTGGTTACTCATTTCCTGTGTGTGTGGGTGTGTGGGATCCAGAGTTCATGGATACAGTAATATATTTAAAATATTTTTTTGCCTGCGCAGCGAACTTCAGGGACTTTCTGTAGCAAGAAACAAACACAACACTCTTGGTGTTTCTGAAGATGAAGTCCGTGTTTCGCTTTCAAATCTTGAGAACACCCAAAAAGCTAAATAAAACTGAGAATTGGACCAATAAAGCAGCACTGTAAGCCAGTAAGCCAGTAAGTCAGTTGAAAATATGGAAACACACGGAAACAAACGTGATCATAAAAACACAAGTAAACAACAATATCATAAGGTCACTCCCACGTGTTTAAACCAGTCCAGTGTTGGTGCGGTGCCTCTTGACTTGACAAAATTGAAAATGTCTTGTGAGTTTACACAGACTTTTGGTTTTGACTTGGAATGAATTGATAATAACAAAAAAAATTGTCAAAAGTGTGCAGTAACTCTTGTCTTTCTTGACAACCAAAGAAAAGGTGTTTTGGATCACACAGCAGATGATCACATTCAAATGTAAACGCTGCACTGAGGTCAACAACAAAAAAAAAACAGGCGACAACATGCAAAACATTCACCTCAGAAATTCCAAATGACTTTAATTTTGTCTGGAATAACACACCTGATGGTACACCTGATCTGTTTGTTTAAAAGTGATACATATACATTTGTATGTCTGTAGATTTATTGTACTGTTACTGCTTTACATTTAAAAATTGCATTACATTTGGGGAAGAGTGCATAATGACTTAGGACTCTACTAGTGACTTGCAATACAATGATGTTGGCCCATCTCTGATAATTAGGCTACTACTAACCCTTTTTCTAACTCTTGGTAAGAAGTGAGACTGTTGATGATCAAAGCTGATGTGTTGAAGTCCTCCTGTGTTCTTCAGCACCACTGCAGGAAGTGTGGCCAGGCAGTGTGTGGCAAATGTTCGTCCAAACGCTCCACCATCCCCCTCATGGGCTTCGAGTTCGAGGTGCGTGTGTGCGACAGCTGCCACGAGTCCATCACTGACGAGGAGTGAGTAACAATCATCCTCTGTTGTCGTCATATACTGAACCTTTGTTCTCTCAGCTCTCTGAGTGCTCACACAGTAAAGTAACTGGCGTTCCTCTCGTGTCTTGTAGTCGAGCGCCCACAGCCACCTTCCACGACAGCAAGCACTGCATTGTTTACATGCACTATGAGCCCACCACTGGGAATCTGCTCACCTCTGGCACCGACAAGGTTATCAAGGTCTGGATGGGAACAAACAGTATCTGTTGTATTCATGAGTCTCAGTTTAGACATGCAAGCACACAGTAACATTTTGTGAAAAATCATAATTAATATTACATTTAATATGGCATTATGAGTGTCAGATCCAGAAACTTGCATATGAAACAAACCATATTCCAGAAATCTGTCTCCATTTTTGCAGATGTAGATCATGTGGATTAATTTCTCATCTCTGTCTGAACTTTAGAAATAGTCAGCAGAAATGTCCCTTTAAAAACTAGTTCAAACTGACAACCATGAAACTGATTATGTCTCATGTTTATCTGCAGCTATGGGACATGACTCCTGTGGTGTCCTGAGATCTGTGAGCGACCAGCGGTCGGCAGGAAACTCTGTTCACCTCTGTTTGCCGGTCGCACTTGGAAGAGAAAGAGATAAGCATATCCAACAATATCGATGTCATCGGGATAATATTTAACAGTTATTGAACGACAAGCAGTGGCTGTTGCGCGTTCACAGTGAGGACACTGCAGGCCGGTGAAGCCTGGGAACAGGACAGGCCTTGGTTGACACAAGGTTACAGACGGTTGTGGGTGTTTGTTTGTGTGAAGGGTGCTGTTTGGTGGGGGATCTGTGTGTGTGTGTGTGTGTGTGTGTGTGTGTGTGTGTGTGTATGTGTGTGAGTGTCTGTATTGTATAAGAGTGTGTCGGTAGGGTGGAAGAATTTGACTTTATAAGGAATTGACATGTCTTATTTACTTAATTTCCATGCATTCCTGAAGCTTTTCAGACTGGAAACTCACGAAACAGTAAGTGAAACATTTCTGCACTGTCAGTGGATACTGTGATACCCACACTTTACATTTTGTAGATGTGAAGCACGTCATGGAACTGGGCTAACTCACTCACAAATTCAAACTCACTCATTCATGTGTAGCAGGCTGTAGTTTTGCCACACAAGGAAGCTGTTTGATCAGTTCTACACCTGCCAACCTGCACCACCTACAGGAAAAGAAAGTAACAGCAGCTGCAGTTTAGACTTGAGCTGCATTTTTTTGTATTCTTTATCCCTTGAAGAGCACTTAAACTCACCAAATCTAGTTAGGACCCCCTCTTTCTGCCTGCAAAGTAACGCAGAGTCTAGTCATGGAGCACAGTGACACTTAGAGGAGACAAGTGTTATATTTTAGTCATGTTTAAAATGTAAAATATAAAACCTGTAACAGACACAACAGCAGCTATATATATATATATATATATATATATATATATATATATATATATATATATATATATTTATATATATATATATATATATATATATATATATACTACAGTTGTTGCCTGCAGGTGTCAACACTGTTGAAGCTGTTGCAGGTCTTGCCTGTAGATGGTGCTGATGAGCATATTTACAGTCTATCTGGACAGGTTGGACTGAAACCACATCTCTGCTCAACTGTATACCATCAGCTGATCCTGGTTTCACGTGCTTCACATCACCTACACTGTGTGTTCTTGTTATCATGTTAAGAGGCAAAGAAATCACGCAATCACACACGTCAGACTTATATCAGTAACATCTGATTGGGCACAATTTCAGCTCCAGCGCATGTGACACTGAGGAAAAACTATTAGAAGCATTTGTAATCTACACCTATCCTGTTCATCTAAATTTATATCAGAGGGTGGTGGAAGAATAGTATGGAGCATGTCATTTTGAAATTGTAATTTAGTTTCTACTGTACTCACATTGGGCCAGGTGTGTACACATGGAGGCCTCTAAACTGCATGTTATCTGAATATCCATACAGGTTGTTTTTTTTTCCAGTGTTTGGCTGATCAACCAAATGTTCTCTCTCCTAGTAGCTACTAATGTTGATGCACCCAGTCCACTGAGTGTTACAAAAACAAATTGGATATCAAGTTGGTCCTGCAGCAAAACATTGTTCAGACTCACAGGACTTTATTTGAATTTTAGTAGAGACTCAAAATATGTCAGGCTAAAATTTGGGGAAAGATGGACATGGAGTCTTACAGTATACATCTTCCATATCCTCCTATGGAATATATCTGATACTGTCAACCTTTGTGGGGAAAAGTTTTCTCATCAGCTCAAAGAAAATGTAAGTGGAAAATCAAAAGTTTAAGTGGTTAGACCATTACAGAGGACATTGATTTTTATTGAAGACCTTTGTAACGATACTGTAATAAAACACAGTGTTTGCCTAAATCCACTAAAGTGCTGAGTACACATGTCAGGGTTTAATAATCTGTAAATTAACCAGTCAGACTGCTTGCTGATCCTTGTATGTTCTCTAATGTCGGCTGTTTTATGAGATTATTTATTATTCAAAGTGTGGTCTTAATGTTTCTGACATGCAAACACACATATCATTAAGCTAATCAGTGGCAGCATGCACATACATGTATCAGGACTAAAAGGAAAATAATGAATATTTGATATTTTTCTCATCGTTACTGTCACAATACTGTATACTGACTTGTGATATGTCAAATCACTGGAATCAAGAAACAAAGATTTGTCACAAATTGCTGCTGTGAATTGTTTTTAATGATTATGAAGTTTGTGCTTTAATGATCAGATGGTAACTACATTGAATACTTATATTCAAACCCCACTGAACATTTTCCAAAGATGTGTAATTTCCGATAAAAAGGTTATGTTAAAGACTTCAACAGTGGAGAAATTAGAAATTGTAGGCTTGACTGTTCATGAAACACGTTTGTCTGTACTTTCACAGCTACCAATAAAGGTACGTTTATAGCAGCTGTTAAATCGTGAATGTGAGCCTGTGGGTATTAAGAAACTTCAAGGACCATACCAGTGTTTTTATTTGAATTTTCAGCTCCTTAACTACAAATCGTGTATAGTTCTCTTGTTTTGCAGACTAGTTTTAAATGCATGGTGGACACTTTACGATGTATTTTTTCAATCAATTCCAAGAAGCTGTTGGTTTACAACTAATTGATTGTCATTCTGTTACTGAAATTAATGTAAAACATCAGCTGCCTGGAATAGTGGTTAAAAAACAAACCCAAGCTTGTTTTACATACTTGTGATCATGTGAAGTGCATGTGATTTGAATGTGCAAAAATGTGCAAAATCACTGGTGTAACCTTTAAACTTAAAAACCCAGACTACACAAAGGCATTACATAAACAATACATAAACTTCTGTTCCAGTCAAAAGGAATGAATCAGTCTGAGGCCAGTGGTCTATTTTTCTGTTGCAGGAGCGATAACAGACGTGTGTTTCAGTGCATCCATTAATGTAACCATGTTGTACATGTATGTATAAATGACATTAAAAGAGCAGGGCCACCTACTTGACTAATTGTGTGTCATTTGTCTTGTTTATCAGATTGCATTGATTAACATACAGTAGACCTTTACAGAAATAGTTTACTATTTACTATATTCAGGGGTGTGAAATCCGGCTTTTCCGACCTGAAAATGAGGCTCTCGTAAATCATGCAAATCCGTTTTTTTTTTTGTTTTATTGTTTGGGGGGTGCGCGCAAGGCGCGGGTCAAGTATAAAGTATTGGTAAACATAATGACCGCTCACCACTGTCAAAGAATTTCTAATATAGTAGACGGGCTTTGCCCAAGGGGCCAGGCTTCTCTCCTCAGAGTGAAGCCTCCTATGGCGCCATTTTGATGCTAATAAGCCATCACCCTCCGTTAGCATCCCATTCACTGCCATTCATTTTGGCGTCACTTTGACAGCCAGTAACTTTACATCTGAAGCGTTTAAAGACTTGATTTGTCCGTTGTTTATTTCTTAAGAAACACGACAATGTACACAAGACTACATTACCTTGTACCTCACGTTATGGCTCCGTAGCAGACGTTTTTATAAAAATAGGCTAACGATTGTGTCATAACCACGAGACTTACTGTCGTATTGTAGAGGAATTACCGTATAGTACAGGAGAAGCTCGCAGGCAGTTTCGACGTACATTAGCTGTTTAGTTTAATTACTAATGTTAACTAGCATTTTAGTTATCAATAATTCGGCGTCGCTTCGGTGTGTTCCGAGGCACTGATCAGTCCGACTGCCTTTTCTGCCGATGGCCGGCCGTTGGGTTGGTGTGTTAGGGCCATTAGAGCAGCCGTCGTGGTGCCGGTTGTGGCAAAGTGCCTCACAGAGCAAAATTAAAACAACACAAACAAAAAAATATACAATTAAGCAATAGGCTACTTTAGATTACAACAATAAGATAATACAATATTAAAAATTAAAGCCAACGTGTGGTGTTTTGTAAAGGTATCTAAGGCCTTGTTCTTGCCCAACATGCACGTTCTCGGTCACAGTGAGTCCCTGCAGTATAGTCTCATTATTCTCACTGATGCAAGGTAGAGCTTCCTTTGGGAAACGCGCCAGCTTTGAGGCATTCCATTTCCGACCATCACTGAGAAGGTAAGTACTTGGTCCGGCCTTCTTTACGACACTCAGAGGTTCTGTGTATTTGGATGACCCCTTGTAGATATGTTCTGGTCTCTGGACTCGCACAGCATCATTCACTTGGAAGGTGGGCACTTTTGCTCCTCGCTTTCTGTCTGTATACTCCTTACTGTGTTGTTGATTTCGTCTCACAGTTTCTTTGACTTGCTTGTGACTTGTGTGTAACTTTGTGTGAGACAGGAAGGATGTTCAGTTTTGTGCGCATCTTCCTCTTTCTCAGCAACTCAAATGGAGTAGCACCTGTAGTAGCATGCGGTGTAGCACGGTAAATCTGTAAGAACTCGGTCACTGCTTGTTTCCAAGGCTTGTGTTTTCTTTCTGCAGTCTGGAGACAGTCTTTTAATACCCTATTCAACCTATTCAATCTCTCAATCGCTCCATTGGCTCTTGTGCAGATGCTTTATCTCTCTCTCTCAGAAACTTTGCAAACTCATGGGAAGTAAACTGACATCCATTGTCAGAGACCAGGCAAGTCGGTTTTCCTTCACGACTGAACACTGTAGCTAAAAAGCGAGTAATCACCTCTGTTGTGACTGTAGAGGCGAATGCAACTTCAGGCCATTTACTGTAGTAGTCTGTAAGAGTAATGGCATAACAACAGTCCCATGTAGCACGTTCAAAAGGACCGGTTATGTCAATGGCCAGCTTTTCCCATGGTCCATCGGGCAGTTTAACAGGTGTAAGTGGAGCAGGTGCAGTCTTCACTGTTTTATCATTGTATTGGCACGACACACATGAAGCTATCTTACTCTGTACATCTTTGTCCATTTGTGGCCACCAATACAGTTCTCGCAGTCTCTGTTTAGTGCGTACCACTCCCTGGTGCCCCTCATGTGCCAAGTCTACCACTTTGGATCGCAGTGATGTAGGCACAATCAAGCGGTTAGTCCCTCTCATGACAAGTGTTTTGTCTACAGCCAGTTCGTCTCGTACATTGAAGTATGAAGCTAGCTCATTTGGTACATTATTTCTGCATTTTGGCAAGCCTTTCTGTATTTGATGTCGCAATTGAGTCAGTTCAGGACAAGTGTCAATTGTGGCGGTGAACTCAGACAAGGACATGGCTTTTAAAGAGTCCATGAAAACAGTAGCTACTATGTCTGGTTCCGCTTCAGCCTGTGTTAGTCGGCAGTCACATTCAGTTTCCCAGGGCAGTCCTGGATCTTGGGTGCATTCTGTGGTATTGTGCTTGGTGTAGTAGGTGTCCTCGGTGCAGTAGGATCATCAGAGCTGTCAGCTTTAACAACTTTTGAACCCTCAATATGCATATGCTGCAACTAGATCTAGTCCTAATAGAGCCGTACCTGATTTTACCACTACAAATGAGCCTGTGGTAGAATGCCCATCATGAGTAATAAGGGTGCTCCGATCGATCGGTCACCGATTGGTATCGGCCGATAATGGCTTTAAATAGTTTGATCGGTGGTGTCCATAAATGCCGATCAGATAGGCCGATCAGATGACCCACTACTCCTGAGAACGTTTTCAACATGGAGCTAAAATGGCGGCGTCCCTACATTCAGCGGTCTGGCAGTTCTACAAGGTGTCTGAACGGCGGCAGAACAGCAGTTGGCCCGCGGCCGGCCGCGGAACGAAGACTGTAGGAAGACGGCTACCGCTTTTAAAAAGCGGCTGCCACCGGTGGTGCTCCGGCAAACGTGTTTGCGATTACGCCATACTGACGCTTCTACTGCCTCTGGAGCACCGCCGGTGGTCGCCGACTCATTGCTATCTGGGAAAAAGACAATACATTAGTGATTTGCAACGTGTGTGCCTCCAAAGACATTTCAACACCACCAACTTCATCAGACATTTGAAGGTTAGTCACAGAAAGGAGGATGAGGAGTTTTCAAAGTTAGCTAACGCTAAGGCAGAGCGGAGTCGTATAGCTAGCAGCTCCGGCGCCGCTCAAACAGCTGTTTCCCCGTGTGTGTGTGTGTGTGTGTGTGTGTGTGTGTGTGTCGGTGTGTGTGTGCTGAAGAAATGTCTGCAGTGATTGAAAGGACATTTTTTAGATTTTGAGCTAGGACAGAAAGCCAAACAGTTACTGATACATTCTCTAAACATGTGTGACTGTTACGTAATGGCGTAATTTTCAGTTCATAAAAGTGATCGGTATCGGCCGATACGTCTTCCAGCAATCGGTGATCGGCCCCAAAAATCCTGATCGGAGCACCCTTAATGAGTAACTGTGGCATGCATACACCCTTTAACAGGTATTTTCTCTCTTGAATATGTAAACAGGTTCACTGCAGGCTCAGAAAGTTCACATGTAGGAAAGAGCATCTGGTATGTGCTCTATGGAATGATAGAAACTGATGAACCAGTGTCTACTATTAGCTCAATATCGTGACAGTGTCCGCTTGCATTCACTTGCACAGTACAGAGAATTGTATCTTGCACAGTACCTGTCAGTAAAAGTACAGTCAGTTCGTTTATCACTATTTCATGCACCTCCTTTTGTCCAGATCGACACATTTTGGAAAAATGTCCCACTTTTCCACATGAATTGCACGTAACTTTAGCAGCAGGGAAGACGGATTATTTGCAAGGTGTGTGATGGATCCACAACGGTAGCAGGAATGGCGGCTATTTGTAAGCGCCATTGTTGAAGCAGTTGTCCTTTTTCGTTTCCTTTGCTGCGTATGAATGGCTCCCACCAACGCAGCAGTAGTAGTAGTAGTAGTAGTAGTAGTAGTAGTAGTAGTAGTAGTAGCAGTAGTAGTAGCAGTAGTAGTAGCAGTAGTAGCAGTAGTAGCAGTAGTACTGTCAGAGAGAACGTCAGCATTCCGTAGCCCAGCCTCAATCTGCAGGGCCAGTGAAGTAGCTTAAGGGCTGTTACAGAGTCAACGCATCGGTACGCATACGCTGGCTACACATCGCTACACTTCGGCCTCCATTATGCGTTGATGCGTAGCAAAATGTGTAGTCCCAGTTTATGTTACGTGACGTGCCGATGCGCGCAATATTATGCGTTGTCGTTGGGGGCGACACTGCAAGTATTGTACATTTTTACCCAAAAATATTGAAGAGAGAGAGAGAAACCCAAATGTATTTCCATCTTTTTAAAACCTGCTAAACTATGTTTGAAGGCCGTTTTATGCTTGACGCGTTGGAGGTGGCGCGCGCATTTGTGACATCAAAATGACGTAATTTCCGGGTGGCGTGTGCGATTTTCAGCGCGCAAGCTGAGGACGCGCACCAGTCTATTTTTTTCAGCGGCGCCCGACAAACTGGAAACAGGAAGCCTGAACGAGCTCCTGGGAAACTGGATGCCAGGACTCGCCGAGTGACTGCAAGTCTCTCTTGTAAACTTACTGGGTTAAGATGAGTTCTTTTTTTGTGAATGAAAGACTTGATCCGACCAAGTAGCTCATTGAATCAAATCAAAGCATTGACGGCACTGTTGCTGCCTGTTCTGCCGTTGTTTATCTATTTCTTCTTCTTCTAGTCCTTAGAAAGAAAAACATCGGTAGCCTTTGCTCCTTAGTGCCACCGCTGTTCAGGAGAAGACTGCAACTAGTGCCGCGACCACCACGCGCGAGTATAAATACTCACAGCAGTCCCATGAAGTCTCGATTTCCGCACGCACTTTTGGAAGTGCTAGTATAACTGAAGCTTAAGCAACCTTTTATCAATGTATTGGTCAGTGCTACACTCGTAGCACACTGTACTGGTGGGGATGCACGCCAGCATCTGATAAAAAGAAGTCAGCCAGCTGCTCCCTGACAAGTGCCGCTCTCCCGGGAGGGTCTGACTCTGCCTCTGCCGATCGAACATCATGGAACACTTTGCTACCCCCTGTTGCGTGGGCGGTGTATTGCATTTCACGCATCGCCCGTGATGCCTGTGTCTGCTTGCGTCAGCTGTGTAGACTATGAAAGGAAGCGCGTTGCACGCATTGCTTGCTCGCGTTGCTTGCTCGCGTTGCTTGCTCGCGTTGCTTGCTCGCGTTGCTTGCTCGCGTTGCTTGCTCGCGTTGCTTGCTCGCGTTGCTTGCTCGCGTTGACTCTGTAATGGCCGTTTTACAGTAGCTGCAGCGAAGCTGGCGCGCGCCATTGTGACGTCAAAATGACGTAGATCTTGCCGGTGCGTCCAGATTTATAGCCTGTGTTCATCTACACTATTCGCTTACGGCCATACCACCCTGAACACGCCCGATCTCGTCCGATCTCGGAAGCTAAGCAGGGTCGGGCCGGGTCAGTACTTGGATGGGAGACCGCCTGGGAATACCCGGTGCTGTAAGCTTTTTGTTCTCGCCTTTCATCAGCAGAGGGTGCTGCTCCTTCTTTAGTGGAGACCACGGATGTATTAAGAGAAAGTAGAGACAGAGCTGACAAGTGCAAGGTTTTTTTTGTAAAATCTTTATTTAGAACAAAAATAATTCTTATATTGACAAACTTGGTTTTGAACAATTCAAGTATGAGTTATTTCTAAAATACAATCACACCTCCTAAACAGAATATTTGCAGTCCAACCATATCCAGTAACACCCCTCATAAGTGACAAGTAAGTGAATGAAATAAAAAAAATTGTTGAAGAATCGAAATAATAAAGTGGGCTACATGAAAAATATCAAAGCCATAGTAAAACAAGACAAATAAAATGAAAAAAAAACAACAAACGGAGTAAGGGGCTATATTTTTAACCAATAATTCAATATTCTTGTTCTTCCAGATTATTCCTAATTGAATAGTTTTGAAGTCGAAGAAATCTATATTTTGGAATATGCAAATGTGCAGAAGCCGAAACAATCTAAAAGTCTAAAAATTAAAAAAAAAAAATACAGTTATTAATAAACAAAGACGGAAATAAATAAACGTATTAATAAATAGAGCAATGAATAAATACGGAACAAAACAAATAAAAGAGTAAATAAATGCTGAAATACAGAAGTTAATGTAGTAACTACAAAAAGAGAAGAAAAAAAACCTATTAACCATGAATCACTGTGCAAAGATTATTTATCTTTGCACGGTTCACTACACTACTGGTGCAATTACATATAGTTCAGTCCTCCCCAACCCCCAAAAAAGCATATTCAATGGTTGTGGGGGCCCTTACGTTTCATCATCTATAAATAGCCTGTGTTCATCTACACTATTCGCTTACGGCCATACCACCCTGAACACGCCCGATCTCGTCCGATCTCGGAAGCTAAGCAGGGTCGGGCCGGGTCAGTACTTGGATGGGAGACCGCCTGGGAATACCCGGTGCTGTAAGCTTTTTGTTCTCGCCTTTCATCAGCAGAGGGTGCTGCTCCTTCTTTAGTGGAGACCACGGATGTATTAAGAGAAAGTAGAGACAGAGCTGACAAGTGCAAGGTTTTTTTTGTAAAATCTTTATTTAGAACAAAAATAATTCTTATATTGACAAACTTGGTTTTGAACAATTCAAGTATGAGTTATTTCTAAAATACAATCACACCTCCTAAACAGAATATTTGCAGTCCAACCATATCCAGTAACACCCCTCATAAGTGACAAGTAAGTGAATGAAATAAAAAAAATTGTTGAAGAATCGAAATAATAAAGTGGGCTACATGAAAAATATCAAAGCCATAGTAAAACAAGACAAATAAAATGAAAAAACAACAACAAACGGAGTAAGGGGCTATATTTTTAACCAATAATTCAATATTCTTGTTCTTCCAGATTATTCCTAATTGAATAGTTTTGAAGTCGAAGAAATCTATATTTTGGAATATGCAAATGTGCAGAAGCCGAAACAATCTAAAAGTCTAAAAATTAAAAAAAAAAAATACAGTTATTAATAAACAAAGACGGAAACAAATAAACGTATTAATAAATAGAGCAATGAATAAATACGGAACAAAACAAATAAAAGAGTAAATAAATGCTGAAATACAGAAGTTAATGTAGTAACTACAAAAAGAGAAGAAAAAAAACCTATTAACCATGAATCACTGTGCAAAGATTATTTATCTTTGCACGGTTCACTACACTACTGGTGCAATTACATATAGTTCAGTCCTCCCCAACCCCCAAAAAAGCATATTCAACGGTTGTGGGGGCCCTTACGTTTCATCATCTATAAATAGCCTGTGTTCATCTACACTATTCGCTTACGGCCATACCACCCTGAACACGCCCGATCTCGTCCGATCTCGGAAGCTAAGCAGGGTCGGGCCGGGTCAGTACTTGGATGGGAGACCGCCTGGGAATACCCGGTGCTGTAAGCTTTTTGTTCTCGCCTTTCATCAGCAGAGGGTGCTGCTCCTTCTTTAGTGGAGACCACGGATGTATTAAGAGAAAGTAGAGACAGAGCTGACAAGTGCAAGGTTTTTTTTGTAAAATCTTTATTTAGAACAAAAATAATTCTTATATTGACAAACTTGGTTTTGAACAATTCAAGTATGAGTTATTTCTAAAATACAATCACACCTCCTAAACAGAATATTTGCAGTCCAACCATATCCAGTAACACCCCTCATAAGTGACAAGTAAGTGAATGAAATAAAAAAAATTGTTGAAGAATCGAAATAATAAAGTGGGCTACATGAAAAATATCAAAGCCATAGTAAAACAAGACAAATAAAATGAAAAAACAACAACAAACGGAGTAAGGGGCTATATTTTTAACCAATAATTCAATATTCTTGTTCTTCCAGATTATTCCTAATTGAATAGTTTTGAAGTCGAAGAAATCTATATTTTGGAATATGCAAATGTGCAGAAGCCGAAACAATCTAAAAGTCTAAAAATTAAAAAAAAAAAATACAGTTATTAATAAACAAAGACGGAAACAAATAAACGTATTAATAAATAGAGCAATGAATAAATACGGAACAAAACAAATAAAAGAGTAAATAAATGCTGAAATACAGAAGTTAATGTAGTAACTACAAAAAGAGAAGAAAAAAAACCTATTAACCATGAATCACTGTGCAAAGATTATTTATCTTTGCACGGTTCACTACACTACTGGTGCAATTACATATAGTTCAGTCCTCCCCAACCCCCAAAAAAGCATATTCAACGGTTGTGGGGGCCCTTACGTTTCATCATCTATAAATAGCCTGTGTTCATCTACACTATTCGCTTACGGCCATACCACCCTGAACACGCCCGATCTCGTCCGATCTCGGAAGCTAAGCAGGGTCGGGCCGGGTCAGTACTTGGATGGGAGACCGCCTGGGAATACCCGGTGCTGTAAGCTTTTTGTTCTCGCCTTTCATCAGCAGAGGGTGCTGCTCCTTCTTTAGTGGAGACCACGGATGTATTAAGAGAAAGTAGAGACAGAGCTGACAAGTGCAAGGTTTTTTTTGTAAAATCTTTATTTAGAACAAAAATAATTCTTATATTGACAAACTTGGTTTTGAACAATTCAAGTATGAGTTATTTCTAAAATACAATCACACCTCCTAAACAGAATATTTGCAGTCCAACCATATCCAGTAACACCCCTCATAAGTGACAAGTAAGTGAATGAAATAAAAAAAATTGTTGAAGAATCGAAATAATAAAGTGGGCTACATGAAAAATATCAAAGCCATAGTAAAACAAGACAAATAAAATGAAAAAAAAACAACAAACGGAGTAAGGGGCTATATTTTTAACCAATAATTCAATATTCTTGTTCTTCCAGATTATTCCTAATTGAATAGTTTTGAAGTCGAAGAAATCTATATTTTGGAATATGCAAATGTGCAGAAGCCGAAACAATCTAAAAGTCTAAAAATTAAAAAAAAAAAATACAGTTATTAATAAACAAAGACGGAAATAAATAAACGTATTAATAAATAGAGCAATGAATAAATACGGAACAAAACAAATAAAAGAGTAAATAAATGCTGAAATACAGAAGTTAATGTAGTAACTACAAAAAGAGAAGAAAAAAAACCTATTAACCATGAATCACTGTGCAAAGATTATTTATCTTTGCACGGTTCACTACACTACTGGTGCAATTACATATAGTTCAGTCCTCCCCAACCCCCAAAAAAGCATATTCAACGGTTGTGGGGGCCCTTACGTTTCATCATCTATAAATAGCCTGTGTTCATCTACACTATTCGCTTACGGCCATACCACCCTGAACACGCCCGATCTCGTCCGATCTCGGAAGCTAAGCAGGGTCGGGCCGGGTCAGTACTTGGATGGGAGACCGCCTGGGAATACCCGGTGCTGTAAGCTTTTTGTTCTCGCCTTTCATCAGCAGAGGGTGCTGCTCCTTCTTTAGTGGAGACCACGGATGTATTAAGAGAAAGTAGAGACAGAGCTGACAAGTGCAAGGTTTTTTTTGTAAAATCTTTATTTAGAACAAAAATAATTCTTATATTGACAAACTTGGTTTTGAACAATTCAAGTATGAGTTATTTCTAAAATACAATCACACCTCCTAAACAGAATATTTGCAGTCCAACCATATCCAGTAACACCCCTCATAAGTGACAAGTAAGTGAATGAAATAAAAAAAATTGTTGAAGAATCGAAATAATAAAGTGGGCTACATGAAAAATATCAAAGCCATAGTAAAACAAGACAAATAAAATGAAAAAACAACAACAAACGGAGTAAGGGGCTATATTTTTAACCAATAATTCAATATTCTTGTTCTTCCAGATTATTCCTAATTGAATAGTTTTGAAGTCGAAGAAATCTATATTTTGGAATATGCAAATGTGCAGAAGCCGAAACAATCTAAAAGTCTAAAAATTAAAAAAAAAAAATACAGTTATTAATAAACAAAGACGGAAACAAATAAACGTATTAATAAATAGAGCAATGAATAAATACGGAACAAAACAAATAAAAGAGTAAATAAATGCTGAAATACAGAAGTTAATGTAGTAACTACAAAAAGAGAAGAAAAAAAACCTATTAACCATGAATCACTGTGCAAAGATTATTTATCTTTGCACGGTTCACTACACTACTGGTGCAATTACATATAGTTCAGTCCTCCCCAACCCCCAAAAAAGCATATTCAACGGTTGTGGGGGCCCTTACGTTTCATCATCTATAAATAGCCTGTGTTCATCTACACTATTCGCTTACGGCCATACCACCCTGAACACGCCCGATCTCGTCCGATCTCGGAAGCTAAGCAGGGTCGGGCCGGTCAGTACTTGGATGGGAGACCGCCTGGGAATACCCGGTGCTGTAAGCTTTTTGTTCTCGCCTTTCATCAGCAGAGGGTGCTGCTCCTTCTTTAGTGGAGACCACGGATGTATTAAGAGAAAGTAGAGACAGAGCTGACAAGTGCAAGGTTTTTTTTGTAAAATCTTTATTTAGAACAAAAATAATTCTTATATTGACAAACTTGGTTTTGAACAATTCAAGTATGAGTTATTTCTAAAATACAATCACACCTCCTAAACAGAATATTTGCAGTCCAACCATATCCAGTAACACCCCTCATAAGTGACAAGTAAGTGAATGAAATAAAAAAAATTGTTGAAGAATCGAAATAATAAAGTGGGCTACATGAAAAATATCAAAGCCATAGTAAAACAAGACAAATAAAATGAAAAAACAACAACAAACGGAGTAAGGGGCTATATTTTTAACCAATAATTCAATATTCTTGTTCTTCCAGATTATTCCTAATTGAATAGTTTTGAAGTCGAAGAAATCTATATTTTGGAATATGCAAATGTGCAGAAGCCGAAACAATCTAAAAGTCTAAAAATTAAAAAAAAAAATACAGTTATTAATAAACAAAGACGGAAATAAATAAACGTATTAATAAATAGAGCAATGAATAAATACGGAACAAAACAAATAAAAGAGTAAATAAATGCTGAAATACAGAAGTTAATGTAGTAACTACAAAAAGAGAAGAAAAAAAACCTATTAACCATGAATCACTGTGCAAAGATTATTTATCTTTGCACGGTTCACTACACTACTGGTGCAATTACATATAGTTCAGTCCTCCCCAACCCCCAAAAAAGCATATTCAACGGTTGTGGGGGCCCTTACGTTTCATCATCTATAAATAGCCTGTGTTCATCTACACTATTCGCTTACGGCCATACCACCCTGAACACGCCCGATCTCGTCCGATCTCGGAAGCTAAGCAGGGTCGGGCCGGGTCAGTACTTGGATGGGAGACCGCCTGGGAATACCCGGTGCTGTAAGCTTTTTGTTCTCGCCTTTCATCAGCAGAGGGTGCTGCTCCTTCTTTAGTGGAGACCACGGATGTATTAAGAGAAAGTAGAGACAGAGCTGACAAGTGCAAGGTTTTTTTTGTAAAATCTTTATTTAGAACAAAAATAATTCTTATATTGACAAACTTGGTTTTGAACAATTCAAGTATGAGTTATTTCTAAAATACAATCACACCTCCTAAACAGAATATTTGCAGTCCAACCATATCCAGTAACACCCCTCATAAGTGACAAGTAAGTGAATGAAATAAAAAAAATTGTTGAAGAATCGAAATAATAAAGTGGGCTACATGAAAAATATCAAAGCCATAGTAAAACAAGACAAATAAAATGAAAAAACAACAACAAACGGAGTAAGGGGCTATATTTTTAACCAATAATTCAATATTCTTGTTCTTCCAGATTATTCCTAATTGAATAGTTTTGAAGTCGAAGAAATCTATATTTTGGAATATGCAAATGTGCAGAAGCCGAAACAATCTAAAAGTCTAAAAATTAAAAAAAAAAAATACAGTTATTAATAAACAAAGACGGAAACAAATAAACGTATTAATAAATAGAGCAATGAATAAATACGGAACAAAACAAATAAAAGAGTAAATAAATGCTGAAATACAGAAGTTAATGTAGTAACTACAAAAAGAGAAGAAAAAAAACCTATTAACCATGAATCACTGTGCAAAGATTATTTATCTTTGCACGGTTCACTACACTACTGGTGCAATTACATATAGTTCAGTCCTCCCCAACCCCCAAAAAAGCATATTCAACGGTTGTGGGGGCCCTTACGTTTCATCATCTATAAATAGCCTGTGTTCATCTACACTATTTGCTTACGGCCATACCACCCTGAACACGCCCGATCTCGTCCGATCTCGGAAGCTAAGCAGGGTCGGGCCGGGTCAGTACTTGGATGGGAGACCGCCTGGGAATACCCGGTGCTGTAAGCTTTTTGTTCTCGCCTTTCATCAGCAGAGGGTGCTGCTCCTTCTTTAGTGGAGACCACGGATGTATTAAGAGAAAGTAGAGACAGAGCTGACAAGTGCAAGGTTTTTTTTGTAAAATCTTTATTTAGAACAAAAATAATTCTTATATTGACAAACTTGGTTTTGAACAATTCAAGTATGAGTTATTTCTAAAATACAATCACACCTCCTAAACAGAATATTTGCAGTCCAACCATATCCAGTAACACCCCTCATAAGTGACAAGTAAGTGAATGAAATAAAAAAAATTGTTGAAGAATCGAAATAATAAAGTGGGCTACATGAAAAATATCAAAGCCATAGTAAAACAAGACAAATAAAATGAAAAAACAACAACAAACGGAGTAAGGGGCTATATTTTTAACCAATAATTCAATATTCTTGTTCTTCCAGATTATTCCTAATTGAATAGTTTTGAAGTCGAAGAAATCTATATTTTGGAATATGCAAATGTGCAGAAGCCGAAACAATCTAAAAGTCTAAAAATTAAAAAAAAAAAATACAGTTATTAATAAACAAAGACGGAAACAAATAAACGTATTAATAAATAGAGCAATGAATAAATACGGAACAAAACAAATAAAAGAGTAAATAAATGCTGAAATACAGAAGTTAATGTAGTAACTACAAAAAGAGAAGAAAAAAAACCTATTAACCATGAATCACTGTGCAAAGATTATTTATCTTTGCACGGTTCACTACACTACTGGTGCAATTACATATAGTTCAGTCCTCCCCAACCCCCAAAAAAGCATATTCAACGGTTGTGGGGGCCCTTACGTTTCATCATCTATAAATAGCCTGTGTTCATCTACACTATTCGCTTACGGCCATACCACCCTGAACACGCCCGATCTCGTCCGATCTCGGAAGCTAAGCAGGGTCGGGCCGGGTCAGTACTTGGATGGGAGACCGCCTGGGAATACCCGGTGCTGTAAGCTTTTTGTTCTCGCCTTTCATCAGCAGAGGGTGCTGCTCCTTCTTTAGTGGAGACCACGGATGTATTAAGAGAAAGTAGAGACAGAGCTGACAAGTGCAAGGTTTTTTTTGTAAAATCTTTATTTAGAACAAAAATAATTCTTATATTGACAAACTTGGTTTTGAACAATTCAAGTATGAGTTATTTCTAAAATACAATCACACCTCCTAAACAGAATATTTGCAGTCCAACCATATCCAGTAACACCCCTCATAAGTGACAAGTAAGTGAATGAAATAAAAAAAATTGTTGAAGAATCGAAATAATAAAGTGGGCTACATGAAAAATATCAAAGCCATAGTAAAACAAGACAAATAAAATGAAAAAACAACAACAAACGGAGTAAGGGGCTATATTTTTAACCAATAATTCAATATTCTTGTTCTTCCAGATTATTCCTAATTGAATAGTTTTGAAGTCGAAGAAATCTATATTTTGGAATATGCAAATGTGCAGAAGCCGAAACAATCTAAAAGTCTAAAAATTAAAAAAAAAAATACAGTTATTAATAAACAAAGACGGAAATAAATAAACGTATTAATAAATAGAGCAATGAATAAATACGGAACAAAACAAATAAAAGAGTAAATAAATGCTGAAATACAGAAGTTAATGTAGTAACTACAAAAAGAGAAGAAAAAAAACCTATTAACCATGAATCACTGTGCAAAGATTATTTATCTTTGCACGGTTCACTACACTACTGGTGCAATTACATATAGTTCAGTCCTCCCCAACCCCCAAAAAAGCATATTCAACGGTTGTGGGGGCCCTTACGTTTCATCATCTATAAATAGCCTGTGTTCATCTACACTATTCGCTTACGGCCATACCACCCTGAACACGCCCGATCTCGTCCGATCTCGGAAGCTAAGCAGGGTCGGGCCGGGTCAGTACTTGGATGGGAGACCGCCTGGGAATACCCGGTGCTGTAAGCTTTTTGTTCTCGCCTTTCATCAGCAGAGGGTGCTGCTCCTTCTTTAGTGGAGACCACGGATGTATTAAGAGAAAGTAGAGACAGAGCTGACAAGTGCAAGGTTTTTTTTGTAAAATCTTTATTTAGAACAAAAATAATTCTTATATTGACAAACTTGGTTTTGAACAATTCAAGTATGAGTTATTTCTAAAATACAATCACACCTCCTAAACAGAATATTTGCAGTCCAACCATATCCAGTAACACCCCTCATAAGTGACAAGTAAGTGAATGAAATAAAAAAAATTGTTGAAGAATCGAAATAATAAAGTGGGCTACATGAAAAATATCAAAGCCATAGTAAAACAAGACAAATAAAATGAAAAAACAACAACAAACGGAGTAAGGGGCTATATTTTTAACCAATAATTCAATATTCTTGTTCTTCCAGATTATTCCTAATTGAATAGTTTTGAAGTCGAAGAAATCTATATTTTGGAATATGCAAATGTGCAGAAGCCGAAACAATCTAAAAGTCTAAAAATTAAAAAAAAAAAATACAGTTATTAATAAACAAAGACGGAAACAAATAAACGTATTAATAAATAGAGCAATGAATAAATACGGAACAAAACAAATAAAAGAGTAAATAAATGCTGAAATACAGAAGTTAATGTAGTAACTACAAAAAGAGAAGAAAAAAAACCTATTAACCATGAATCACTGTGCAAAGATTATTTATCTTTGCACGGTTCACTACACTACTGGTGCAATTACATATAGTTCAGTCCTCCCCAACCCCCAAAAAAGCATATTCAACGGTTGTGGGGGCCCTTACGTTTCATCATCTATAAATAGCCTGTGTTCATCTACACTATTCGCTTACGGCCATACCACCCTGAACACGCCCGATCTCGTCCGATCTCGGAAGCTAAGCAGGGTCGGGCCGGGTCAGTACTTGGATGGGAGACCGCCTGGGAATACCCGGTGCTGTAAGCTTTTTGTTCTCGCCTTTCATCAGCAGAGGGTGCTGCTCCTTCTTTAGTGGAGACCACGGATGTATTAAGAGAAAGTAGAGACAGAGCTGACAAGTGCAAGGTTTTTTTTGTAAAATCTTTATTTAGAACAAAAATAATTCTTATATTGACAAACTTGGTTTTGAACAATTCAAGTATGAGTTATTTCTAAAATACAATCACACCTCCTAAACAGAATATTTGCAGTCCAACCATATCCAGTAACACCCCTCATAAGTGACAAGTAAGTGAATGAAATAAAAAAAATTGTTGAAGAATCGAAATAATAAAGTGGGCTACATGAAAAATATCAAAGCCATAGTAAAACAAGACAAATAAAATGAAAAAACAACAACAAACGGAGTAAGGGGCTATATTTTTAACCAATAATTCAATATTCTTGTTCTTCCAGATTATTCCTAATTGAATAGTTTTGAAGTCGAAGAAATCTATATTTTGGAATATGCAAATGTGCAGAAGCCGAAACAATCTAAAAGTCTAAAAATTAAAAAAAAAAAATACAGTTATTAATAAACAAAGACGGAAATAAATAAACGTATTAATAAATAGAGCAATGAATAAATACGGAACAAAACAAATAAAAGAGTAAATAAATGCTGAAATACAGAAGTTAATGTAGTAACTACAAAAAGAGAAGAAAAAAAACCTATTAACCATGAATCACTGTGCAAAGATTATTTATCTTTGCACGGTTCACTACACTACTGGTGCAATTACATATAGTTCAGTCCTCCCCAACCCCCAAAAAAGCATATTCAACGGTTGTGGGGGCCCTTACGTTTCATCATCTATAAATAGCCTGTGTTCATCTACACTATTCGCTTACGGCCATACCACCCTGAACACGCCCGATCTCGTCCGATCTCGGAAGCTAAGCAGGGTCGGGCCGGGTCAGTACTTGGATGGGAGACCGCCTGGGAATACCCGGTGCTGTAAGCTTTTTGTTCTCGCCTTTCATCAGCAGAGGGTGCTGCTCCTTCTTTAGTGGAGACCACGGATGTATTAAGAGAAAGTAGAGACAGAGCTGACAAGTGCAAGGTTTTTTTTGTAAAATCTTTATTTAGAACAAAAATAATTCTTATATTGACAAACTTGGTTTTGAACAATTCAAGTATGAGTTATTTCTAAAATACAATCACACCTCCTAAACAGAATATTTGCAGTCCAACCATATCCAGTAACACCCCTCATAAGTGACAAGTAAGTGAATGAAATAAAAAAAATTGTTGAAGAATCGAAATAATAAAGTGGGCTACATGAAAAATATCAAAGCCATAGTAAAACAAGACAAATAAAATGAAAAAACAACAACAAACGGAGTAAGGGGCTATATTTTTAACCAATAATTCAATATTCTTGTTCTTCCAGATTATTCCTAATTGAATAGTTTTGAAGTCGAAGAAATCTATATTTTGGAATATGCAAATGTGCAGAAGCCGAAACAATCTAAAAGTCTAAAAATTAAAAAAAAAAATACAGTTATTAATAAACAAAGACGGAAATAAATAAACGTATTAATAAATAGAGCAATGAATAAATACGGAACAAAACAAATAAAAGAGTAAATAAATGCTGAAATACAGAAGTTAATGTAGTAACTACAAAAAGAGAAGAAAAAAAACCTATTAACCATGAATCACTGTGCAAAGATTATTTATCTTTGCACGGTTCACTACACTACTGGTGCAATTACATATAGTTCAGTCCTCCCCAACCCCCAAAAAAGCATATTCAACGGTTGTGGGGGCCCTTACGTTTCATCATCTATAAATAGCCTGTGTTCATCTACACTATTCGCTTACGGCCATACCACCCTGAACACGCCCGATCTCGTCCGATCTCGGAAGCTAAGCAGGGTCGGGCCGGGTCAGTACTTGGATGGGAGACCGCCTGGGAATACCCGGTGCTGTAAGCTTTTTGTTCTCGCCTTTCATCAGCAGAGGGTGCTGCTCCTTCTTTAGTGGAGACCACGGATGTATTAAGAGAAAGTAGAGACAGAGCTGACAAGTGCAAGGTTTTTTTTGTAAAATCTTTATTTAGAACAAAAATAATTCTTATATTGACAAACTTGGTTTTGAACAATTCAAGTATGAGTTATTTCTAAAATACAATCACACCTCCTAAACAGAATATTTGCAGTCCAACCATATCCAGTAACACCCCTCATAAGTGACAAGTAAGTGAATGAAATAAAAAAAATTGTTGAAGAATCGAAATAATAAAGTGGGCTACATGAAAAATATCAAAGCCATAGTAAAACAAGACAAATAAAATGAAAAAAAACAACAAACGGAGTAAGGGGCTATATTTTTAACCAATAATTCAATATTCTTGTTCTTCCAGATTATTCCTAATTGAATAGTTTTGAAGTCGAAGAAATCTATATTTTGGAATATGCAAATGTGCAGAAGCCGAAACAATCTAAAAGTCTAAAAATTAAAAAAAAAAAATACAGTTATTAATAAACAAAGACGGAAACAAATAAACGTATTAATAAATAGAGCAATGAATAAATACGGAACAAAACAAATAAAAGAGTAAATAAATGCTGAAATACAGAAGTTAATGTAGTAACTACAAAAAGAGAAGAAAAAAAACCTATTAACCATGAATCACTGTGCAAAGATTATTTATCTTTGCACGGTTCACTACACTACTGGTGCAATTACATATAGTTCAGTCCTCCCCAACCCCCAAAAAAGCATATTCAACGGTTGTGGGGGCCCTTACGTTTCATCATCTATAAATAGCCTGTGTTCATCTACACTATTCGCTTACGGCCATACCACCCTGAACACGCCCGATCTCGTCCGATCTCGGAAGCTAAGCAGGGTCGGGCCGGGTCAGTACTTGGATGGGAGACCGCCTGGGAATACCCGGTGCTGTAAGCTTTTTGTTCTCGCCTTTCATCAGCAGAGGGTGCTGCTCCTTCTTTAGTGGAGACCACGGATGTATTAAGAGAAAGTAGAGACAGAGCTGACAAGTGCAAGGTTTTTTTTGTAAAATCTTTATTTAGAACAAAAATAATTCTTATATTGACAAACTTGGTTTTGAACAATTCAAGTATGAGTTATTTCTAAAATACAATCACACCTCCTAAACAGAATATTTGCAGTCCAACCATATCCAGTAACACCCCTCATAAGTGACAAGTAAGTGAATGAAATAAAAAAAATTGTTGAAGAATCGAAATAATAAAGTGGGCTACATGAAAAATATCAAAGCCATAGTAAAACAAGACAAATAAAATGAAAAAACAACAACAAACGGAGTAAGGGGCTATATTTTTAACCAATAATTCAATATTCTTGTTCTTCCAGATTATTCCTAATTGAATAGTTTTGAAGTCGAAGAAATCTATATTTTGGAATATGCAAATGTGCAGAAGCCGAAACAATCTAAAAGTCTAAAAATTAAAAAAAAAAAATACAGTTATTAATAAACAAAGACGGAAATAAATAAACGTATTAATAAATAGAGCAATGAATAAATACGGAACAAAACAAATAAAAGAGTAAATAAATGCTGAAATACAGAAGTTAATGTAGTAACTACAAAAAGAGAAGAAAAAAAACCTATTAACCATGAATCACTGTGCAAAGATTATTTATCTTTGCACGGTTCACTACACTACTGGTGCAATTACATATAGTTCAGTCCTCCCCAACCCCCAAAAAAGCATATTCAACGGTTGTGGGGGCCCTTACGTTTCATCATCTATAAATAGCCTGTGTTCATCTACACTATTCGCTTACGGCCATACCACCCTGAACACGTCCGATCTCGGAAGCTAAGCAGGGTCGGGCCGGGTCAGTACTTGGATGGGAGACCGCCTGGGAATACCCGGTGCTGTAAGCTTTTTGTTCTCGCCTTTCATCAGCAGAGGGTGCTGCTCCTTCTTTAGTGGAGACCACGGATGTATTAAGAGAAAGTAGAGACAGAGCTGACAAGTGCAAGGTTTTTTTTGTAAAATCTTTATTTAGAACAAAAATAATTCTTATATTGACAAACTTGGTTTTGAACAATTCAAGTATGAGTTATTTCTAAAATACAATCACACCTCCTAAACAGAATATTTGCAGTCCAACCATATCCAGTAACACCCCTCATAAGTGACAAGTAAGTGAATGAAATAAAAAAAATTGTTGAAGAATCGAAATAATAAAGTGGGCTACATGAAAAATATTAAAGCCATAGTAAAACAAGACAAATAAAATGAAAAAACAACAACAAACGGAGTAAGGGGCTATATTTTTAACCAATAATTCAATATTCTTGTTCTTCCAGATTATTCCTAATTGAATAGTTTTGAAGTCGAAGAAATCTATATTTTGGAATATGCAAATGTGCAGAAGCCGAAACAATCTAAAAGTCTAAAAATTAAAAAAAAAAAATACAGTTATTAATAAACAAAGACGGAAACAAATAAACGTATTAATAAATAGAGCAATGAATAAATACGGAACAAAACAAATAAAAGAGTAAATAAATGCTGAAATACAGAAGTTAATGTAGTAACTACAAAAAGAGAAGAAAAAAAACCTATTAACCATGAATCACTGTGCAAAGATTATTTATCTTTGCACGGTTCACTACACTACTGGTGCAATTACATATAGTTCAGTCCTCCCCAACCCCCAAAAAAGCATATTCAACGGTTGTGGGGGCCCTTACGTTTCATCATCTATAAATAGCCTGTGTTCATCTACACTATTCGCTTACGGCCATACCACCCTGAACACGCCCGATCTCGTCCGATCTCGGAAGCTAAGCAGGGTCGGGCCGGGTCAGTACTTGGATGGGAGACCGCCTGGGAATACCCGGTGCTGTAAGCTTTTTGTTCTCGCCTTTCATCAGCAGAGGGTGCTGCTCCTTCTTTAGTGGAGACCACGGATGTATTAAGAGAAAGTAGAGACAGAGCTGACAAGTGCAAGGTTTTTTTTGTAAAATCTTTATTTAGAACAAAAATAATTCTTATATTGACAAACTTGGTTTTGAACAATTCAAGTATGAGTTATTTCTAAAATACAATCACACCTCCTAAACAGAATATTTGCAGTCCAACCATATCCAGTAACACCCCTCATAAGTGACAAGTAAGTGAATGAAATAAAAAAAATTGTTGAAGAATCGAAATAATAAAGTGGGCTACATGAAAAATATCAAAGCCATAGTAAAACAAGACAAATAAAATGAAAAAACAACAACAAACGGAGTAAGGGGCTATATTTTTAACCAATAATTCAATATTCTTGTTCTTCCAGATTATTCCTAATTGAATAGTTTTGAAGTCGAAGAAATCTATATTTTGGAATATGCAAATGTGCAGAAGCCGAAACAATCTAAAAGTCTAAAAATTAAAAAAAAAAAATACAGTTATTAATAAACAAAGACGGAAACAAATAAACGTATTAATAAATAGAGCAATGAATAAATACGGAACAAAACAAATAAAAGAGTAAATAAATGCTGAAATACAGAAGTTAATGTAGTAACTACAAAAAGAGAAGAAAAAAAACCTATTAACCATGAATCACTGTGCAAAGATTATTTATCTTTGCACGGTTCACTACACTACTGGTGCAATTACATATAGTTCAGTCCTCCCCAACCCCCAAAAAAGCATATTCAACGGTTGTGGGGGCCCTTACGTTTCATCATCTATAAATAGCCTGTGTTCATCTACACTATTCGCTTACGGCCATACCACCCTGAACACGCCCGATCTCGTCCGATCTCGGAAGCTAAGCAGGGTCGGGCCGGGTCAGTACTTGGATGGGAGACCGCCTGGGAATACCCGGTGCTGTAAGCTTTTTGTTCTCGCCTTTCATCAGCAGAGGGTGCTGCTCCTTCTTTAGTGGAGACCACGGATGTATTAAGAGAAAGTAGAGACAGAGCTGACAAGTGCAAGGTTTTTTTTGTAAAATCTTTATTTAGAACAAAAATAATTCTTATATTGACAAACTTGGTTTTGAACAATTCAAGTATGAGTTATTTCTAAAATACAATCACACCTCCTAAACAGAATATTTGCAGTCCAACCATATCCAGTAACACCCCTCATAAGTGACAAGTAAGTGAATGAAATAAAAAAATTGTTGAAGAATCGAAATAATAAAGTGGGCTACATGAAAAATATCAAAGCCATAGTAAAACAAGACAAATAAAATGAAAAAAAACAACAAACGGAGTAAGGGGCTATATTTTTAACCAATAATTCAATATTCTTGTTCTTCCAGATTATTCCTAATTGAATAGTTTTGAAGTCGAAGAAATCTATATTTTGGAATATGCAAATGTGCAGAAGCCGAAACAATCTAAAAGTCTAAAAATTAAAAAAAAAAAATACAGTTATTAATAAACAAAGACGGAAATAAATAAACGTATTAATAAATAGAGCAATGAATAAATACGGAACAAAACAAATAAAAGAGTAAATAAATGCTGAAATACAGAAGTTAATGTAGTAACTACAAAAAGAGAAGAAAAAAAACCTATTAACCATGAATCACTGTGCAAAGATTATTTATCTTTGCACGGTTCACTACACTACTGGTGCAATTACATATAGTTCAGTCCTCCCCAACCCCCAAAAAAGCATATTCAACGGTTGTGGGGGCCCTTACGTTTCATCATCTATAAATAGCCTGTGTTCATCTACACTATTCGCTTACGGCCATACCACCCTGAACACGCCCGATCTCGTAAGCTAAGCAGGGTCGGGCCGGGTCAGTACTTGGATGGGAGACCGCCTGGGAATACCCGGTGCTGTAAGCTTTTTGTTCTCGCCTTTCATCAGCAGAGGGTGCTGCTCCTTCTTTAGTGGAGACCACGGATGTATTAAGAGAAAGTAGAGACAGAGCTGACAAGTGCAAGGTTTTTTTTGTAAAATCTTTATTTAGAACAAAAATAATTCTTATATTGACAAACTTGGTTTTGAACAATTCAAGTATGAGTTATTTCTAAAATACAATCACACCTCCTAAACAGAATATTTGCAGTCCAACCATATCCAGTAACACCCCTCATAAGTGACAAGTAAGTGAATGAAATAAAAAAAATTGTTGAAGAATCGAAATAATAAAGTGGGCTACATGAAAAATATCAAAGCCATAGTAAAACAAGACAAATAAAATGGAAAAAAACAACAAACGGAGTAAGGGGCTATATTTTTAACCAATAATTCAATATTCTTGTTCTTCCAGATTATTCCTAATTGAATAGTTTTGAAGTCGAAGAAATCTATATTTTGGAATATGCAAATGTGCAGAAGCCGAAACAATCTAAAAGTCTAAAAATAAAAAAAATAAAATACAGTTATTAATAAACAAAGACGGAAATAAATAAACGTATTAATAAATAGAGCAATGAATAAATACGGAACAAAACAAATAAAAGAGTAAATAAATGCTGAAATACAGAAGTTAATGTAGTAACTACAAAAAGAGAAGAAAAAAAACCTATTAACCATGAATCACTGTGCAAAGATTATTTATCTTTGCACGGTTCACTACACTACTGGTGCAATTACATATAGTTCAGTCCTCCCCAACCCCCAAAAAAGCATATTCAACGGTTGTGGGGGCCCTTACGTTTCATCATCTATAAATAGCCTGTGTTCATCTACACTATTCGCTTACGGCCATACCACCCTGAACACGCCCGATCTCGTCCGATCTCGGAAGCTAAGCAGGGTCGGGCCGGGTCAGTACTTGGATGGGAGACCGCCTGGGAATACCCGGTGCTGTAAGCTTTTTGTTCTCGCCTTTCATCAGCAGAGGGTGCTGCTCCTTCTTTAGTGGAGACCACGGATGTATTAAGAGAAAGTAGAGACAGAGCTGACAAGTGCAAGGTTTTTTTTGTAAAATCTTTATTTAGAACAAAAATAATTCTTATATTGACAAACTTGGTTTTGAACAATTCAAGTATGAGTTATTTCTAAAATACAATCACACCTCCTAAACAGAATATTTGCAGTCCAACCATATCCAGTAACACCCCTCATAAGTGACAAGTAAGTGAATGAAATAAAAAAAATTGTTGAAGAATCGAAATAATAAAGTGGGCTACATGAAAAATATCAAAGCCATAGTAAAACAAGACAAATAAAATGAAAAAAAAACAACAAACGGAGTAAGGGGCTATATTTTTAACCAATAATTCAATATTCTTGTTCTTCCAGATTATTCCTAATTGAATAGTTTTGAAGTCGAAGAAATCTATATTTTGGAATATGCAAATGTGCAGAAGCCGAAACAATCTAAAAGTCTAAAAATTAAAAAAAAAAAATACAGTTATTAATAAACAAAGACGGAAATAAATAAACGTATTAATAAATAGAGCAATGAATAAATACGGAACAAAACAAATAAAAGAGTAAATAAATGCTGAAATACAGAAGTTAATGTAGTAACTACAAAAAGAGAAGAAAAAAAACCTATTAACCATGAATCACTGTGCAAAGATTATTTATCTTTGCACGGTTCACTACACTACTGGTGCAATTACATATAGTTCAGTCCTCCCCAACCCCCAAAAAAGCATATTCAACGGTTGTGGGGGCCCTTACGTTTCATCATCTATAAATAGCCTGTGTTCATCTACACTATTCGCTTACGGCCATACCACCCTGAACACGCCCGATCTCGTCCGATCTCGGAAGCTAAGCAGGGTCGGGCCGGGTCAGTACTTGGATGGGAGACCGCCTGGGAATACCCGGTGCTGTAAGCTTTTTGTTCTCGCCTTTCATCAGCAGAGGGTGCTGCTCCTTCTTTAGTGGAGACCACGGATGTATTAAGAGAAAGTAGAGACAGAGCTGACAAGTGCAAGGTTTTTTTTGTAAAATCTTTATTTAGAACAAAAATAATTCTTATATTGACAAACTTGGTTTTGAACAATTCAAGTATGAGTTATTTCTAAAATACAATCACACCTCCTAAACAGAATATTTGCAGTCCAACCATATCCAGTAACACCCCTCATAAGTGACAAGTAAGTGAATGAAATAAAAAAAATTGTTGAAGAATCGAAATAATAAAGTGGGCTACATGAAAAATATCAAAGCCATAGTAAAACAAGACAAATAAAATGAAAAAACAACAACAAACGGAGTAAGGGGCTATATTTTTAACCAATAATTCAATATTCTTGTTCTTCCAGATTATTCCTAATTGAATAGTTTTGAAGTCGAAGAAATCTATATTTTGGAATATGCAAATGTGCAGAAGCCGAAACAATCTAAAAGTCTAAAAATTAAAAAAAAAATACAGTTATTAATAAACAAAGACGGAAATAAATAAACGTATTAATAAATAGAGCAATGAATAAATACGGAACAAAACAAATAAAAGAGTAAATAAATGCTGAAATACAGAAGTTAATGTAGTAACTACAAAAAGAGAAGAAAAAAAACCTATTAACCATGAATCACTGTGCAAAGATTATTTATCTTTGCACGGTTCACTACACTACTGGTGCAATTACATATAGTTCAGTCCTCCCCAACCCCCAAAAAAGCATATTCAACGGTTGTGGGGGCCCTTACGTTTCATCATCTATAAATAGCCTGTGTTCATCTACACTATTCGCTTACGGCCATACCACCCTGAACACGCCCGATCTCGTCCGATCTCGGAAGCTAAGCAGGGTCGGGCCGGGTCAGTACTTGGATGGGAGACCGCCTGGGAATACCCGGTGCTGTAAGCTTTTTGTTCTCGCCTTTCATCAGCAGAGGGTGCTGCTCCTTCTTTAGTGGAGACCACGGATGTATTAAGAGAAAGTAGAGACAGAGCTGACAAGTGCAAGGTTTTTTTTGTAAAATCTTTATTTAGAACAAAAATAATTCTTATATTGACAAACTTGGTTTTGAACAATTCAAGTATGAGTTATTTCTAAAATACAATCACACCTCCTAAACAGAATATTTGCAGTCCAACCATATCCAGTAACACCCCTCATAAGTGACAAGTAAGTGAATGAAATAAAAAAAATTGTTGAAGAATCGAAATAATAAAGTGGGCTACATGAAAAATATCAAAGCCATAGTAAAACAAGACAAATAAAATGAAAAAAAACAACAAACGGAGTAAGGGGCTATATTTTTAACCAATAATTCAATATTCTTGTTCTTCCAGATTATTCCTAATTGAATAGTTTTGAAGTCGAAGAAATCTATATTTTGGAATATGCAAATGTGCAGAAGCCGAAACAATCTAAAAGTCTAAAAATTAAAAAAAAAAAATACAGTTATTAATAAACAAAGACGGAAACAAATAAACGTATTAATAAATAGAGCAATGAATAAATACGGAACAAAACAAATAAAAGAGTAAATAAATGCTGAAATACAGAAGTTAATGTAGTAACTACAAAAAGAGAAGAAAAAAAACCTATTAACCATGAATCACTGTGCAAAGATTATTTATCTTTGCACGGTTCACTACACTACTGGTGCAATTACATATAGTTCAGTCCTCCCCAACCCCCAAAAAAGCATATTCAACGGTTGTGGGGGCCCTTACGTTTCATCATCTATAAATAGCCTGTGTTCATCTACACTATTCGCTTACGGCCATACCACCCTGAACACGCCCGATCTCGTCCGATCTCGGAAGCTAAGCAGGGTCGGGCCGGGTCAGTACTTGGATGGGAGACCGCCTGGGAATACCCGGTGCTGTAAGCTTTTTGTTCTCGCCTTTCATCAGCAGAGGGTGCTGCTCCTTCTTTAGTGGAGACCACGGATGTATTAAGAGAAAGTAGAGACAGAGCTGACAAGTGCAAGGTTTTTTTTGTAAAATCTTTATTTAGAACAAAAATAATTCTTATATTGACAAACTTGGTTTTGAACAATTCAAGTATGAGTTATTTCTAAAATACAATCACACCTCCTAAACAGAATATTTGCAGTCCAACCATATCCAGTAACACCCCTCATAAGTGACAAGTAAGTGAATGAAATAAAAAAAATTGTTGAAGAATCGAAATAATAAAGTGGGCTACATGAAAAATATCAAAGCCATAGTAAAACAAGACAAATAAAATGAAAAAACAACAACAAACGGAGTAAGGGGCTATATTTTTAACCAATAATTCAATATTCTTGTTCTTCCAGATTATTCCTAATTGAATAGTTTTGAAGTCGAAGAAATCTATATTTTGGAATATGCAAATGTGCAGAAGCCGAAACAATCTAAAAGTCTAAAAATTAAAAAAAAAAAATACAGTTATTAATAAACAAAGACGGAAACAAATAAACGTATTAATAAATAGAGCAATGAATAAATACGGAACAAAACAAATAAAAGAGTAAATAAATGCTGAAATACAGAAGTTAATGTAGTAACTACAAAAAGAGAAGAAAAAAAACCTATTAACCATGAATCACTGTGCAAAGATTATTTATCTTTGCACGGTTCACTACACTACTGGTGCAATTACATATAGTTCAGTCCTCCCCAACCCCCAAAAAAGCATATTCAACGGTTGTGGGGGCCCTTACGTTTCATCATCTATAAATAGCCTGTGTTCATCTACACTATTCGCTTACGGCCATACCACCCTGAACACGCCCGATCTCGTCCGATCTCGGAAGCTAAGCAGGGTCGGGCCGGGTCAGTACTTGGATGGGAGACCGCCTGGGAATACCCGGTGCTGTAAGCTTTTTGTTCTCGCCTTTCATCAGCAGAGGGTGCTGCTCCTTCTTTAGTGGAGACCACGGATGTATTAAGAGAAAGTAGAGACAGAGCTGACAAGTGCAAGGTTTTTTTTGTAAAATCTTTATTTAGAACAAAAATAATTCTTATATTGACAAACTTGGTTTTGAACAATTCAAGTATGAGTTATTTCTAAAATACAATCACACCTCCTAAACAGAATATTTGCAGTCCAACCATATCCAGTAACACCCCTCATAAGTGACAAGTAAGTGAATGAAATAAAAAAAATTGTTGAAGAATCGAAATAATAAAGTGGGCTACATGAAAAATATCAAAGCCATAGTAAAACAAGACAAATAAAATGAAAAAACAACAACAAACGGAGTAAGGGGCTATATTTTTAACCAATAATTCAATATTCTTGTTCTTCCAGATTATTCCTAATTGAATAGTTTTGAAGTCGAAGAAATCTATATTTTGGAATATGCAAATGTGCAGAAGCCGAAACAATCTAAAAGTCTAAAAATTAAAAAAAAAAAATACAGTTATTAATAAACAAAGACGGAAATAAATAAACGTATTAATAAATAGAGCAATGAATAAATACGGAACAAAACAAATAAAAGAGTAAATAAATGCTGAAATACAGAAGTTAATGTAGTAACTACAAAAAGAGAAGAAAAAAAACCTATTAACCATGAATCACTGTGCAAAGATTATTTATCTTTGCACGGTTCACTACACTACTGGTGCAATTACATATAGTTCAGTCCTCCCCAACCCCCAAAAAAGCATATTCAACGGTTGTGGGGGCCCTTACGTTTCATCATCTATAAATAGCCTGTGTTCATCTACACTATTCGCTTACGGCCATACCACCCTGAACACGTCCGATCTCGGAAGCTAAGCAGGGTCGGGCCGGGTCAGTACTTGGATGGGAGACCGCCTGGGAATACCCGGTGCTGTAAGCTTTTTGTTCTCGCCTTTCATCAGCAGAGGGTGCTGCTCCTTCTTTAGTGGAGACCACGGATGTATTAAGAGAAAGTAGAGACAGAGCTGACAAGTGCAAGGTTTTTTTTGTAAAATCTTTATTTAGAACAAAAATAATTCTTATATTGACAAACTTGGTTTTGAACAATTCAAGTATGAGTTATTTCTAAAATACAATCACACCTCCTAAACAGAATATTTGCAGTCCAACCATATCCAGTAACACCCCTCATAAGTGACAAGTAAGTGAATGAAATAAAAAAAATTGTTGAAGAATCGAAATAATAAAGTGGGCTACATGAAAAATATCAAAGCCATAGTAAAACAAGACAAATAAAATGAAAAAACAACAACAAACGGAGTAAGGGGCTATATTTTTAACCAATAATTCAATATTCTTGTTCTTCCAGATTATTCCTAATTGAATAGTTTTGAAGTCGAAGAAATCTATATTTTGGAATATGCAAATGTGCAGAAGCCGAAACAATCTAAAAGTCTAAAAATTAAAAAAAAAAAATACAGTTATTAATAAACAAAGACGGAAACAAATAAACGTATTAATAAATAGAGCAATGAATAAATACGGAACAAAACAAATAAAAGAGTAAATAAATGCTGAAATACAGAAGTTAATGTAGTAACTACAAAAAGAGAAGAAAAAAAACCTATTAACCATGAATCACTGTGCAAAGATTATTTATCTTTGCACGGTTCACTACACTACTGGTGCAATTACATATAGTTCAGTCCTCCCCAACCCCCAAAAAAGCATATTCAACGGTTGTGGGGGCCCTTACGTTTCATCATCTATAAATAGCCTGTGTTCATCTACACTATTCGCTTACGGCCATACCACCCTGAACACGCCCGATCTCGTCCGATCTCGGAAGCTAAGCAGGGTCGGGCCGGGTCAGTACTTGGATGGGAGACCGCCTGGGAATACCCGGTGCTGTAAGCTTTTTGTTCTCGCCTTTCATCAGCAGAGGGTGCTGCTCCTTCTTTAGTGGAGACCACGGATGTATTAAGAGAAAGTAGAGACAGAGCTGACAAGTGCAAGGTTTTTTTTGTAAAATCTTTATTTAGAACAAAAATAATTCTTATATTGACAAACTTGGTTTTGAACAATTCAAGTATGAGTTATTTCTAAAATACAATCACACCTCCTAAACAGAATATTTGCAGTCCAACCATATCCAGTAACACCCCTCATAAGTGACAAGTAAGTGAATGAAATAAAAAAAATTGTTGAAGAATCGAAATAATAAAGTGGGCTACATGAAAAATATCAAAGCCATAGTAAAACAAGACAAATAAAATGAAAAAACAACAACAAACGGAGTAAGGGGCTATATTTTTAACCAATAATTCAATATTCTTGTTCTTCCAGATTATTCCTAATTGAATAGTTTTGAAGTCGAAGAAATCTATATTTTGGAATATGCAAATGTGCAGAAGCCGAAACAATCTAAAAGTCTAAAAATTAAAAAAAAAAAATACAGTTATTAATAAACAAAGACGGAAATAAATAAACGTATTAATAAATAGAGCAATGAATAAATACGGAACAAAACAAATAAAAGAGTAAATAAATGCTGAAATACAGAAGTTAATGTAGTAACTACAAAAAGAGAAGAAAAAAAACCTATTAACCATGAATCACTGTGCAAAGATTATTTATCTTTGCACGGTTCACTACACTACTGGTGCAATTACATATAGTTCAGTCCTCCCCAACCCCCAAAAAAGCATATTCAACGGTTGTGGGGGCCCTTACGTTTCATCATCTATAAATAGCCTGTGTTCATCTACACTATTCGCTTACGGCCATACCACCCTGAACACGTCCGATCTCGGAAGCTAAGCAGGGTCGGGCCGGGTCAGTACTTGGATGGGAGACCGCCTGGGAATACCCGGTGCTGTAAGCTTTTTGTTCTCGCCTTTCATCAGCAGAGGGTGCTGCTCCTTCTTTAGTGGAGACCACGGATGTATTAAGAGAAAGTAGAGACAGAGCTGACAAGTGCAAGGTTTTTTTTGTAAAATCTTTATTTAGAACAAAAATAATTCTTATATTGACAAACTTGGTTTTGAACAATTCAAGTATGAGTTATTTCTAAAATACAATCACACCTCCTAAACAGAATATTTGCAGTCCAACCATATCCAGTAACACCCCTCATAAGTGACAAGTAAGTGAATGAAATAAAAAAAATTGTTGAAGAATCGAAATAATAAAGTGGGCTACATGAAAAATATCAAAGCCATAGTAAAACAAGACAAATAAAATGAAAAAACAACAACAAACGGAGTAAGGGGCTATATTTTTAACCAATAATTCAATATTCTTGTTCTTCCAGATTATTCCTAATTGAATAGTTTTGAAGTCGAAGAAATCTATATTTTGGAATATGCAAATGTGCAGAAGCCGAAACAATCTAAAAGTCTAAAAATTAAAAAAAAAAAATACAGTTATTAATAAACAAAGACGGAAACAAATAAACGTATTAATAAATAGAGCAATGAATAAATACGGAACAAAACAAATAAAAGAGTAAATAAATGCTGAAATACAGAAGTTAATGTAGTAACTACAAAAAGAGAAGAAAAAAAACCTATTAACCATGAATCACTGTGCAAAGATTATTTATCTTTGCACGGTTCACTACACTACTGGTGCAATTACATATAGTTCAGTCCTCCCCAACCCCCAAAAAAGCATATTCAACGGTTGTGGGGGCCCTTACGTTTCATCATCTATAAATAGCCTGTGTTCATCTACACTATTCGCTTACGGCCATACCACCCTGAACACGCCCGATCTCGTCCGATCTCGGAAGCTAAGCAGGGTCGGGCCGGGTCAGTACTTGGATGGGAGACCGCCTGGGAATACCCGGTGCTGTAAGCTTTTTGTTCTCGCCTTTCATCAGCAGAGGGTGCTGCTCCTTCTTTAGTGGAGACCACGGATGTATTAAGAGAAAGTAGAGACAGAGCTGACAAGTGCAAGGTTTTTTTTGTAAAATCTTTATTTAGAACAAAAATAATTCTTATATTGACAAACTTGGTTTTGAACAATTCAAGTATGAGTTATTTCTAAAATACAATCACACCTCCTAAACAGAATATTTGCAGTCCAACCATATCCAGTAACACCCCTCATAAGTGACAAGTAAGTGAATGAAATAAAAAAAATTGTTGAAGAATCGAAATAATAAAGTGGGCTACATGAAAAATATCAAAGCCATAGTAAAACAAGACAAATAAAATGAAAAAAAAACAACAAACGGAGTAAGGGGCTATATTTTTAACCAATAATTCAATATTCTTGTTCTTCCAGATTATTCCTAATTGAATAGTTTTGAAGTCGAAGAAATCTATATTTTGGAATATGCAAATGTGCAGAAGCCGAAACAATCTAAAAGTCTAAAAATTAAAAAAAAAAATACAGTTATTAATAAACAAAGACGGAAATAAATAAACGTATTAATAAATAGAGCAATGAATAAATACGGAACAAAACAAATAAAAGAGTAAATAAATGCTGAAATACAGAAGTTAATGTAGTAACTACAAAAAGAGAAGAAAAAAAACCTATTAACCATGAATCACTGTGCAAAGATTATTTATCTTTGCACGGTTCACTACACTACTGGTGCAATTACATATAGTTCAGTCCTCCCCAACCCCCAAAAAAGCATATTCAACGGTTGTGGGGGCCCTTACGTTTCATCATCTATAAATAGCCTGTGTTCATCTACACTATTCGCTTACGGCCATACCACCCTGAACACGCCCGATCTCGTCCGATCTCGGAAGCTAAGCAGGGTCGGGCCGGGTCAGTACTTGGATGGGAGACCGCCTGGGAATACCCGGTGCTGTAAGCTTTTTGTTCTCGCCTTTCATCAGCAGAGGGTGCTGCTCCTTCTTTAGTGGAGACCACGGATGTATTAAGAGAAAGTAGAGACAGAGCTGACAAGTGCAAGGTTTTTTTTGTAAAATCTTTATTTAGAACAAAAATAATTCTTATATTGACAAACTTGGTTTTGAACAATTCAAGTATGAGTTATTTCTAAAATACAATCACACCTCCTAAACAGAATATTTGCAGTCCAACCATATCCAGTAACACCCCTCATAAGTGACAAGTAAGTGAATGAAATAAAAAAAATTGTTGAAGAATCGAAATAATAAAGTGGGCTACATGAAAAATATCAAAGCCATAGTAAAACAAGACAAATAAAATGAAAAAAAACAACAAACGGAGTAAGGGGCTATATTTTTAACCAATAATTCAATATTCTTGTTCTTCCAGATTATTCCTAATTGAATAGTTTTGAAGTCGAAGAAATCTATATTTTGGAATATGCAAATGTGCAGAAGCCGAAACAATCTAAAAGTCTAAAAATTAAAAAAAAAAAATACAGTTATTAATAAACAAAGACGGAAACAAATAAACGTATTAATAAATAGAGCAATGAATAAATACGGAACAAAACAAATAAAAGAGTAAATAAATGCTGAAATACAGAAGTTAATGTAGTAACTACAAAAAGAGAAGAAAAAAAAACCTATTAACCATGAATCACTGTGCAAAGATTATTTATCTTTGCACGGTTCACTACACTACTGGTGCAATTACATATAGTTCAGTCCTCCCCAACCCCCAAAAAAGCATATTCAACGGTTGTGGGGGCCCTTACGTTTCATCATCTATAAATAGCCTGTGTTCATCTACACTATTCGCTTACGGCCATACCACCCTGAACACGCCCGATCTCGTCCGATCTCGGAAGCTAAGCAGGGTCGGGCCGGGTCAGTACTTGGATGGGAGACCGCCTGGGAATACCCGGTGCTGTAAGCTTTTTGTTCTCGCCTTTCATCAGCAGAGGGTGCTGCTCCTTCTTTAGTGGAGACCACGGATGTATTAAGAGAAAGTAGAGACAGAGCTGACAAGTGCAAGGTTTTTTTTGTAAAATCTTTATTTAGAACAAAAATAATTCTTATATTGACAAACTTGGTTTTGAACAATTCAAGTATGAGTTATTTCTAAAATACAATCACACCTCCTAAACAGAATATTTGCAGTCCAACCATATCCAGTAACACCCCTCATAAGTGACAAGTAAGTGAATGAAATAAAAAAAATTGTTGAAGAATCGAAATAATAAAGTGGGCTACATGAAAAATATCAAAGCCATAGTAAAACAAGACAAATAAAATGAAAAAAAACAACAAACGGAGTAAGGGGCTATATTTTTAACCAATAATTCAATATTCTTGTTCTTCCAGATTATTCCTAATTGAATAGTTTTGAAGTCGAAGAAATCTATATTTTGGAATATGCAAATGTGCAGAAGCCGAAACAATCTAAAAGTCTAAAAATTAAAAAAAAAAAATACAGTTATTAATAAACAAAGACGGAAACAAATAAACGTATTAATAAATAGAGCAATGAATAAATACGGAACAAAACAAATAAAAGAGTAAATAAATGCTGAAATACAGAAGTTAATGTAGTAACTACAAAAAGAGAAGAAAAAAAACCTATTAACCATGAATCACTGTGCAAAGATTATTTATCTTTGCACGGTTCACTACACTACTGGTGCAATTACATATAGTTCAGTCCTCCCCAACCCCCAAAAAAGCATATTCAACGGTTGTGGGGGCCCTTACGTTTCATCATCTATAAATAGCCTGTGTTCATCTACACTATTCGCTTACGGCCATACCACCCTGAACACGCCCGATCTCGTCCGATCTCGGAAGCTAAGCAGGGTCGGGCCGGGTCAGTACTTGGATGGGAGACCGCCTGGGAATACCCGGTGCTGTAAGCTTTTTGTTCTCGCCTTTCATCAGCAGAGGGTGCTGCTCCTTCTTTAGTGGAGACCACGGATGTATTAAGAGAAAGTAGAGACAGAGCTGACAAGTGCAAGGTTTTTTTTGTAAAATCTTTATTTAGAACAAAAATAATTCTTATATTGACAAACTTGGTTTTGAACAATTCAAGTATGAGTTATTTCTAAAATACAATCACACCTCCTAAACAGAATATTTGCAGTCCAACCATATCCAGTAACACCCCTCATAAGTGACAAGTAAGTGAATGAAATAAAAAAAATTGTTGAAGAATCGAAATAATAAAGTGGGCTACATGAAAAATATCAAAGCCATAGTAAAACAAGACAAATAAAATGAAAAAACAACAACAAACGGAGTAAGGGGCTATATTTTTAACCAATAATTCAATATTCTTGTTCTTCCAGATTATTCCTAATTGAATAGTTTTGAAGTCGAAGAAATCTATATTTTGGAATATGCAAATGTGCAGAAGCCGAAACAATCTAAAAGTCTAAAAATTAAAAAAAAAAAATACAGTTATTAATAAACAAAGACGGAAACAAATAAACGTATTAATAAATAGAGCAATGAATAAATACGGAACAAAACAAATAAAAGAGTAAATAAATGCTGAAATACAGAAGTTAATGTAGTAACTACAAAAAGAGAAGAAAAAAAACCTATTAACCATGAATCACTGTGCAAAGATTATTTATCTTTGCACGGTTCACTACACTACTGGTGCAATTACATATAGTTCAGTCCTCCCCAACCCCCAAAAAAGCATATTCAACGGTTGTGGGGGCCCTTACGTTTCATCATCTATAAATAGCCTGTGTTCATCTACACTATTCGCTTACGGCCATACCACCCTGAACACGCCCGATCTCGTCCGATCTCGGAAGCTAAGCAGGGTCGGGCCGGGTCAGTACTTGGATGGGAGACCGCCTGGGAATACCCGGTGCTGTAAGCTTTTTGTTCTCGCCTTTCATCAGCAGAGGGTGCTGCTCCTTCTTTAGTGGAGACCACGGATGTATTAAGAGAAAGTAGAGACAGAGCTGACAAGTGCAAGGTTTTTTTTGTAAAATCTTTATTTAGAACAAAAATAATTCTTATATTGACAAACTTGGTTTTGAACAATTCAAGTATGAGTTATTTCTAAAATACAATCACACCTCCTAAACAGAATATTTGCAGTCCAACCATATCCAGTAACACCCCTCATAAGTGACAAGTAAGTGAATGAAATAAAAAAAATTGTTGAAGAATCGAAATAATAAAGTGGGCTACATGAAAAATATCAAAGCCATAGTAAAACAAGACAAATAAAATGAAAAAACAACAACAAACGGAGTAAGGGGCTATATTTTTAACCAATAATTCAATATTCTTGTTCTTCCAGATTATTCCTAATTGAATAGTTTTGAAGTCGAAGAAATCTATATTTTGGAATATGCAAATGTGCAGAAGCCGAAACAATCTAAAAGTCTAAAAATTAAAAAAAAAAAATACAGTTATTAATAAACAAAGACGGAAATAAATAAACGTATTAATAAATAGAGCAATGAATAAATACGGAACAAAACAAATAAAAGAGTAAATAAATGCTGAAATACAGAAGTTAATGTAGTAACTACAAAAAGAGAAGAAAAAAAACCTATTAACCATGAATCACTGTGCAAAGATTATTTATCTTTGCACGGTTCACTACACTACTGGTGCAATTACATATAGTTCAGTCCTCCCCAACCCCCAAAAAAGCATATTCAACGGTTGTGGGGGCCCTTACGTTTCATCATCTATAAATAGCCTGTGTTCATCTACACTATTCGCTTACGGCCATACCACCCTGAACACGCCCGATCTCGTCCGATCTCGGAAGCTAAGCAGGGTCGGGCCGGGTCAGTACTTGGATGGGAGACCGCCTGGGAATACCCGGTGCTGTAAGCTTTTTGTTCTCGCCTTTCATCAGCAGAGGGTGCTGCTCCTTCTTTAGTGGAGACCACGGATGTATTAAGAGAAAGTAGAGACAGAGCTGACAAGTGCAAGGTTTTTTTTGTAAAATCTTTATTTAGAACAAAAATAATTCTTATATTGACAAACTTGGTTTTGAACAATTCAAGTATGAGTTATTTCTAAAATACAATCACACCTCCTAAACAGAATATTTGCAGTCCAACCATATCCAGTAACACCCCTCATAAGTGACAAGTAAGTGAATGAAATAAAAAAAATTGTTGAAGAATCGAAATAATAAAGTGGGCTACATGAAAAATATCAAAGCCATAGTAAAACAAGACAAATAAAATGAAAAAACAACAACAAACGGAGTAAGGGGCTATATTTTTAACCAATAATTCAATATTCTTGTTCTTCCAGATTATTCCTAATTGAATAGTTTTGAAGTCGAAGAAATCTATATTTTGGAATATGCAAATGTGCAGAAGCCGAAACAATCTAAAAGTCTAAAAATTAAAAAAAAAAAATACAGTTATTAATAAACAAAGACGGAAACAAATAAACGTATTAATAAATAGAGCAATGAATAAATACGGAACAAAACAAATAAAAGAGTAAATAAATGCTGAAATACAGAAGTTAATGTAGTAACTACAAAAAGAGAAGAAAAAAAACCTATTAACCATGAATCACTGTGCAAAGATTATTTATCTTTGCACGGTTCACTACACTACTGGTGCAATTACATATAGTTCAGTCCTCCCCAACCCCCAAAAAAGCATATTCAACGGTTGTGGGGGCCCTTACGTTTCATCATCTATAAATAGCCTGTGTTCATCTACACTATTCGCTTACGGCCATACCACCCTGAACACGCCCGATCTCGTCCGATCTCGGAAGCTAAGCAGGGTCGGGCCGGGTCAGTACTTGGATGGGAGACCGCCTGGGAATACCCGGTGCTGTAAGCTTTTTGTTCTCGCCTTTCATCAGCAGAGGGTGCTGCTCCTTCTTTAGTGGAGACCACGGATGTATTAAGAGAAAGTAGAGACAGAGCTGACAAGTGCAAGGTTTTTTTTGTAAAATCTTTATTTAGAACAAAAATAATTCTTATATTGACAAACTTGGTTTTGAACAATTCAAGTATGAGTTATTTCTAAAATACAATCACACCTCCTAAACAGAATATTTGCAGTCCAACCATATCCAGTAACACCCCTCATAAGTGACAAGTAAGTGAATGAAATAAAAAAAATTGTTGAAGAATCGAAATAATAAAGTGGGCTACATGAAAAATATCAAAGCCATAGTAAAACAAGACAAATAAAATGAAAAAAAAACAACAAACGGAGTAAGGGGCTATATTTTTAACCAATAATTCAATATTCTTGTTCTTCCAGATTATTCCTAATTGAATAGTTTTGAAGTCGAAGAAATCTATATTTTGGAATATGCAAATGTGCAGAAGCCGAAACAATCTAAAAGTCTAAAAATTAAAAAAAAAAATACAGTTATTAATAAACAAAGACGGAAATAAATAAACGTATTAATAAATAGAGCAATGAATAAATACGGAACAAAACAAATAAAAGAGTAAATAAATGCTGAAATACAGAAGTTAATGTAGTAACTACAAAAAGAGAAGAAAAAAAACCTATTAACCATGAATCACTGTGCAAAGATTATTTATCTTTGCACGGTTCACTACACTACTGGTGCAATTACATATAGTTCAGTCCTCCCCAACCCCCAAAAAAGCATATTCAACGGTTGTGGGGGCCCTTACGTTTCATCATCTATAAATAGCCTGTGTTCATCTACACTATTCGCTTACGGCCATACCACCCTGAACACGCCCGATCTCGTCCGATCTCGGAAGCTAAGCAGGGTCGGGCCGGGTCAGTACTTGGATGGGAGACCGCCTGGGAATACCCGGTGCTGTAAGCTTTTTGTTCTCGCCTTTCATCAGCAGAGGGTGCTGCTCCTTCTTTAGTGGAGACCACGGATGTATTAAGAGAAAGTAGAGACAGAGCTGACAAGTGCAAGGTTTTTTTTGTAAAATCTTTATTTAGAACAAAAATAATTCTTATATTGACAAACTTGGTTTTGAACAATTCAAGTATGAGTTATTTCTAAAATACAATCACACCTCCTAAACAGAATATTTGCAGTCCAACCATATCCAGTAACACCCCTCATAAGTGACAAGTAAGTGAATGAAATAAAAAAAATTGTTGAAGAATCGAAATAATAAAGTGGGCTACATGAAAAATATCAAAGCCATAGTAAAACAAGACAAATAAAATGAAAAAACAACAACAAACGGAGTAAGGGGCTATATTTTTAACCAATAATTCAATATTCTTGTTCTTCCAGATTATTCCTAATTGAATAGTTTTGAAGTCGAAGAAATCTATATTTTGGAATATGCAAATGTGCAGAAGCCGAAACAATCTAAAAGTCTAAAAATTAAAAAAAAAAAATACAGTTATTAATAAACAAAGACGGAAACAAATAAACGTATTAATAAATAGAGCAATGAATAAATACGGAACAAAACAAATAAAAGAGTAAATAAATGCTGAAATACAGAAGTTAATGTAGTAACTACAAAAAGAGAAGAAAAAAAAACCTATTAACCATGAATCACTGTGCAAAGATTATTTATCTTTGCACGGTTCACTACACTACTGGTGCAATTACATATAGTTCAGTCCTCCCCAACCCCCAAAAAAGCATATTCAACGGTTGTGGGGGCCCTTACGTTTCATCATCTATAAATAGCCTGTGTTCATCTACACTATTCGCTTACGGCCATACCACCCTGAACACGCCCGATCTCGTCCGATCTCGGAAGCTAAGCAGGGTCGGGCCGGGTCAGTACTTGGATGGGAGACCGCCTGGGAATACCCGGTGCTGTAAGCTTTTTGTTCTCGCCTTTCATCAGCAGAGGGTGCTGCTCCTTCTTTAGTGGAGACCACGGATGTATTAAGAGAAAGTAGAGACAGAGCTGACAAGTGCAAGGTTTTTTTTGTAAAATCTTTATTTAGAACAAAAATAATTCTTATATTGACAAACTTGGTTTTGAACAATTCAAGTATGAGTTATTTCTAAAATACAATCACACCTCCTAAACAGAATATTTGCAGTCCAACCATATCCAGTAACACCCCTCATAAGTGACAAGTAAGTGAATGAAATAAAAAAAATTGTTGAAGAATCGAAATAATAAAGTGGGCTACATGAAAAATATCAAAGCCATAGTAAAACAAGACAAATAAAATGAAAAAACAACAACAAACGGAGTAAGGGGCTATATTTTTAACCAATAATTCAATATTCTTGTTCTTCCAGATTATTCCTAATTGAATAGTTTTGAAGTCGAAGAAATCTATATTTTGGAATATGCAAATGTGCAGAAGCCGAAACAATCTAAAAGTCTAAAAATTAAAAAAAAAAATACAGTTATTAATAAACAAAGACGGAAATAAATAAACGTATTAATAAATAGAGCAATGAATAAATACGGAACAAAACAAATAAAAGAGTAAATAAATGCTGAAATACAGAAGTTAATGTAGTAACTACAAAAAGAGAAGAAAAAAAACCTATTAACCATGAATCACTGTGCAAAGATTATTTATCTTTGCACGGTTCACTACACTACTGGTGCAATTACATATAGTTCAGTCCTCCCCAACCCCCAAAAAAGCATATTCAACGGTTGTGGGGGCCCTTACGTTTCATCATCTATAAATAGCCTGTGTTCATCTACACTATTCGCTTACGGCCATACCACCCTGAACACGCCCGATCTCGTCCGATCTCGGAAGCTAAGCAGGGTCGGGCCGGGTCAGTACTTGGATGGGAGACCGCCTGGGAATACCCGGTGCTGTAAGCTTTTTGTTCTCGCCTTTCATCAGCAGAGGGTGCTGCTCCTTCTTTAGTGGAGACCACGGATGTATTAAGAGAAAGTAGAGACAGAGCTGACAAGTGCAAGGTTTTTTTTGTAAAATCTTTATTTAGAACAAAAATAATTCTTATATTGACAAACTTGGTTTTGAACAATTCAAGTATGAGTTATTTCTAAAATACAATCACACCTCCTAAACAGAATATTTGCAGTCCAACCATATCCAGTAACACCCCTCATAAGTGACAAGTAAGTGAATGAAATAAAAAAAATTGTTGAAGAATCGAAATAATAAAGTGGGCTACATGAAAAATATCAAAGCCATAGTAAAACAAGACAAATAAAATGAAAAAACAACAACAAACGGAGTAAGGGGCTATATTTTTAACCAATAATTCAATATTCTTGTTCTTCCAGATTATTCCTAATTGAATAGTTTTGAAGTCGAAGAAATCTATATTTTGGAATATGCAAATGTGCAGAAGCCGAAACAATCTAAAAGTCTAAAAATTAAAAAAAAAAAATACAGTTATTAATAAACAAAGACGGAAATAAATAAACGTATTAATAAATAGAGCAATGAATAAATACGGAACAAAACAAATAAAAGAGTAAATAAATGCTGAAATACAGAAGTTAATGTAGTAACTACAAAAAGAGAAGAAAAAAAACCTATTAACCATGAATCACTGTGCAAAGATTATTTATCTTTGCACGGTTCACTACACTACTGGTGCAATTACATATAGTTCAGTCCTCCCCAACCCCCAAAAAAGCATATTCAACGGTTGTGGGGGCCCTTACGTTTCATCATCTATAAATAGCCTGTGTTCATCTACACTATTCGCTTACGGCCATACCACCCTGAACACGCCCGATCTCGTCCGATCTCGGAAGCTAAGCAGGGTCGGGCCGGGTCAGTACTTGGATGGGAGACCGCCTGGGAATACCCGGTGCTGTAAGCTTTTTGTTCTCGCCTTTCATCAGCAGAGGGTGCTGCTCCTTCTTTAGTGGAGACCACGGATGTATTAAGAGAAAGTAGAGACAGAGCTGACAAGTGCAAGGTTTTTTTTGTAAAATCTTTATTTAGAACAAAAATAATTCTTATATTGACAAACTTGGTTTTGAACAATTCAAGTATGAGTTATTTCTAAAATACAATCACACCTCCTAAACAGAATATTTGCAGTCCAACCATATCCAGTAACACCCCTCATAAGTGACAAGTAAGTGAATGAAATAAAAAAAATTGTTGAAGAATCGAAATAATAAAGTGGGCTACATGAAAAATATCAAAGCCATAGTAAAACAAGACAAATAAAATGAAAAAACAACAACAAACGGAGTAAGGGGCTATATTTTTAACCAATAATTCAATATTCTTGTTCTTCCAGATTATTCCTAATTGAATAGTTTTGAAGTCGAAGAAATCTATATTTTGGAATATGCAAATGTGCAGAAGCCGAAACAATCTAAAAGTCTAAAAATTAAAAAAAAAAAATACAGTTATTAATAAACAAAGACGGAAATAAATAAACGTATTAATAAATAGAGCAATGAATAAATACGGAACAAAACAAATAAAAGAGTAAATAAATGCTGAAATACAGAAGTTAATGTAGTAACTACAAAAAGAGAAGAAAAAAAACCTATTAACCATGAATCACTGTGCAAAGATTATTTATCTTTGCACGGTTCACTACACTACTGGTGCAATTACATATAGTTCAGTCCTCCCCAACCCCCAAAAAAGCATATTCAACGGTTGTGGGGGCCCTTACGTTTCATCATCTATAAATAGCCTGTGTTCATCTACACTATTCGCTTACGGCCATACCACCCTGAACACGCCCGATCTCGTCCGATCTCGGAAGCTAAGCAGGGTCGGGCCGGGTCAGTACTTGGATGGGAGACCGCCTGGGAATACCCGGTGCTGTAAGCTTTTTGTTCTCGCCTTTCATCAGCAGAGGGTGCTGCTCCTTCTTTAGTGGAGACCACGGATGTATTAAGAGAAAGTAGAGACAGAGCTGACAAGTGCAAGGTTTTTTTTGTAAAATCTTTATTTAGAACAAAAATAATTCTTATATTGACAAACTTGGTTTTGAACAATTCAAGTATGAGTTATTTCTAAAATACAATCACACCTCCTAAACAGAATATTTGCAGTCCAACCATATCCAGTAACACCCCTCATAAGTGACAAGTAAGTGAATGAAATAAAAAAAATTGTTGAAGAATCGAAATAATAAAGTGGGCTACATGAAAAATATCAAAGCCATAGTAAAACAAGACAAATAAAATGAAAAAACAACAACAAACGGAGTAAGGGGCTATATTTTTAACCAATAATTCAATATTCTTGTTCTTCCAGATTATTCCTAATTGAATAGTTTTGAAGTCGAAGAAATCTATATTTTGGAATATGCAAATGTGCAGAAGCCGAAACAATCTAAAAGTCTAAAAATTAAAAAAAAAAAATACAGTTATTAATAAACAAAGACGGAAACAAATAAACGTATTAATAAATAGAGCAATGAATAAATACGGAACAAAACAAATAAAAGAGTAAATAAATGCTGAAATACAGAAGTTAATGTAGTAACTACAAAAAGAGAAGAAAAAAAACCTATTAACCATGAATCACTGTGCAAAGATTATTTATCTTTGCACGGTTCACTACACTACTGGTGCAATTACATATAGTTCAGTCCTCCCCAACCCCCAAAAAAGCATATTCAACGGTTGTGGGGGCCCTTACGTTTCATCATCTATAAATAGCCTGTGTTCATCTACACTATTCGCTTACGGCCATACCACCCTGAACACGCCCGATCTCGTCCGATCTCGGAAGCTAAGCAGGGTCGGGCCGGGTCAGTACTTGGATGGGAGACCGCCTGGGAATACCCGGTGCTGTAAGCTTTTTGTTCTCGCCTTTCATCAGCAGAGGGTGCTGCTCCTTCTTTAGTGGAGACCACGGATGTATTAAGAGAAAGTAGAGACAGAGCTGACAAGTGCAAGGTTTTTTTTGTAAAATCTTTATTTAGAACAAAAATAATTCTTATATTGACAAACTTGGTTTTGAACAATTCAAGTATGAGTTATTTCTAAAATACAATCACACCTCCTAAACAGAATATTTGCAGTCCAACCATATCCAGTAACACCCCTCATAAGTGACAAGTAAGTGAATGAAATAAAAAAAATTGTTGAAGAATCGAAATAATAAAGTGGGCTACATGAAAAATATCAAAGCCATAGTAAAACAAGACAAATAAAATGAAAAAACAACAACAAACGGAGTAAGGGGCTATATTTTTAACCAATAATTCAATATTCTTGTTCTTCCAGATTATTCCTAATTGAATAGTTTTGAAGTCGAAGAAATCTATATTTTGGAATATGCAAATGTGCAGAAGCCGAAACAATCTAAAAGTCTAAAAATTAAAAAAAAAAAATACAGTTATTAATAAACAAAGACGGAAACAAATAAACGTATTAATAAATAGAGCAATGAATAAATACGGAACAAAACAAATAAAAGAGTAAATAAATGCTGAAATACAGAAGTTAATGTAGTAACTACAAAAAGAGAAGAAAAAAAACCTATTAACCATGAATCACTGTGCAAAGATTATTTATCTTTGCACGGTTCACTACACTACTGGTGCAATTACATATAGTTCAGTCCTCCCCAACCCCCAAAAAAGCATATTCAACGGTTGTGGGGGCCCTTACGTTTCATCATCTATAAATAGCCTGTGTTCATCTACACTATTCGCTTACGGCCATACCACCCTGAACACGCCCGATCTCGTCCGATCTCGGAAGCTAAGCAGGGTCGGGCCGGGTCAGTACTTGGATGGGAGACCGCCTGGGAATACCCGGTGCTGTAAGCTTTTTGTTCTCGCCTTTCATCAGCAGAGGGTGCTGCTCCTTCTTTAGTGGAGACCACGGATGTATTAAGAGAAAGTAGAGACAGAGCTGACAAGTGCAAGGTTTTTTTTGTAAAATCTTTATTTAGAACAAAAATAATTCTTATATTGACAAACTTGGTTTTGAACAATTCAAGTATGAGTTATTTCTAAAATACAATCACACCTCCTAAACAGAATATTTGCAGTCCAACCATATCCAGTAACACCCCTCATAAGTGACAAGTAAGTGAATGAAATAAAAAAAATTGTTGAAGAATCGAAATAATAAAGTGGGCTACATGAAAAATATCAAAGCCATAGTAAAACAAGACAAATAAAATGAAAAAACAACAACAAACGGAGTAAGGGGCTATATTTTTAACCAATAATTCAATATTCTTGTTCTTCCAGATTATTCCTAATTGAATAGTTTTGAAGTCGAAGAAATCTATATTTTGGAATATGCAAATGTGCAGAAGCCGAAACAATCTAAAAGTCTAAAAATTAAAAAAAAAAAATACAGTTATTAATAAACAAAGACGGAAACAAATAAACGTATTAATAAATAGAGCAATGAATAAATACGGAACAAAACAAATAAAAGAGTAAATAAATGCTGAAATACAGAAGTTAATGTAGTAACTACAAAAAGAGAAGAAAAAAAACCTATTAACCATGAATCACTGTGCAAAGATTATTTATCTTTGCACGGTTCACTACACTACTGGTGCAATTACATATAGTTCAGTCCTCCCCAACCCCCAAAAAAGCATATTCAACGGTTGTGGGGGCCCTTACGTTTCATCATCTATAAATAGCCTGTGTTCATCTACACTATTCGCTTACGGCCATACCACCCTGAACACGCCCGATCTCGTCCGATCTCGGAAGCTAAGCAGGGTCGGGCCGGGTCAGTACTTGGATGGGAGACCGCCTGGGAATACCCGGTGCTGTAAGCTTTTTGTTCTCGCCTTTCATCAGCAGAGGGTGCTGCTCCTTCTTTAGTGGAGACCACGGATGTATTAAGAGAAAGTAGAGACAGAGCTGACAAGTGCAAGGTTTTTTTTGTAAAATCTTTATTTAGAACAAAAATAATTCTTATATTGACAAACTTGGTTTTGAACAATTCAAGTATGAGTTATTTCTAAAATACAATCACACCTCCTAAACAGAATATTTGCAGTCCAACCATATCCAGTAACACCCCTCATAAGTGACAAGTAAGTGAATGAAATAAAAAAAATTGTTGAAGAATCGAAATAATAAAGTGGGCTACATGAAAAATATCAAAGCCATAGTAAAACAAGACAAATAAAATGAAAAAAAAACAACAAACGGAGTAAGGGGCTATATTTTTAACCAATAATTCAATATTCTTGTTCTTCCAGATTATTCCTAATTGAATAGTTTTGAAGTCGAAGAAATCTATATTTTGGAATATGCAAATGTGCAGAAGCCGAAACAATCTAAAAGTCTAAAAATTAAAAAAAAAAATACAGTTATTAATAAACAAAGACGGAAATAAATAAACGTATTAATAAATAGAGCAATGAATAAATACGGAACAAAACAAATAAAAGAGTAAATAAATGCTGAAATACAGAAGTTAATGTAGTAACTACAAAAAGAGAAGAAAAAAAACCTATTAACCATGAATCACTGTGCAAAGATTATTTATCTTTGCACGGTTCACTACACTACTGGTGCAATTACATATAGTTCAGTCCTCCCCAACCCCCAAAAAAGCATATTCAACGGTTGTGGGGGCCCTTACGTTTCATCATCTATAAATAGCCTGTGTTCATCTACACTATTCGCTTACGGCCATACCACCCTGAACACGCCCGATCTCGTCCGATCTCGGAAGCTAAGCAGGGTCGGGCCGGGTCAGTACTTGGATGGGAGACCGCCTGGGAATACCCGGTGCTGTAAGCTTTTTGTTCTCGCCTTTCATCAGCAGAGGGTGCTGCTCCTTCTTTAGTGGAGACCACGGATGTATTAAGAGAAAGTAGAGACAGAGCTGACAAGTGCAAGGTTTTTTTTGTAAAATCTTTATTTAGAACAAAAATAATTCTTATATTGACAAACTTGGTTTTGAACAATTCAAGTATGAGTTATTTCTAAAATACAATCACACCTCCTAAACAGAATATTTGCAGTCCAACCATATCCAGTAACACCCCTCATAAGTGACAAGTAAGTGAATGAAATAAAAAAAATTGTTGAAGAATCGAAATAATAAAGTGGGCTACATGAAAAATATCAAAGCCATAGTAAAACAAGACAAATAAAATGAAAAAACAACAACAAACGGAGTAAGGGGCTATATTTTTAACCAATAATTCAATATTCTTGTTCTTCCAGATTATTCCTAATTGAATAGTTTTGAAGTCGAAGAAATCTATATTTTGGAATATGCAAATGTGCAGAAGCCGAAACAATCTAAAAGTCTAAAAATTAAAAAAAAAAAATACAGTTATTAATAAACAAAGACGGAAACAAATAAACGTATTAATAAATAGAGCAATGAATAAATACGGAACAAAACAAATAAAAGAGTAAATAAATGCTGAAATACAGAAGTTAATGTAGTAACTACAAAAAGAGAAGAAAAAAAACCTATTAACCATGAATCACTGTGCAAAGATTATTTATCTTTGCACGGTTCACTACACTACTGGTGCAATTACATATAGTTCAGTCCTCCCCAACCCCCAAAAAAGCATATTCAACGGTTGTGGGGGCCCTTACGTTTCATCATCTATAAATAGCCTGTGTTCATCTACACTATTCGCTTACGGCCATACCACCCTGAACACGCCCGATCTCGTCCGATCTCGGAAGCTAAGCAGGGTCGGGCCGGGTCAGTACTTGGATGGGAGACCGCCTGGGAATACCCGGTGCTGTAAGCTTTTTGTTCTCGCCTTTCATCAGCAGAGGGTGCTGCTCCTTCTTTAGTGGAGACCACGGATGTATTAAGAGAAAGTAGAGACAGAGCTGACAAGTGCAAGGTTTTTTTTGTAAAATCTTTATTTAGAACAAAAATAATTCTTATATTGACAAACTTGGTTTTGAACAATTCAAGTATGAGTTATTTCTAAAATACAATCACACCTCCTAAACAGAATATTTGCAGTCCAACCATATCCAGTAACACCCCTCATAAGTGACAAGTAAGTGAATGAAATAAAAAAAATTGTTGAAGAATCGAAATAATAAAGTGGGCTACATGAAAAATATCAAAGCCATAGTAAAACAAGACAAATAAAATGAAAAAAAAACAACAAACGGAGTAAGGGGCTATATTTTTAACCAATAATTCAATATTCTTGTTCTTCCAGATTATTCCTAATTGAATAGTTTTGAAGTCGAAGAAATCTATATTTTGGAATATGCAAATGTGCAGAAGCCGAAACAATCTAAAAGTCTAAAAATTAAAAAAAAAAATACAGTTATTAATAAACAAAGACGGAAATAAATAAACGTATTAATAAATAGAGCAATGAATAAATACGGAACAAAACAAATAAAAGAGTAAATAAATGCTGAAATACAGAAGTTAATGTAGTAACTACAAAAAGAGAAGAAAAAAAACCTATTAACCATGAATCACTGTGCAAAGATTATTTATCTTTGCACGGTTCACTACACTACTGGTGCAATTACATATAGTTCAGTCCTCCCCAACCCCCAAAAAAGCATATTCAACGGTTGTGGGGGCCCTTACGTTTCATCATCTATAAATAGCCTGTGTTCATCTACACTATTCGCTTACGGCCATACCACCCTGAACACGCCCGATCTCGTCCGATCTCGGAAGCTAAGCAGGGTCGGGCCGGGTCAGTACTTGGATGGGAGACCGCCTGGGAATACCCGGTGCTGTAAGCTTTTTGTTCTCGCCTTTCATCAGCAGAGGGTGCTGCTCCTTCTTTAGTGGAGACCACGGATGTATTAAGAGAAAGTAGAGACAGAGCTGACAAGTGCAAGGTTTTTTTTGTAAAATCTTTATTTAGAACAAAAATAATTCTTATATTGACAAACTTGGTTTTGAACAATTCAAGTATGAGTTATTTCTAAAATACAATCACACCTCCTAAACAGAATATTTGCAGTCCAACCATATCCAGTAACACCCCTCATAAGTGACAAGTAAGTGAATGAAATAAAAAAAATTGTTGAAGAATCGAAATAATAAAGTGGGCTACATGAAAAATATCAAAGCCATAGTAAAACAAGACAAATAAAATGAAAAAACAACAACAAACGGAGTAAGGGGCTATATTTTTAACCAATAATTCAATATTCTTGTTCTTCCAGATTATTCCTAATTGAATAGTTTTGAAGTCGAAGAAATCTATATTTTGGAATATGCAAATGTGCAGAAGCCGAAACAATCTAAAAGTCTAAAAATTAAAAAAAAAAATACAGTTATTAATAAACAAAGACGGAAATAAATAAACGTATTAATAAATAGAGCAATGAATAAATACGGAACAAAACAAATAAAAGAGTAAATAAATGCTGAAATACAGAAGTTAATGTAGTAACTACAAAAAGAGAAGAAAAAAAACCTATTAACCATGAATCACTGTGCAAAGATTATTTATCTTTGCACGGTTCACTACACTACTGGTGCAATTACATATAGTTCAGTCCTCCCCAACCCCCAAAAAAGCATATTCAACGGTTGTGGGGGCCCTTACGTTTCATCATCTATAAATAGCCTGTGTTCATCTACACTATTCGCTTACGGCCATACCACCCTGAACACGCCCGATCTCGTCCGATCTCGGAAGCTAAGCAGGGTCGGGCCGGGTCAGTACTTGGATGGGAGACCGCCTGGGAATACCCGGTGCTGTAAGCTTTTTGTTCTCGCCTTTCATCAGCAGAGGGTGCTGCTCCTTCTTTAGTGGAGACCACGGATGTATTAAGAGAAAGTAGAGACAGAGCTGACAAGTGCAAGGTTTTTTTTGTAAAATCTTTATTTAGAACAAAAATAATTCTTATATTGACAAACTTGGTTTTGAACAATTCAAGTATGAGTTATTTCTAAAATACAATCACACCTCCTAAACAGAATATTTGCAGTCCAACCATATCCAGTAACACCCCTCATAAGTGACAAGTAAGTGAATGAAATAAAAAAAATTGTTGAAGAATCGAAATAATAAAGTGGGCTACATGAAAAATATCAAAGCCATAGTAAAACAAGACAAATAAAATGAAAAAACAACAACAAACGGAGTAAGGGGCTATATTTTTAACCAATAATTCAATATTCTTGTTCTTCCAGATTATTCCTAATTGAATAGTTTTGAAGTCGAAGAAATCTATATTTTGGAATATGCAAATGTGCAGAAGCCGAAACAATCTAAAAGTCTAAAAATTAAAAAAAAAATACAGTTATTAATAAACAAAGACGGAAATAAATAAACGTATTAATAAATAGAGCAATGAATAAATACGGAACAAAACAAATAAAAGAGTAAATAAATGCTGAAATACAGAAGTTAATGTAGTAACTACAAAAAGAGAAGAAAAAAAACCTATTAACCATGAATCACTGTGCAAAGATTATTTATCTTTGCACGGTTCACTACACTACTGGTGCAATTACATATAGTTCAGTCCTCCCCAACCCCCAAAAAAGCATATTCAACGGTTGTGGGGGCCCTTACGTTTCATCATCTATAAATAGCCTGTGTTCATCTACACTATTCGCTTACGGCCATACCACCCTGAACACGCCCGATCTCGTCCGATCTCGGAAGCTAAGCAGGGTCGGGCCGGGTCAGTACTTGGATGGGAGACCGCCTGGGAATACCCGGTGCTGTAAGCTTTTTGTTCTCGCCTTTCATCAGCAGAGGGTGCTGCTCCTTCTTTAGTGGAGACCACGGATGTATTAAGAGAAAGTAGAGACAGAGCTGACAAGTGCAAGGTTTTTTTTGTAAAATCTTTATTTAGAACAAAAATAATTCTTATATTGACAAACTTGGTTTTGAACAATTCAAGTATGAGTTATTTCTAAAATACAATCACACCTCCTAAACAGAATATTTGCAGTCCAACCATATCCAGTAACACCCCTCATAAGTGACAAGTAAGTGAATGAAATAAAAAAAATTGTTGAAGAATCGAAATAATAAAGTGGGCTACATGAAAAATATCAAAGCCATAGTAAAACAAGACAAATAAAATGAAAAAACAACAACAAACGGAGTAAGGGGCTATATTTTTAACCAATAATTCAATATTCTTGTTCTTCCAGATTATTCCTAATTGAATAGTTTTGAAGTCGAAGAAATCTATATTTTGGAATATGCAAATGTGCAGAAGCCGAAACAATCTAAAAGTCTAAAAATTAAAAAAAAAAAATACAGTTATTAATAAACAAAGACGGAAATAAATAAACGTATTAATAAATAGAGCAATGAATAAATACGGAACAAAACAAATAAAAGAGTAAATAAATGCTGAAATACAGAAGTTAATGTAGTAACTACAAAAAGAGAAGAAAAAAAACCTATTAACCATGAATCACTGTGCAAAGATTATTTATCTTTGCACGGTTCACTACACTACTGGTGCAATTACATATAGTTCAGTCCTCCCCAACCCCCAAAAAAGCATATTCAACGGTTGTGGGGGCCCTTACGTTTCATCATCTATAAATAGCCTGTGTTCATCTACACTATTCGCTTACGGCCATACCACCCTGAACACGCCCGATCTCGTCCGATCTCGGAAGCTAAGCAGGGTCGGGCCGGGTCAGTACTTGGATGGGAGACCGCCTGGGAATACCCGGTGCTGTAAGCTTTTTGTTCTCGCCTTTCATCAGCAGAGGGTGCTGCTCCTTCTTTAGTGGAGACCACGGATGTATTAAGAGAAAGTAGAGACAGAGCTGACAAGTGCAAGGTTTTTTTTGTAAAATCTTTATTTAGAACAAAAATAATTCTTATATTGACAAACTTGGTTTTGAACAATTCAAGTATGAGTTATTTCTAAAATACAATCACACCTCCTAAACAGAATATTTGCAGTCCAACCATATCCAGTAACACCCCTCATAAGTGACAAGTAAGTGAATGAAATAAAAAAAATTGTTGAAGAATCGAAATAATAAAGTGGGCTACATGAAAAATATCAAAGCCATAGTAAAACAAGACAAATAAAATGAAAAAACAACAACAAACGGAGTAAGGGGCTATATTTTTAACCAATAATTCAATATTCTTGTTCTTCCAGATTATTCCTAATTGAATAGTTTTGAAGTCGAAGAAATCTATATTTTGGAATATGCAAATGTGCAGAAGCCGAAACAATCTAAAAGTCTAAAAATTAAAAAAAAAAAATACAGTTATTAATAAACAAAGACGGAAATAAATAAACGTATTAATAAATAGAGCAATGAATAAATACGGAACAAAACAAATAAAAGAGTAAATAAATGCTGAAATACAGAAGTTAATGTAGTAACTACAAAAAGAGAAGAAAAAAAACCTATTAACCATGAATCACTGTGCAAAGATTATTTATCTTTGCACGGTTCACTACACTACTGGTGCAATTACATATAGTTCAGTCCTCCCCAACCCCCAAAAAAGCATATTCAACGGTTGTGGGGGCCCTTACGTTTCATCATCTATAAATAGCCTGTGTTCATCTACACTATTCGCTTACGGCCATACCACCCTGAACACGCCCGATCTCGTCCGATCTCGGAAGCTAAGCAGGGTCGGGCCGGGTCAGTACTTGGATGGGAGACCGCCTGGGAATACCCGGTGCTGTAAGCTTTTTGTTCTCGCCTTTCATCAGCAGAGGGTGCTGCTCCTTCTTTAGTGGAGACCACGGATGTATTAAGAGAAAGTAGAGACAGAGCTGACAAGTGCAAGGTTTTTTTTGTAAAATCTTTATTTAGAACAAAAATAATTCTTATATTGACAAACTTGGTTTTGAACAATTCAAGTATGAGTTATTTCTAAAATACAATCACACCTCCTAAACAGAATATTTGCAGTCCAACCATATCCAGTAACACCCCTCATAAGTGACAAGTAAGTGAATGAAATAAAAAAAATTGTTGAAGAATCGAAATAATAAAGTGGGCTACATGAAAAATATCAAAGCCATAGTAAAACAAGACAAATAAAATGAAAAAAAACAACAAACGGAGTAAGGGGCTATATTTTTAACCAATAATTCAATATTCTTGTTCTTCCAGATTATTCCTAATTGAATAGTTTTGAAGTCGAAGAAATCTATATTTTGGAATATGCAAATGTGCAGAAGCCGAAACAATCTAAAAGTCTAAAAATTAAAAAAAAAAAATACAGTTATTAATAAACAAAGACGGAAATAAATAAACGTATTAATAAATAGAGCAATGAATAAATACGGAACAAAACAAATAAAAGAGTAAATAAATGCTGAAATACAGAAGTTAATGTAGTAACTACAAAAAGAGAAGAAAAAAAACCTATTAACCATGAATCACTGTGCAAAGATTATTTATCTTTGCACGGTTCACTACACTACTGGTGCAATTACATATAGTTCAGTCCTCCCCAACCCCCAAAAAAGCATATTCAACGGTTGTGGGGGCCCTTACGTTTCATCATCTATAAATAGCCTGTGTTCATCTACACTATTCGCTTACGGCCATACCACCCTGAACACGCCCGATCTCGTCCGATCTCGGAAGCTAAGCAGGGTCGGGCCGGGTCAGTACTTGGATGGGAGACCGCCTGGGAATACCCGGTGCTGTAAGCTTTTTGTTCTCGCCTTTCATCAGCAGAGGGTGCTGCTCCTTCTTTAGTGGAGACCACGGATGTATTAAGAGAAAGTAGAGACAGAGCTGACAAGTGCAAGGTTTTTTTTGTAAAATCTTTATTTAGAACAAAAATAATTCTTATATTGACAAACTTGGTTTTGAACAATTCAAGTATGAGTTATTTCTAAAATACAATCACACCTCCTAAACAGAATATTTGCAGTCCAACCATATCCAGTAACACCCCTCATAAGTGACAAGTAAGTGAATGAAATAAAAAAAATTGTTGAAGAATCGAAATAATAAAGTGGGCTACATGAAAAATATCAAAGCCATAGTAAAACAAGACAAATAAAATGAAAAAAAACAACAAACGGAGTAAGGGGCTATATTTTTAACCAATAATTCAATATTCTTGTTCTTCCAGATTATTCCTAATTGAATAGTTTTGAAGTCGAAGAAATCTATATTTTGGAATATGCAAATGTGCAGAAGCCGAAACAATCTAAAAGTCTAAAAATTAAAAAAAAAAAATACAGTTATTAATAAACAAAGACGGAAATAAATAAACGTATTAATAAATAGAGCAATGAATAAATACGGAACAAAACAAATAAAAGAGTAAATAAATGCTGAAATACAGAAGTTAATGTAGTAACTACAAAAAGAGAAGAAAAAAAACCTATTAACCATGAATCACTGTGCAAAGATTATTTATCTTTGCACGGTTCACTACACTACTGGTGCAATTACATATAGTTCAGTCCTCCCCAACCCCCAAAAAAGCATATTCAACGGTTGTGGGGGCCCTTACGTTTCATCATCTATAAATAGCCTGTGTTCATCTACACTATTCGCTTACGGCCATACCACCCTGAACACGCCCGATCTCGTCCGATCTCGGAAGCTAAGCAGGGTCGGGCCGGGTCAGTACTTGGATGGGAGACCGCCTGGGAATACCCGGTGCTGTAAGCTTTTTGTTCTCGTCTTTCATCAGCAGAGGGTGCTGCTCCTTCTTTAGTGGAGACCACGGATGTATTAAGAGAAAGTAGAGACAGAGCTGACAAGTGCAAGGTTTTTTTTGTAAAATCTTTATTTAGAACAAAAATAATTCTTATATTGACAAACTTGGTTTTGAACAATTCAAGTATGAGTTATTTCTAAAATACAATCACACCTCCTAAACAGAATATTTGCAGTCCAACTATATTCAGTAACACCCCTCATAAGTGACAAGTAAGTGAATGAAATAAAAAAAATTGTTGAAGAATCGAAATAATAAAGTGGGCTACATGAAAAATATCAAAGCCATAGTAAAACAAGACAAATAAAATGAAAAAAAACAACAAACGGAGTAAGGGGCTATATTTTTAACCAATAATTCAATATTCTTGTTCTTCCAGATTATTCCTAATTGAATAGTTTTGAAGTCGAAGAAATCTATATTTTGGAATATGCAAATGTGCAGAAGCCGAAACAATCTAAAAGTCTAAAAATTAAAAAAAAAAATACAGTTATTAATAAACAAAGACGGAAATAAATAAACATATTAATAAATAGAGCAATGAATAAATACGGAACAAAACAAATAAAAGAGTAAATAAATGCTGAAATACAGAAGTTAATGTAGTAACTACAAAAAGAGAAGAAAAAAAACCTATTAACCATGAATCACTGTGCAAAGATTATTTATCTTTGCACGGTTCACTACACTACTGGTGCAATTACATATAGTTCAGTCCTCCCCAACCCCCCAAAAAGCATATTCAACGGTTGTGGGGGCCCTTACGTTTCATCATCTATAAATAGCCTGTGTTCATCTACACTATTCGCTTACGGCCATACCACCCTGAACACGCCCGATCTCGTAAGCTAAGCAGGGTCGGGCTGGGTCAGTACTTGGATGGGAGACCGCCTGGGAATACCCGGTGCTGTAAGCTTTTTGTTCTCGCCTTTCATCAGCAGAGGGTGCTGCTCCTTCTTTAGTGGAGACCACGGATGTATTAAGAGAAAGTAGAGACAGAGCTGACAAGTGCAAGGTTTTTTTTGTAAAATCTTTATTTAGAACAAAAATAATTCTTATATTGACAAACTTGGTTTTGAACAATTCAAGTATGAGTTATTTCTAAAATACAATCACACCTCCTAAACAGAATATTTGCAGTCCAACCATATCCAGTAACACCCCTCATAAGTGACAAGTAAGTGAATGAAATAAAAAAATTGTTGAAGAATCGAAATAATAAAGTGGGCTACATGAAAAATATCAAAGCCATAGTAAAACAAGACAAATAAAATGAAAAAAAACAACAAACGGAGTAAGGGGCTATATTTTTAACCAATAATTCAATATTCTTGTTCTTCCAGATTATTCCTAATTGAATAGTTTTGAAGTCGAAGAAATCTATATTTTGGAATATGCAAATGTGCAGAAGCCGAAACAATCTAAAAGTCTAAAAATTAAAAAAAAAAAATACAGTTATTAATAAACAAAGACGGAAATAAATAAACGTATTAATAAATAGAGCAATGAATAAATACGGAACAAAACAAATAAAAGAGTAAATAAATGCTGAAATACAGAAGTTAATGTAGTAACTACAAAAAGAGAAGAAAAAAAACCTATTAACCATGAATCACTGTGCAAAGATTATTTATCTTTGCACGGTTCACTACACTACTGGTGCAATTACATATAGTTCAGTCCTCCCCAACCCCCAAAAAAGCATATTCAACGGTTGTGGGGGCCCTTACGTTTCATCATCTATAAATAGCCTGTGTTCATCTACACTATTCGCTTACGGCCATACCACCCTGAACACGCCTGATCTCGTCCGATCTCGGAAGCTAAGCAGGGTCGGGCCGGGTCAGTACTTGGATGGGAGACCGCCTGGGAATACCCGGTGCTGTAAGCTTTTTGTTCTCGCCTTTCATCAGCAGAGGGTGCTGCTCCTTCTTTAGTGGAGACCACGGATGTATTAAGAGAAAGTAGAGACAGAGCTGACAAGTGCAAGGTTTTTTTTGTAAAATCTTTATTTAGAACAAAAATAATTCTTATATTGACAAACTTGGTTTTGAACAATTCAAGTATGAGTTATTTCTAAAATACAATCACACCTCCTAAACAGAATATTTGCAGTCCAACCATATCCAGTAACACCCCTCATAAGTGACAAGTAAGTGAATGAAATAAAAAAAATTGTTGAAGAATCGAAATAATAAAGTGGGCTACATGAAAAATATCAAAGCCATAGTAAAACAAGACAAATAAAATGAAAAAAAACAACAAACGGAGTAAGGGGCTATATTTTTAACCAATAATTCAATATTCTTGTTCTTCCAGATTATTCCTAATTGAATAGTTTTGAAGTCGAAGAAATCTATATTTTGGAATATGCAAATGTGCAGAAGCCGAAACAATCTAAAAGTCTAAAAATTAAAAAAAAAAATACAGTTATTAATAAACAAAGACGGAAATAAATAAACGTATTAATAAATAGAGCAATGAATAAATACGGAACAAAACAAATAAAAGAGTAAATAAATGCTGAAATACAGAAGTTAATGTAGTAACTACAAAAAGAGAAGAAAAAAAACCTATTAACCATGAATCACTGTGCAAAGATTATTTATCTTTGCACGGTTCACTACACTACTGGTGCAATTACATATAGTTCAGTCCTCCCCAACCCCCAAAAAAGCATATTCAACGGTTGTGGGGGCCCTTACGTTTCATCATCTATAAATAGCCTGTGTTCATCTACACTATTCGCTTACGGCCATACCACCCTGAACACGCCCGATCTCGTCCGATCTCGGAAGCTAAGCAGGGTCGGGCCGGGTCAGTACTTGGATGGGAGACCGCCTGGGAATACCCGGTGCTGTAAGCTTTTTGTTCTCGCCTTTCATCAGCAGAGGGTGCTGCTCCTTCTTTAGTGGAGACCACGGATGTATTAAGAGAAAGTAGAGACAGAGCTGACAAGTGCAAGGTTTTTTTTGTAAAATCTTTATTTAGAACAAAAATAATTCTTATATTGACAAACTTGGTTTTGAACAATTCAAGTATGAGTTATTTCTAAAATACAATCACACCTCCTAAACAGAATATTTGCAGTCCAACCATATCCAGTAACACCCCTCATAAGTGACAAGTAAGTGAATGAAATAAAAAAAATTGTTGAAGAATCGAAATAATAAAGTGGGCTACATGAAAAATATCAAAGCCATAGTAAAACAAGACAAATAAAATGAAAAAAAACAACAAACGGAGTAAGGGGCTATATTTTTAACCAATAATTCAATATTCTTGTTCTTCCAGATTATTCCTAATTGAATAGTTTTGAAGTCGAAGAAATCTATATTTTGGAATATGCAAATGTGCAGAAGCCGAAACAATCTAAAAGTCTAAAAATTAAAAAAAAAAATACAGTTATTAATAAACAAAGACGGAAATAAATAAACGTATTAATAAATAGAGCAATGAATAAATACGGAACAAAACAAATAAAAGAGTAAATAAATGCTGAAATACAGAAGTTAATGTAGTAACTACAAAAAGAGAAGAAAAAAAACCTATTAACCATGAATCACTGTGCAAAGATTATTTATCTTTGCACGGTTCACTACACTACTGGTGCAATTACATATAGTTCAGTCCTCCCCAACCCCCAAAAAAGCATATTCAACGGTTGTGGGGGCCCTTACGTTTCATCATCTATAAATAGCCTGTGTTCATCTACACTATTCGCTTACGGCCATACCACCCTGAACACGCCCGATCTCGTAAGCTAAGCAGGGTCGGGCCGGGTCAGTACTTGGATGGGAGACCGCCTGGGAATACCCGGTGCTGTAAGCTTTTTGTTCTCGCCTTTCATCAGCAGAGGGTGCTGCTCCTTCTTTAGTGGAGACCACGGATGTATTAAGAGAAAGTAGAGACAGAGCTGACAAGTGCAAGGTTTTTTTTGTAAAATCTTTATTTAGAACAAAAATAATTCTTATATTGACAAACTTGGTTTTGAACAATTCAAGTATGAGTTATTTCTAAAATACAATCACACCTCCTAAACAGAATATTTGCAGTCCAACCATATCCAGTAACACCCCTCATAAGTGACAAGTAAGTGAATGAAATAAAAAAAATTGTTGAAGAATCGAAATAATAAAGTGGGCTACATGAAAAATATCAAAGCCATAGTAAAACAAGACAAATAAAATGAAAAAAAACAACAAACGGAGTAAGGGGCTATATTTTTAACCAATAATTCAATATTCTTGTTCTTCCAGATTATTCCTAATTGAATAGTTTTGAAGTCGAAGAAATCTATATTTTGGAATATGCAAATGTGCAGAAGCCGAAACAATCTAAAAGTCTAAAAATTAAAAAAAAAAATACAGTTATTAATAAACAAAGACGGAAATAAATAAACGTATTAATAAATAGAGCAATGAATAAATACGGAACAAAACAAATAAAAGAGTAAATAAATGCTGAAATACAGAAGTTAATGTAGTAACTACAAAAAGAGAAGAAAAAAACCTATTAACCATGAATCACTGTGCAAAGATTATTTATCTTTGCACGGTTCACTACACTACTGGTGCAATTACATATAGTTCAGTCCTCCCCAACCCCCAAAAAAGCATATTCAACGGTTGTGGGGGCCCTTACGTTTCATCATCTATAAATAGCCTGTGTTCATCTACACTATTCGCTTACGGCCATACCACCCTGAACACGCCCGATCTCGTCTGATCTCGGAAGCTAATCAGGGTCGGGCCGGGTCAGTACTTGGATGGGAGACCGCCTGGGAATACCCGGTGCTGTAAGCTTTTTGTTCTCGCCTTTCATCAGCAGAGGGTGCTGCTCCTTCTTTAGTGGAGACCACGGATGTATTAAGAGAAAGTAGAGACAGAGCTGACAAGTGCAAGGTTTTTTTTGTAAAATCTTTATTTAGAACAAAAATAATTCTTATATTGACAAACTTGGTTTTGAACAATTCAAGTATGAGTTATTTCTAAAATACAATCACACCTCCTAAACAGAATATTTGCAGTCCAACCATATCCAGTAACACCCCTCATAAGTGACAAGTAAGTGAATGAAATAAAAAAAATTGTTGAAGAATCGAAATAATAAAGTGGGCTACATGAAAAATATCAAAGCCATAGTAAAACAAGACAAATAAAATGAAAAAAAACAACAAACGGAGTAAGGGGCTATATTTTTAACCAATAATTCAATATTCTTGTTCTTCCAGATTATTCCTAATTGAATAGTTTTGAAGTCGAAGAAATCTATATTTTGGAATATGCAAATGTGCAGAAGCCGAAACAATCTAAAAGTCTAAAAATTAAAAAAAAAAATACAGTTATTAATAAACAAAGACGGAAATAAATAAACGTATTAATAAATAGAGCAATGAATAAATACGGAACAAAACAAATAAAAGAGTAAATAAATGCTGAAATACAGAAGTTAATGTAGTAACTACAAAAAGAGAAGAAAAAAAACCTATTAACCATGAATCACTGTGCAAAGATTATTTATCTTTGCACGGTTCACTACACTACTGGTGCAATTACATATAGTTCAGTCCTCCCCAACCCCCAAAAAAGCATATTCAACGGTTGTGGGGGCCCTTACGTTTCATCATCTATAAATAGCCTGTGTTCATCTACACTATTCGCTTACGGCCATACCACCCTGAACACGCCCGATCTCGTCCGATCTCGGAAGCTAAGCAGGGTCGGGCCGGGTCAGTACTTGGATGGGAGACCGCCTGGGAATACCCGGTGCTGTAAGCTTTTTGTTCTCGCCTTTCATCAGCAGAGGGTGCTGCTCCTTCTTTAGTGGAGACCACGGATGTATTAAGAGAAAGTAGAGACAGAGCTGACAAGTGCAAGGTTTTTTTTGTAAAATCTTTATTTAGAACAAAAATAATTCTTATATTGACAAACTTGGTTTTGAACAATTCAAGTATGAGTTATTTCTAAAATACAATCACACCTCCTAAACAGAATATTTGCAGTCCAACCATATCCAGTAACACCCCTCATAAGTGACAAGTAAGTGAATGAAATAAAAAAAATTGTTGAAGAATCGAAATAATAAAGTGGGCTACATGAAAAATATCAAAGCCATAGTAAAACAAGACAAATAAAATGAAAAAAAACAACAAACGGAGTAAGGGGCTATATTTTTAACCAATAATTCAATATTCTTGTTCTTCCAGATTATTCCTAATTGAATAGTTTTGAAGTCGAAGAAATCTATATTTTGGAATATGCAAATGTGCAGAAGCCGAAACAATCTAAAAGTCTAAAAATTAAAAAAAAAAATACAGTTATTAATAAACAAAGACGGAAATAAATAAACGTATTAATAAATAGAGCAATGAATAAATACGGAACAAAACAAATAAAAGAGTAAATAAATGCTGAAATACAGAAGTTAATGTAGTAACTACAAAAAGAGAAGAAAAAAAACCTATTAACCATGAATCACTGTGCAAAGATTATTTATCTTTGCACGGTTCACTACACTACTGGTGCAATTACATATAGTTCAGTCCTCCCCAACCCCCAAAAAAGCATATTCAACGGTTGTGGGGGCCCTTACGTTTCATCATCTATAAATAGCCTGTGTTCATCTACACTATTCGCTTACGGCCATACCACCCTGAACACGCCCGATCTCGTCCGATCTCGGAAGCTAAGCAGGGTCGGGCCGGGTCAGTACTTGGATGGGAGACCGCCTGGGAATACCCGGTGCTGTAAGCTTTTTGTTCTCGCCTTTCATCAGCAGAGGGTGCTGCTCCTTCTTTAGTGGAGACCACGGATGTATTAAGAGAAAGTAGAGACAGAGCTGACAAGTGCAAGGTTTTTTTTGTAAAATCTTTATTTAGAACAAAAATAATTCTTATATTGACAAACTTGGTTTTGAACAATTCAAGTATGAGTTATTTCTAAAATACAATCACACCTCCTAAACAGAATATTTGCAGTCCAACCATATCCAGTAACACCCCTCATAAGTGACAAGTAAGTGAATGAAATAAAAAAAATTGTTGAAGAATCGAAATAATAAAGTGGGCTACATGAAAAATATCAAAGCCATAGTAAAACAAGACAAATAAAATGAAAAAAAACAACAAACGGAGTAAGGGGCTATATTTTTAACCAATAATTCAATATTCTTGTTCTTCCAGATTATTCCTAATTGAATAGTTTTGAAGTCGAAGAAATCTATATTTTGGAATATGCAAATGTGCAGAAGCCGAAACAATCTAAAAGTCTAAAAATTAAAAAAAAAAAATACAGTTATTAATAAACAAAGACGGAAATAAATAAACGTATTAATAAATAGAGCAATGAATAAATACGGAACAAAACAAATAAAAGAGTAAATAAATGCTGAAATACAGAAGTTAATGTAGTAACTACAAAAAGAGAAGAAAAAAAACCTATTAACCATGAATCACTGTGCAAAGATTATTTATCTTTGCACGGTTCACTACACTACTGGTGCAATTACATATAGTTCAGTCCTCCCCAACCCCCAAAAAAGCATATTCAACGGTTGTGGGGGCCCTTACGTTTCATCATCTATAAATAGCCTGTGTTCATCTACACTATTTGCTTACGGCCATACCACCCTGAACACGCCCGATCTCGTCCGATCTCGGAAGCTAAGCAGGGTCGGGCCGGGTCAGTACTTGGATGGGAGACCGCCTGGGAATACCCGGTGCTGTAAGCTTTTTGTTCTCGTCTTTCATCAGCAGAGGGTGCTGCTCCTTCTTTAGTGGAGACCACGGATGTATTAAGAGAAAGTAGAGACAGAGCTGACAAGTGCAAGGTTTTTTTTGTAAAATCTTTATTTAGAACAAAAATAATTCTTATATTGACAAACTTGGTTTTGAACAATTCAAGTATGAGTTATTTCTAAAATACAATCACACCTCCTAAACAGAATATTTGCAGTCCAACTATATTCAGTAACACCCCTCATAAGTGACAAGTAAGTGAATGAAATAAAAAAAATTGTTGAAGAATCGAAATAATAAAGTGGGCTACATGAAAAATATCAAAGCCATAGTAAAACAAGACAAATAAAATGGAAAAAAACAACAAACGGAGTAAGGGGCTATATTTTTAACCAATAATTCAATATTCTTGTTCTTCCAGATTATTCCTAATTGAATAGTTTTGAAGTCGAAGAAATCTATATTTTGGAATATGCAAATGTGCAGAAGCCGAAACAATCTAAAAGTCTAAAAATTAAAAAAAAAAAATACAGTTATTAATAAAAAAAGACGGAAATAAATAAACGTATTAATAAATAGAGCAATGAATAAATACGGAACAAAACAAATAAAAGAGTAAATAAATGCTGAAATACAGAAGTTAATGTAGTAACTACAAAAAGAGAAGAAAAAAAACCTATTAACCATGAATCACTGTGCAAAGATTATTTATCTTTGCACGGTTCACTACACTACTGGTGCAATTACATATAGTTCAGTCCTCCCCAACCCCCAAAAAAGCATATTCAACGGTTGTGGGGGCCCTTACGTTTCATCATCTATAAATAGCCTGTGTTCATCTACACTATTTGCTTACGGCCATACCACCCTGAACACGCCCGATCTCGTCCGATCTCGGAAGCTAAGCAGGGTCGGGCCGGGTCAGTACTTGGATGGGAGACCGCCTGGGAATACCCGGTGCTGTAAGCTTTTTGTTCTCGTCTTTCATCAGCAGAGGGTGCTGCTCCTTCTTTAGTGGAGACCACGGATGTATTAAGAGAAAGTAGAGACAGAGCTGACAAGTGCAAGGTTTTTTTTGTAAAATCTTTATTTAGAACAAAAATAATTCTTATATTGACAAACTTGGTTTTGAACAATTCAAGTATGAGTTATTTCTAAAATACAATCACACCTCCTAAACAGAATATTTGCAGTCCAACTATATTCAGTAACACCCCTCATAAGTGACAAGTAAGTGAATGAAATAAAAAAAATTGTTGAAGAATCGAAATAATAAAGTGGGCTACATGAAAAATATCAAAGCCATAGTAAAACAAGACAAATAAAATGGAAAAAAACAACAAACGGAGTAAGGGGCTATATTTTTAACCAATAATTCAATATTCTTGTTCTTCCAGATTATTCCTAATTGAATAGTTTTGAAGTCGAAGAAATCTATATTTTGGAATATGCAAATGTGCAGAAGCCGAAACAATCTAAAAGTCTAAAAATTAAAAAAAAAAAATACAGTTATTAATAAAAAAAGACGGAAATAAATAAACGTATTAATAAATAGAGCAATGAATAAATACGGAACAAAACAAATAAAAGAGTAAATAAATGCTGAAATACAGAAGTTAATGTAGTAACTACAAAAAGAGAAGAAAAAAAACCTATTAACCATGAATCACTGTGCAAAGATTATTTATCTTTGCACGGTTCACTACACTACTGGTGCAATTACATATAGTTCAGTCCTCCCCAACCCCCAAAAAAGCATATTCAACGGTTGTGGGGGCCCTTACGTTTCATCATCTATAAATAGCCTGTGTTCATCTACACTATTCGCTTACGGCCATACCACCCTGAACACGCCCGATCTCGTCCGATCTCGGAAGCTAAGCAGGGTCGGGCCGGGTCAGTACTTGGATGGGAGACCGCCTGGGAATACCCGGTGCTGTAAGCTTTTTGTTCTCGCCTTTCATCAGCAGAGGGTGCTGCTCCTTCTTTAGTGGAGACCACGGATGTATTAAGAGAAAGTAGAGACAGAGCTGACAAGTGCAAGGTTTTTTTTGTAAAATCTTTATTTAGAACAAAAATAATTCTTATATTGACAAACTTGGTTTTGAACAATTCAAGTATGAGTTATTTCTAAAATACAATCACACCTCCTAAACAGAATATTTGCAGTCCAACCATATCCAGTAACACCCCTCATAAGTGACAAGTAAGTGAATGAAATAAAAAAAATTGTTGAAGAATCGAAATAATAAAGTGGGCTACATGAAAAATATCAAAGCCATAGTAAAACAAGACAAATAAAATGAAAAAAAACAACAAACGGAGTAAGGGGCTATATTTTTAACCAATAATTCAATATTCTTGTTCTTCCAGATTATTCCTAATTGAATAGTTTTGAAGTCGAAGAAATCTATATTTTGGAATATGCAAATGTGCAGAAGCCGAAACAATCTAAAAGTCTAAAAATTAAAAAAAAAAAATACAGTTATTAATAAACAAAGACGGAAATAAATAAACGTATTAATAAATAGAGCAATGAATAAATACGGAACAAAACAAATAAAAGAGTAAATAAATGCTGAAATACAGAAGTTAATGTAGTAACTACAAAAAGAGAAGAAAAAAAACCTATTAACCATGAATCACTGTGCAAAGATTATTTATCTTTGCACGGTTCACTACACTACTGGTGCAATTACATATAGTTCAGTCCTCCCCAACCCCCAAAAAAGCATATTCAACGGTTGTGGGGGCCCTTACGTTTCATCATCTATAAATAGCCTGTGTTCATCTACACTATTCGCGTACGGCCATACCACCCTGAACACGCCCGATCTCGTAAGCTAAGCAGGGTCGGGCCGGGTCAGTACTTGGATGGGAGACCGCCTGGGAATACCCGGTGCTGTAAGCTTTTTGTTCTCGCCTTTCATCAGCAGAGGGTGCTGCTCCTTCTTTAGTGGAGACCACGGATGTATTAAGAGAAAGTAGAGACAGAGCTGACAAGTGCAAGGTTTTTTTTGTAAAATCTTTATTTAGAACAAAAATAATTCTTATATTGACAAACTTGGTTTTGAACAATTCAAGTATGAGTTATTTCTAAAATACAATCACACCTCCTAAACAGAATATTTGCAGTCCAACCATATCCAGTAACACCCCTCATAAGTGACAAGTAAGTGAATGAAATAAAAAAAATTGTTGAAGAATCGAAATAATAAAGTGGGCTACATGAAAAATATCAAAGCCATAGTAAAACAAGACAAATAAAATGAAAAAAAACAACAAACGGAGTAAGGGGCTATATTTTTAACCAATAATTCAATATTCTTGTTCTTCCAGATTATTCCTAATTGAATAGTTTTGAAGTCGAAGAAATCTATATTTTGGAATATGCAAATGTGCAGAAGCCGAAACAATCTAAAAGTCTAAAAATTAAAAAAAAAAATACAGTTATTAATAAACAAAGACGGAAATAAATAAACGTATTAATAAATAGAGCAATGAATAAATACGGAACAAAACAAATAAAAGAGTAAATAAATGCTGAAATACAGAAGTTAATGTAGTAACTACAAAAAGAGAAGAAAAAAAACCTATTAACCATGAATCACTGTGCAAAGATTATTTATCTTTGCACGGTTCACTACACTACTGGTGCAATTACATATAGTTCAGTCCTCCCCAACCCCCAAAAAAGCATATTCAACGGTTGTGGGGGCCCTTACGTTTCATCATCTATAAATAGCCTGTGTTCATCTACACTATTCGCTTACGGCCATACCACCCTGAACACGCCCGATCTCGTCCGATCTCGGAAGCTAAGCAGGGTCGGGCCGGGTCAGTACTTGGATGGGAGACCGCCTGGGAATACCCGGTGCTGTAAGCTTTTTGTTCTCGCCTTTCATCAGCAGAGGGTGCTGCTCCTTCTTTAGTGGAGACCACGGATGTATTAAGAGAAAGTAGAGACAGAGCTGACAAGTGCAAGGTTTTTTTTGTAAAATCTTTATTTAGAACAAAAATAATTCTTATATTGACAAACTTGGTTTTGAACAATTCAAGTATGAGTTATTTCTAAAATACAATCACACCTCCTAAACAGAATATTTGCAGTCCAACCATATCCAGTAACACCCCTCATAAGTGACAAGTAAGTGAATGAAATAAAAAAATTGTTGAAGAATCGAAATAATAAAGTGGGCTACATGAAAAATATCAAAGCCATAGTAAAACAAGACAAATAAAATGAAAAAAAACAACAAACGGAGTAAGGGGCTATATTTTTAACCAATAATTCAATATTCTTGTTCTTCCAGATTATTCCTAATTGAATAGTTTTGAAGTCGAAGAAATCTATATTTTGGAATATGCAAATGTGCAGAAGCCGAAACAATCTAAAAGTCTAAAAATTAAAAAAAAAAAATACAGTTATTAATAAACAAAGACGGAAATAAATAAACGTATTAATAAATAGAGCAATGAATAAATACGGAACAAAACAAATAAAAGAGTAAATAAATGCTGAAATACAGAAGTTAATGTAGTAACTACAAAAAGAGAAGAAAAAAAACCTATTAACCATGAATCACTGTGCAAAGATTATTTATCTTTGCACGGTTCACTACACTACTGGTGCAATTACATATAGTTCAGTCCTCCCCAACCCCCAAAAAAGCATATTCAACGGTTGTGGGGGCCCTTACGTTTCATCATCTATAAATAGCCTGTGTTCATCTACACTATTCGCTTACGGCCATACCACCCTGAACACGCCCGATCTCGTAAGCTAAGCAGGGTCGGGCCGGGTCAGTACTTGGATGGGAGACCGCCTGGGAATACCCGGTGCTGTAAGCTTTTTGTTCTCGCCTTTCATCAGCAGAGGGTGCTGCTCCTTCTTTAGTGGAGACCACGGATGTATTAAGAGAAAGTAGAGACAGAGCTGACAAGTGCAAGGTTTTTTTTGTAAAATCTTTATTTAGAACAAAAATAATTCTTATATTGACAAACTTGGTTTTGAACAATTCAAGTATGAGTTATTTCTAAAATACAATCACACCTCCTAAACAGAATATTTGCAGTCCAACCATATCCAGTAACACCCCTCATAAGTGACAAGTAAGTGAATGAAATAAAAAAAATTGTTGAAGAATCGAAATAATAAAGTGGGCTACATGAAAAATATCAAAGCCATAGTAAAACAAGACAAATAAAATGGAAAAAAACAACAAACGGAGTAAGGGGCTATATTTTTAACCAATAATTCAATATTCTTGTTCTTCCAGATTATTCCTAATTGAATAGTTTTGAAGTCGAAGAAATCTATATTTTGGAATATGCAAATGTGCAGAAGCCGAAACAATCTAAAAGTCTAAAAATAAAAAAAATAAAATACAGTTATTAATAAACAAAGACGGAAATAAATAAACGTATTAATAAATAGAGCAATGAATAAATACGGAACAAAACAAATAAAAGAGTAAATAAATGCTGAAATACAGAAGTTAATGTAGTAACTACAAAAAGAGAAGAAAAAAAACCTATTAACCATGAATCACTGTGCAAAGATTATTTATCTTTGCACGGTTCACTACACTACTGGTGCAATTACATATAGTTCAGTCCTCCCCAACCCCCAAAAAAGCATATTCAACGGTTGTGGGGGCCCTTACGTTTCATCATCTATAAATAGCCTGTGTTCATCTACACTATTCGCTTACGGCCATACCACCCTGAACACGCCCGATCTCGTCCGATCTCGGAAGCTAAGCAGGGTCGGGCCGGGTCAGTACTTGGATGGGAGACCGCCTGGGAATACCCGGTGCTGTAAGCTTTTTGTTCTCGCCTTTCATCAGCAGAGGGTGCTGCTCCTTCTTTAGTGGAGACCACGGATGTATTAAGAGAAAGTAGAGACAGAGCTGACAAGTGCAAGGTTTTTTTTGTAAAATCTTTATTTAGAACAAAAATAATTCTTATATTGACAAACTTGGTTTTGAACAATTCAAGTATGAGTTATTTCTAAAATACAATCACACCTCCTAAACAGAATATTTGCAGTCCAACCATATCCAGTAACACCCCTCATAAGTGACAAGTAAGTGAATGAAATAAAAAAAATTGTTGAAGAATCGAAATAATAAAGTGGGCTACATGAAAAATATCAAAGCCATAGTAAAACAAGACAAATAAAATGAAAAAAAAACAACAAACGGAGTAAGGGGCTATATTTTTAACCAATAATTCAATATTCTTGTTCTTCCAGATTATTCCTAATTGAATAGTTTTGAAGTCGAAGAAATCTATATTTTGGAATATGCAAATGTGCAGAAGCCGAAACAATCTAAAAGTCTAAAAATTAAAAAAAAAAAATACAGTTATTAATAAACAAAGACGGAAATAAATAAACGTATTAATAAATAGAGCAATGAATAAATACGGAACAAAACAAATAAAAGAGTAAATAAATGCTGAAATACAGAAGTTAATGTAGTAACTACAAAAAGAGAAGAAAAAAATCCTATTAACCATGAATCACTGTGCAAAGATTATTTATCTTTGCACGGTTCACTACACTACTGGTGCAATTACATATAGTTCAGTCCTCCCCAACCCCCAAAAAAGCATATTCAACGGTTGTGGGGGCCCTTACGTTTCATCATCTATAAATAGCCTGTGTTCATCTACACTATTGGCTTACGGCCATACCACCCTGAACACGCCCGATCTCGTAAGCTAAGCAGGGTCGGGCCGGGTCAGTACTTGGATGGGAGACCGCCTGGGAATACCCGGTGCTGTAAGCTTTTTGTTCTCGCCTTTCATCAGCAGAGGGTGCTGCTCCTTCTTTAGTGGAGACCACGGATGTATTAAGAGAAAGTAGAGACAGAGCTGACAAGTGCAAGGTTTTTTTTGTAAAATCTTTATTTAGAACAAAAATAATTCTTATATTGACAAACTTGGTTTTGAACAATTCAAGTATGAGTTATTTCTAAAATACAATCACACCTCCTAAACAGAATATTTGCAGTCCAACCATATCCAGTAACACCCCTCATAAGTGACAAGTAAGTGAATGAAATAAAAAAAATTGTTGAAGAATCGAAATAATAAAGTGGGCTACATGAAAAATATCAAAGCCATAGTAAAACAAGACAAATAAAATGAAAAAAAACAACAAACGGAGTAAGGGGCTATATTTTTAACCAATAATTCAATATTCTTGTTCTTCCAGATTATTCCTAATTGAATAGTTTTGAAGTCGAAGAAATCTATATTTTGGAATATGCAAATGTGCAGAAGCCGAAACAATCTAAAAGTCTAAAAATTAAAAAAAAAAAATACAGTTATTAATAAACAAAGACGGAAATAAATAAACGTATTAATAAATAGAGCAATGAATAAATACGGAACAAAACAAATAAAAGAGTAAATAAATGCTGAAATACAGAAGTTAATGTAGTAACTACAAAAAGAGAAGAAAAAAAACCTATTAACCATGAATCACTGTGCAAAGATTATTTATCTTTGCACGGTTCACTACACTACTGGTGCAATTACATATAGTTCAGTCCTCCCCAACCCCCAAAAAAGCATATTCAACGGTTGTGGGGGCCCTTACGTTTCATCATCTATAAATAGCCTGTGTTCATCTACACTATTCGCTTACGGCCATACCACCCTGAACACGCCCGATCTCGTCCGATCTCGGAAGCTAAGCAGGGTCGGGCCGGGTCAGTACTTGGATGGGAGACCGCCTGGGAATACCCGGTGCTGTAAGCTTTTTGTTCTCGCCTTTCATCAGCAGAGGGTGCTGCTCCTTCTTTAGTGGAGACCACGGATGTATTAAGAGAAAGTAGAGACAGAGCTGACAAGTGCAAGGTTTTATTGTAAAATCTTTATTTAGAACAAAAATAATTCTTATATTGACAAACTTGGTTTTGAACAATTCAAGTATGAGTTATTTCTAAAATACAATCACACCTCCTAAACAGAATATTTGCAGTCCAACCATATCCATTAACACCCCTCATAAGTGACAAGTAAGTGAATGAAATAAAAAAAATTGTTGAAGAATCGAAATAATAAAGTGGGCTACATGAAAAATATCAAAGCCATAGTAAAACAAGACAAATAAAATGAAAAAAAACAACAAACGGAGTAAGGGGCTATATTTTTAACCAATAATTCAATATTCTTGTTCTTCCAGATTATTCCCAATTGAATAGTTTTGAAGTCGAAGAAATCTATATTTTGGAATATGCAAATGTGCAGAAGCCAAAACAATCTAAAAGTCTAAAAATTAAAAAAAATAAATACAGTAATTACTAAACAAAGACGGAAATAAATAAACGTATTAATAAATAGAGCAATGAATAAATACGGAACAAAACAAATAAAAGAGTAAATAAATGCTGAAATACAGAAGTTAATGTAGTAACTACAAAAAGAGAAGAAAAAAATCCTATTAACCATGAATCACTGTGCAAAGATTATTTATCTTTGCACGGTTCACTACACTACTGGTGCAATTACATATAGTTCAGTCCTCCCCAACCCCCAAAAAAGCATATTCAACGGTTGTGGGGGCCCTTAAGTTTCATCATCTATAAATAGCCTGTGTTCATCTACACTATTTGCTTACGGCCATACCACCCTGAACACGCCCGATCTCGTCCGATCTCGGAAGCTAAGCAGGGTCGGGCCGGGTCAGTACTTGGATGGGAGACCGCCTGGGAATACCCGGTGCTGTAAGCTTTTTGTTCTCGCCTTTCATCAGCAGAGGGTGCTGCTCCTTCTTTAGTGGAGACCACGGATGGAATACCAGCCAGGGCCCCAGAGACCCAAAGGCTGAGGTCGCGGTAGTAGTGAAACGCAATGGAATACCGCCCAGAGACCCAAAGGCCGAGGCTACGGCAGTAGTGAAACACGATGGAATACATGACGGGTCTTAGAGACCCAAAGGCCCCGGTAGCAGTGACATATGAATGAACATCGCCCAGGGTCTGTGGGACCCGATGGCCGCGGTAGCAGTGAAACACAATGGAATACTGCCCAGGCTCCCATAGACCCAAAGGCCAAGGCCACGGTAGCAGTGAACTACCGTCGAATACTTCACAGGGTCCCAGAGACCCAAAGGCCAAGGCCGCGGTAGTGGTGAAATACAATGGAATACCGGCCAGGCTCCCAGAGACCCAAAGGCCGAGGCCGCGGTAGTAGTGAAACACAGTGGAATACAGGACAGTTTGCAGAGACCCAAAAGCCGCAGTAGCAGTGAAATACAATCGAATACCGCCCAGGGTCTCTGGGACCCAAAGGCCGCGGTAGCAGCGAAACACAATGGAATACCGCCCAGGGTCCCAGAGACCCGAAGGCCGCTGTAGCAGTGAAATACGATGGAACACCAGCCAGAGTCCCAGAGACCCGAAGGCCACGGCAGTAGAGAAACACAATGGAATACAGGCCAGGGTCCAGGAGACCCAAAGGCCGAGGCTGCGGTAGTAGTGAAACACAATGGAATACAGGACGGGTCTTAGAGAACCAAAGGCCGTGGTAGCAGTGAAATATGATGGAACACTGGCTAGGGTCCCAGAGACCAGAAGGCTGCGGTAGAGGTGAAACACAATGGAATACCAGCCAGGGCCCCAGAGACCCAAAGGCCGAGGTCGCGGTAGTAGTGAAACGCAATGGAATACCGCCCAGGGTCCCAGAGACCCAAAGGCCGAGGCCACGGCAGTAGTGAAACACGATGGAATACAGGACGGGTCTTAGAGACCCAAAGGCCGCGGTAGCAGTGACATATGAATGAACATCGCCCAGGGTCTCTGGGATCCGAAGGGCGCGGTAGCAGTGAAATACGATGGAATACTGGCCAGGGTCTCTGCGACCCGAAGGCTGCGGCAGTAGGGAAACACAATGGAATACAGGATGGGTCGCAGAGACCCGAAGGCCACGGTAGCAGTGAAATACAATTGAACACCAGCCAGGGCCCCAGAGACCCAAAGGCCGAGGCCGCGGTAGTAGTAAAATACAATGGAATACCGCCCAGGGTCTCTGGGACCTGAAGGCCGCGGTAGCAGTGAAATACGATGGAATACCGGCCAGGGTCTCTGCGAGCCGAAGGCCGCGGCAGTAGTGAAACACAGTGGAATACAGGACGGGCCGCATATACCCGAAGGCCGCGGTACCCGTGAAATACAATCGAATACCGGCCAGGGCCCCAGAGACCCGAAGGCCACGGTAGCAGTGAAACGCAATGGAATACCGCCCAGGGTCTCTGGGACCCAAAGGCCGCGGTAGCAGTGAAACAATGGAATACCGCCCAGGCTCCCAGAGACCCAAAGGCCGAGGCCACCGTAGCAGTGAACTACCGTCGAATACTTCACAGGGTCCCAGAGACCCAAAGGCCGAGGCCGCGGTAGTAGTGAAACACAGTGGAATACAGGACAGTTTGCAGAAACCCAAAAGCCGCAGTAGCAGTGAAATACAATCGAATACCGCCCAGGGTGTCTGGGACCCAAAGGCCGCGGTAGCAGCGAAACACAATGGAATACCTCACAGGCTCCCAGAGACCCAAAGGCCGAGGCCATGGTAGCAGTGAACTACCATTGAATACCTCACAGGCGCCCAGAGACCCAAATGCCGAGGCCGCGGTAGTAGTGAAACACAATGGAATACAGGACAGTTTGCAGAGACCCAAAAGCCGCAGTAGCAGTGAAATAGAGTTGAATACCGCCCAGGGTCTCTGGACACACACACACACACACACACACACACACACACACACACACACACACACACACACACACAGAGAGACACACACACGCACACGCACACACACACACACACACACACACACACACACACACACACACACACACACACACAGACACACACACACACACACACACACACACACACACACACACACACACACACACACACACACACACACACACACACACAGAGACACACACACACACACACACACACACACACACACACACACACACACACACACACACACACACACACACATTTTATATCTTCCTGTTTCAATACAAAGTTACATTATTATATTAAATACTTATACAGTATAGTTATATAAGTTACACTCATCCATACAGACTCTTAGAATTCATCTTAAACACATTTTAGCCACTTGATGTTAGAAGGGGCTATACCAAGGGCTTGGGCAGATGCAGGTGGTTGCTCCCAGTATTTCTGCCAGCCCTCCAGCAGGATGCCACCAGATTCTGAGGCAGAGGTCTCTATGGGGGATGAAGGTCTGGGCCTGTTGGAAGAGTCCTGACTCATAGCTGGAGCGAGCTCTCCCCAGGTGGTAAGCTGTGTGGAGACCGGCACCTCGGACTCGTCAAGGAGATTTTCTGAAGAAAACATTCCACAAAAATGCATGTGTATTATGTAGTGCATTGCATGATATATATTATCTTAATTTGTATTATCTTACATGAAAACTGTCGACTTTTACTAAACTCAGATGTTGGTTTACATTGCATTCATATTTGTATCAATATATTTGGTGTCATATATATGTAAAGAAAGTAGATGTGAATACATACAACACAAAATACAATTACTGCATAATACAAAAGGTCATTTCATTTACAATTTCAGCATAATATTACCCGCAGCAGCCAACAATTCAGCATCACTTGCACAGTCAGGATCCTGCTGGAACTTGGCAACCGTAGATTTAGCCGTCTTTTCTCTCTCTGATTCCTTTTTCTGCAGAAAATAATATACATCTGTAGGTTAATCACAAACATACCTGATATACTTCTGCAACACTATTACTGATTATTGCTCAACAGTTAACATGTCTAAAGAATAAGCTTTTGTACAGAGTAAACATTGATGTTTTACTATTGAAGGCGCTCAATTTTTCCATAAACCAAACAGAAACTGTAATGCCATTGTAAATTCAGTAATTATAATGTAATCCTAGTTAAAGGATCTAAAGGTGACCCAGATTACCCAGTTATCTTACCTTCGACCTCTTGTCAAGATGACATGTGACAGAAGGGAACTCTCTAGCAAACTCCAGCATTCGCTGCTTTTGCCACTTTAGACACTCATTCTTCTCACCCTTCTGGCAATATTCAGAGAGCAACCATACGGCCCAGCCAACATCATTTTCAAGAAGCCATCTAAATGACTGTCCAGCATACTTGCCGAATGTGACGACTAACTGGCCTTTCCACATTCCCCCCCCAGATTTCTTTGCAGCTGCCTCTGACTCTTCGGGATCCAGCCATGCAGGGTTTACTGTTTGGCTGGGGGCCTTTGCCACAGTCTTTGCTACATCTGCGCACTGCAGCTTGGCCTCTCCCTGCCTGTACATGGGGATACTCGGAAGCTGATGCTGCTTGAGGTGAGTGTACAACTGCTGTGAGAAGCTGAAGCTTTTGCCACACTCATCGCAGTAAAACTCCTTTGGTACATGAAGCTTCATGTGGCGAGTCAGGTTGGACTTCTCTGAGAATTGTTTGTTGCAAACACTGCATTCATGTATCTTTCTCTCCATGTTTTAACCTTCACCTGGTGTAGTAAAATATGAAGAAATATTAATAATGAATAATAGGCTCAAACCTAAAGGGGGGCACAGATGCAATTTTCTACAAGAAAAAGACATAAACAATGTAAATCACACCATACAGAATCCATTTTGTAGACACACACACACATCCCTGGAGTTGTAATGAAAGCCTATCACTGCACATATTAGTTTGATAGTGGTAACACACATTAAAAATCATGTGTTTTGTTTACATATCTAAAGCATATTTAGACCTCAAATTTCGACTACACATATACATCTACAGGGTCTGAACATGCTAGCCAGATGATCTGATGAGGGCTTAAATACATTTCCAGAGACCGTCAGCCCTCATAAAAGTAGTAACCAAATATAGCCCATTCATCACTCTGTTTTTAGCATGCAAATCGCGGTTGACATCTTTACACTTTTAAAGCATATTTAGACATCGAATTTAAACTCCACACTGTTGTAACACCATCTATAGTGTCTTAAGAAGTGAGCTAGAGTGTCTGATCACGTTTTTAAAGTATTTCCAGGGATTGTCAGGTCATTACAGTGGCGATTGGTTTAAACGCATTTCAGAGAGAGTGCTCAAAAGCGCATTAAGACCATAGACAGTAGGCTCGTTCAAGATGAACTGCTCCTCGCCTGTAAAGTAGACGAGAGCAGGCGGCAGCAGCGGGGGCGGTGACAAAAGTCCGTTGTGAAGTCGGACAGTTTCCAGCCGTATCCAGCAGCCTGCAGGCTGAACAGGAAGTCACAGAAACACTGTGGTCCGATTCTGATTTAATATAATGTTATCAGACCCATATATCAGCCTGTACACAGTCTCCAGTTGTTCTTATTATGACAGAGTAGCTGTCAACATGCTCTACATGTGATCTGTTGCTGATTTTAATAACAACAGACTGTAGATGATCTGTAATCTGAACAGATTTAGTCTCTCTGACTTCCAAACATAACTATCAGCCACACAGCATGTGATTTGTACAGAATAAGCCTTTAAATCAGACACACAGCAGTTAAAATCCCTCTGATTCAAAATCAATAAAAAGTTTATATAAAACGTCATCATGTTGTCGATTCTGAACCAATCAGCTGTTAGATCAGCTGAGAGGCCGGCGTTTCCCAGCATGCCTTGTGTCCGCCTGGGTCTTGCAGTCGGTGAAAAGCAACTGCGCTGTCACTGCGCGATGTGAGTCTCAACCATAGACAGTATATAAAATGGACACAGCGATCCCGCTGTTTTCGACGGAGACAAGTGAAGCCTCTTACCAGCACTTTTCCGGTGATGGGAAAGGGTTACTGAGCGTTACTGCCAGTGCTTGAAGTGGGAAAAAAAAAGGTGCCGGTACTCTCTTGCATTGGCAGATCATCATGACATTTGAGATTTCTGTAGTGAAAAACAAAACTTGGAGATATTGCTGGTACAACAACAATTTATTGTCATTTATTAACAATATAAATGTATGGATTTATTTAAACAACTTTACATAACTTTAGTGCGTACGCTATTCAAAAAATCATGTTTTAAATACATGTGGCACAGTGAATCCTTATTAACTATCTATGGATGGCCTAAGCGACTAATTTACATATAGGCTGGTATCAATATTGTTTATTTTTTCCACAAATAAGCTGATTTATATTTGCTAATATGTTGGAGTCATGTTAAGAAAAAAAATTCATTCATTCATCAAAACTATTCATTTTAACAATAATTTGGTGCTCAAACAGATGCAATAGTCACTCTCAGTGTGTGTGTGCGTGTGTGACAGACAGGGGGAACAGCTTCAGTCCCCTCTCTGTCTGGGCAGCTAGTGACGGGATGCTGCTACATCATGTTTTGCAGCCCAGTTTGTTATCATTAAAAACAAGCCAGCTGTTCGTGGAGCAAAAATCCATCATTTGGTCCTTTGACCAACAGTCAGGCCGTCCGTGTGTTTCGTTACTCACGTTACTGTTGACGTCGGTGTAACGTTAAGGTTGGTAGCGGCAGACTCCTCATTAACGCCAGCTGTTCCGCTCACATCAACGCTAGCTTGAAGCTCATGAACCGTACTAGCTACCTCCTGATGTTTCTGGTTGGACTTGGACCTCTGTTGACGTGTCTGGCTCTGGCTCACGCATTCTTTTAGTACCTTTCTGAAGCCAGGCGGCCAACATAACGACTTATAAACTCGACACTTATTTTTAGTTTCTAAGTTTTCAGCAGTGAAACATCTGTTACGGTCAGGCGATGGCGCCATTTTGCTAGCCCTTTCCCATCACCCCCGTTAGCATCCCATTCACTGACATTCATTTTGGCGTCACTTTGACAGCCAATAACTTTACATCTGAAACGTTTCAAGACTTCATTTGTCCATCGTTTATTTCTAAAGAAACACGACAATGTATGAAAGGCTCCATTACCTTGTACCTCACGTTATGGCTCCGTAGCAGACGTTTTTGTAAAAATAGGCTAACGATTGTGTCATAACCACGCGACTTACTGTCGCATAGTACAGGAATTACCGTATAGTACAGGAGAAGCTCGCAGGCAGTTTCGACGTACATTAGCTGTTTAGTTTAATTACTAATGTTAACTAGCATTTAAGTTAGCAATAATTAGCCTGTGCCTATGTTATCTCCTTACATATACCTACGCTCTCCGTCTCTGCAAGATTGGGAATGATTTAGATTTCTCTTGGCACAGCTACCAGAAGACTTACAACTTGCAGACACGTTGGTCACGTCACATCTACGGCGGGAAGCTCAGTTTGCAGCTGCGCAGTAACGCTCAACCATCACCGGAAAAGTGCTGGTAATAGACTTCACTTGTCTCCGTCAAAAACAGCAGAGTGACTGGGTCCATATTATGTATAGGTCTATGGGGGGAAACCATAGTCGCTATGACGAGCCATGCTCGCCTCAGGCATGAGGCAGTACTATCTGCAATGGAAAATCGAGGTAACAGTGTTACATTATGTGACATATTATTATTTCCAAGTGTGAATGTTAGTGTGGAATTGAACACTACATATATGCCAATGTTTTCAATTAAAAAAAACATTTGCACAAAGCAGCTGATCCACTTTTCCATGTTAAGAGAATTAAAATGAAAAAAATATGACACAAAAAGAAATCAAGGGACATTTAGAATAGATAAAAATGTGCGATTAATCGCGAGTTAACTATAACATTAATGCGATTAATCGCGACTAAATATTTTAATCGTTTGACAGCACTAATATATATACATACATATATATATATATATATATATATATATATATATATATACATACACATATATATATATATATATATATATATATATATATATATATATATATATATATATATGCATGCACTAGTCTGGCCAACTATTGCATATTTAGTATTTGATACTTTGAGAATTGATGAACATCTGTACAACATTAAAGAGAAAATGACATTTTTATTTATTATTTTTATTAAATAATATTAAGACTTCATTTTGTATCTCTGTTACAGCTTTGCGGACCCAAGACACTTAGGTACCTGGATATGTTTGTGAAGTACAAAAATGAGGACATTTTCTTACTATGACTTTACAAGATGTGGCACACATTGATGCAGACAAGAAAGACAAATGTTTAAATACATTTAATATGAAAATAACCAAACCTGACCATCCACCACCCTGTTACCAAACAAAACGGCAGAGAATTAAACAATCAATTTTACATAAATGAATATGGAAATTTGCATTTTGTGTTAGATTTAAATGAAAGCAACATTTCTCACAGTAGTAGCAGACAAATGCAGCACCACAAGAAGACACCTTCACTTCAGTTTCTGTTCTTTAAAGTAGCAGTCAAAAATGTACATTGAAAAAACAACAACATGATTTTGTAAACATTAGTAATTATTTAGGAGTGTTTGGTTTTCTAGAGACAAGTGCATTAACAGAGGTAGGCCTATTGAGGTTGGAGCTTGAGGGCGAACTCCTCCAGCGCAGCCAGAAGCTTCTCCTCCTCCTGTGGCGTGGACCTGGTGGAGGCCAGCGGCAGGTGTGTCGCCACTGCTTTGCGATCTAGAAAAGAATTTACGAAAAACACATGAGCCAGCATTAGAGACGCTCAACCACAAAAATGTTATCCAGAATGATAATATTCAGAGAGTTGATTGCGGAAATCAGGATGAATTTCAATTTAAAGGCCTTGCGGTACCATAGAAACATGAACAATGGGGCATCGCCCTTGACGATTGAACTCTATCACTCATCATAATTATGTCCCAGTGGCTCTCCTCCCTTTACCTTCATTTCGGTTCAGTGCTTTGATATCCGTTCCTATATAATGTTTGGTCTCCATCAGGATCTTTAGTTACTAGTTTTCAAATCAAGATTTCACACACAAAACATATAATCAGCTTATAAAATATGACAGAAAATACATTTGTAACAATTATATCTACCTCAACAACAATGCACATTACATAGTATATATAACAATAGATAAAAAAGTCATAGTATGTACAGTATGTCGAAATAATTCATGGTAGTGTGTAGAAAAATGTCATAGAATAAAATGTACATACTATAAAACATACTATAGTGTATAAACAAAATCATAGTATACATATGTCGAAAAAAATGATAACAAAAGCATGGTATAGTATATCGAAAAAAGTCATGGTATAGTATGTTGAATAAAGTGATAAAGTTATAGTATAGTATGTTGAAAAAAAACTCATGAAAAGGTCCAGCCTGGACTGGGTATCGAACCTGGGTCAGAGTCTGCAGAGACTACTTGTTGGTTGTTGTTAAAAGCCATTAAAAAAGTAATAGTATGGTATGTCGAAAAAAGTCAAAATATAGTATGTCGAAAAAGTCATTAAATTGTTAAAAAGAATCACAATTACACAATATATACCAATAGCATTACTGATCAAATAATATCTTATTTAATGGTGTAAGTGTAATGGCAAAAATACTTCTAAAGCACATTCTTTTATTAGGATTTATCTGATTACTGTATGTGTTAACTTAAGAAAAAGGTTTCTAACAGATGAACAGCTAAAACTATAAACTTTGATTAACTGAAGACTGAAGTGTCTTTTTCGCAAGGTCTTTACTGACGTGTGTTTAGAACAAGTTTAGATTAGACACCGTAAACAATATCCTACAGTGTCTCTAAAACAGTTTTCTATTCCCCGGCAGCTGATACAAGGAAAGGTGTTATGACTTGGGTTTGACTGGGCCAAAAGGCATGACATGACTCTTTGCTTTTTGTTTGTGTAACTGGGTCTTTGTAAGATCCATGAGGGGGGGGGGAAGGAAAGCTGTCACCATTTGTTTTGATTCTCTATATGTTGGTTTTCTGTGAGTTAAAGACTCAGAGCGCTCTTGCATAGCCACCGAGGTGGATGTGTTACAGCGTTTCTCCATTGATCAATGAGAATAAACACTCAATAACCAGACTTTGATTTCTGCTCAATGGTCTTCATTTGTTTCACTACAAGCTTTAAACCTTTTATTTACTTACACCGTGTTGAACCGAGATAACTTCCACAACAATTTGGTGCCGAAACCCGGGATGGATGGACACAAGAGGAGATCTCTCCGGGCCCTGAAGTCTCGCGAACCAGGAGATTAATCTCCTGCCTCTAACCTCGACCATAAAAAGGGTTTTCTTGAGAGAAAGAGGTCAGGGAGGGGAGAGACTCTCGACTGTTCCACTCCATTCCAAACGAACGGAAAACAATTTCAACCAACACGGGTAAGATCAAATTTTAACGGATTTAATTGGAAATTCAAGATTTTTGAAACAAACCCTAAAAACAGATTGAGAAGAATCATAATTGTAAAAAAACATAATTATTGATTGAGGACCAGGGAAGACAAAGACTGTTGGATTTGAGTAATTGAAACTGGGTTTTTATGTTTTATTTAGTTTATTAAAGGGGTGATTTTAACCACTCAATAATCAAAAATAAGGACTAATTCAGGAGGCATTTCAGGCAAAAGACAGACATATTTTCCAAGTTTTCCCACGAACGGAGTGACAAGATTAAGCAGCTCTGGTTCTAAGTATTAGTGGAACTAGGGAGGTCACTGTTAATCAAAGATTAAGCAGCTCTGGTTCTAAGTATTAGTGGAACTAGGGAGGTCACTGTTAATCAAAAACTTAGCAGCTCTGGTTCTAAGTGTTCTTAGGACTAGGGAGGTCACTGTTAAACTAAAGAAAACAGCTCTATTCCCTAAATATTCATATTTAGATTTATATTTGGGGCTAGGGAGGTCACTGTTTGGGACATTTCTTTTTTCTCCTAATAGTTTCAGGGAGAGGGAAGATACTGTCCAGGATTTTACTCAGTTTGTCGACTTAAAACGAGAAGACGCGTTGCCTCTTGGCACAGGGACGCACAGGTCTAGGTTTTTTCCCTCTGTTTTACTAATAAAACGGAGCTTTTGGGACGACGGTTCCAATCGTACGTAAGTAGCTACTTCAACTTTTGTTTCTCTCAAGATGGGGAACAAAGGTTCAAAGTCACTAGAGCCTTCAGGCCCGATAGTGGGGGAAATGGAACAGAAAATATGGACAAGGTTGTTTTGAAATGTCTGCCTGATTGGTAAAAGGTTTATGGTTCCCCAGAAAATGGTTCATTTAGTGTTGTAAAATTAAGAATGCTGAAACAGGATATGGAAGGTGCAGAGAGAAAGCTGAAAGAAAGAAAAACGATTGAAACAATAGGTTTTAAACCAAATTAAGGAGGATTGTGAATGTTTCAATGTATGGACGAAAGAAGCAGGAAGTAGATACAGGGAAAGAATGCTATAACACACATACACCTATAACCTCCTCATCAGCTCCACAACCTAACCCAAGTCCATATTCTGAGTTTTCCAGTCCTATACAACCAGGAAGGACGAGCTGGGAAAGAGAAGAGGACGAAGAGGACACATATTTCTGTGCACCGCCGTCCAAAACCTCAGACCCGACTACCGGACAGAACCGCCACAGCAGTCCACTCTGCATCAGGTGGAAAGGAACAACAGGACCAAAGAAAGAGCAAACAAAGTAAGAGACTTGACAAAACCATGTTTGAAGCGTATGTCTGCATGTTAACAACAGGCTGGTGGGCAACATATGGAGCGCGGACCCGAAAAAGGCCGCGGCCACTAAGAGCGTGGTCGCGCCAGGCCAGGAGGCCGAGGAGGGTACCGTGGACGAAATGATGAGCCCTACAACCCAGACCACTGTTGGTACTGCAAGGACTTTGAACATTGGGTATGTAACTGCCCGAAGAAGAAAGCACAAACATCTCAGAGGGAGAACAACATGCTGACTGACTGAGTCTCAGAGCTGATTGAGGACGGTAACACAGACACACACACAGCTTCATGCAATGAAGAAATGCTTCTGCACTGATACACAGTTTTTTTGTTTGCTATTAGGGACAAATTGATAGGGTAAAAAGATTGTTATAGACAGGTTTAACCAACATACTGATCTTTTTAGATCCTATAAGAAATGCCTAATTGTGTATAATTATAGTAGGCCCACTTCATTCTTGGTATTTGACACCATGGGGTTATAAAGTTAATTATTAGAGTTTTAAAAGGATTGACATACAACAGCTCACTGTTCATTTCCTTATTGGGTAAATTGAGTTTACTAATTCTATTTTTAGGTAAAACTGAACGACAAATCAGAAAGTTTTCTGACAGACTAGTGGTTGTTTTTCTTTCCTCTCTGGAAATGCTAGAAAAAAGGAATGAACCACTCTTATGCTTTTTATGTGTATTACTGATCTTTAGGATCCATAAAACAAATAGAAAAAGGCTCCGTTTTGTTTCCTACAAAGTATGAGTTGTAAACGTATAGGCAGACACTTAAGGTGTCTATTTTGGTACTAGGGTTGTTCCCATGTTTCCAGTTGTGCGTCTTGATAAAAATCATTCTTTGACTGATTATTCTTGACACATTGGAAAATGCACACTTTTGTTTAAATTTCAAGTGTTTCTCTTTGCCAGCCTGTTAACCTCCTGGCTGAGAGAAAGTACGTTGTTGCCTACAGAGGTACACATGAAGCCATAACAATCACACTGTGCTTCTTTTGTTTTCATTTTTGTCACAGCTGAAGCAGAAGAGTTTTTTTTTGGGGTAAAAATCAAGACATTTTTAATGAATGAGCGTGAGTGGTCTTGTCTACTGGAAGAATAAATGTGCAGTATGACTAAAACCTTGACTGATAAACAACGTATGTTTTTTCAGACTATCTCTCACTCAACTGTCTCATATTTTTTTTTCATCTTTGTCTCTTACAGATCAGGAGACTAAATCAGGACGTTTTTATGACTGACTGACTGACTGACTGGACCGATTGTTATGAAGAAAACTTTGGCCACAGCGCGTGTTTGGGCCTGCAGTGTTCACCGTTTGGGTGAAGTCTGTGCCTAACACACACTTTTCCACGGTAAAAATAACGCTTTTTCCAATTGATGTTTCACCAATTTTTTTCCTCAGGGTACCGCGTTGCTTCTGAGGGAAAATTGTGGTCATCAAAAACGGCGCTCCGACTACCGGCCTCAAAAACATCAGTATCCGACAAAACAGGAAGCGATCGATGTAACCGTACGGGTTCTTGTTCTTAACTCCTTATTGGCTGTGGGAGTCATTTTTAACCATATTTTGATAAACGGTGTGCACACAAAGATTTTTTTAGATAGAGAGAACCTTGGAGTTTTTGCTAAAAACAGTTAGATATCACTGTGATCTGACATATAGTTTGGGGTAAGACTAAATTGGGACTTTTTGGTACATGAAACATGTTTATTACTGTATTATCATTGTTGAACTGTCTTTCCAATATACCTACAAGTCAATTAGCTGCTAAAACCATCTATTTGGCTGACAGGATTGCTCGGAACAACATTTTCTTACAGGCATTGAATACATGTGTGTTACAATGCAACAGGAGGAGGGTTTGTTTTCTTTTCCTTACAGGGAGCAGCTAAGGTGGGGGCTTTCACACACGCACACACATACCCAAAGATAAGATGAGGGAGGAGTTGTGCATGTGGGGGAAGGAGACATTTGGATTTCGAATTTAGGTTCAGCAATGATGATTTTGATACACGTTCTTGTCATAGATCGTTACAATGTGATATGATTTCAAGATACAAATTGGATAAACGGACTGCAGTACTCAGTGCTTAGTTTAAATTGTGACTATGCTATTAATTAGTATTACCTTGTGTTGCAAACATGATAAATAAGATAAACTACATAGTTTTGTTGGGTTTATCTGAGTTTCTTGGTTAAGACCATATTGAAACTGATTCGGGGTTTTAGAGATTAGATTCTATCAGCATTTAATATTGTACTCTAGTGAGATTTCAGCAGAACTGCACTATAGATTTTGGTTGCATTTTAGTTACTATATGATAAAATTGTTTAAACTATTAACATGATGTTGAAAACGTTTTGTTTTGGTGATTGGTGTTTTAACTTTTGTTGCTTTTATACAGGTATTTCTGTGTAAGACAGGACAGTGTTAGTATAGAAACCACTAAAACATTATTTATATATACTGAGTGTTTGAGTCATGTGTTTTACATGCCTCAAACAGGAGGGATAATAGTAGCTTCATAAATAAGAAGTTAAAAGTATAAAGTGTTCACATCATTTGGATTTTTAAGTACATTTTAGTAACAGTTAAAGTTCAGTAGGTAATTTGTTTAGACTAAAAACAGTAGCACATTACACAGACAGTCTGTGAAAAGATAATGTTCCTCTGTTTTCCTAAGTTTCCAAGAACAACTACCAATCAGAGCCGAGGAATCTCTGCATAGTCTCAAATGACTGCTCATGAACTGCAGTAAAACTGAATGTCAAATTGAATAAAAAATGATCAATATTCTGTTAGTTCATTGCCTATTTCTCACCTAAAATCCTTTCAGGAACATATTTTAGTAATGCAAAATTAGCTGAAATATGGGAAAGTTTTCCCTAATGCTATTAGGAACACCAGGAAGAGACAGAGGGAGGTGGATTTGATTCCACAAATGATCTGATTGGTGTAAACAAATATTGAGATGTTTTTATCCAAGTGGCCAGCTAGCTGTAGCTTTAAATGACATCACTACTTGCATGGTAGCTTTTCAACATTAAAGGCCTAATAAAATGCTCATAACTAAGTTTGTAGTGTTGGCTTCAAAATATTATTAAAATAGGATAGTGTGATGGGGAAACCTTTTAGTACCATCATCACTGACAGCTCTGAGGAGTCATAATTAAGATCAAATACTAAATAATTGATATGTCTATGATAGTCATGCAGTACCAAAACATTGTTGTGTTCATTTTTAATTTTCCCAGTCCTTAGTTATTTTTAATACAGTCTTTGTATTTTTCTAAATCTGATTGACTTGCACTAAACAACCCTTAAGAGTAACAAAAACATCTTTAGGGATAGGACATCTTCCCTCCACCGCTCAGTGCGAAAAGGACAGGTGAAATGTTGTGTACAATTTTCTTCTGCACTCTCTCTACCATGGGTTTCCAGGGTTTTTAGCAGACTTGCCAAGGAAAGTGGAATGGGCGCTGCATCAACTCAAACCAGGAGACCTGGTGCTAGTGAAGGACAGCAGGAGGAGAATGGACACCCACGGCAGAGAAGATAGCAGAGAGAGCCACATGGATTCACGCCACACACTGCAAGCAGGTTCCTGACCCAGAAAGGAGCAGCGTTCCTGATCCGGAGAGGAGCAGCTAGGTTTGCGATAACCTACAGCTAGGTTTGCGATAACCTACAGCTAGGTTTGCGATAACCTACAGCTGGGTTTGCGATAACTCACATCAAGCGACAACACTTTCCGTTGTGTCGCCTACGGGGGAGAACTGAGAGCAAGCCTGACAGACGGCGATTCTGTGCTACTCTCAGCAACCGACGAGAAGACTGCGTGGGAAAAGGGTGATAACTTCACCTTGCATCAAAGAGTGAAAGATTGACCTACAAACTGGTATGGCCACTGATTAAACTTTTTGCAGGAAACAACAGTGACGCTGAATACTGAAGGAACAATTCACTCTGCACTTCTGTTCAGCAATAAAAAACACACAGTTTAGGTACTGACAGACTGTTTGACTTCTCTGAGGCTTCAGAGGAAAGTGTATTTTCTTTCCACTTTTGTTTCCACAACACAACTGGTGGTTGAGAAAAACGACAAATGGAGCAGTCCGACCGGAAACGACGGAAATGGTACCCTCCACGACAATTCGGGGGTTCAGAGTTTGTGGTGTTTTTATGTTTTGATTACTGCATTTGTGGTGGTTGCGTTTGTGATATTAGAAAGATATGATAAACAATTGATTGACGTAATGACCTCTGCTAACAAAACCTTCCCAAATACCACTGCCACACCCACACACATTGAAGTCACTCATGCAGCACAGAGGGGGGGAAAACGCTGCGAGATGCGCTCGGCAGATGACACTTCCAGAGAACTATGGCGCTCGCACTATAATAAGTACGGTAGATCAAATGTCACTGTAATGGCTAATATTGACGATGCATTTTCTACTAATATCTGGCTAGGTTTAGTTAGGAAATTCACGCGTGACTCAGGTTACAATCACTCATGTTATGTTTGTTCACTTTTTCCTCACTCACAAAAACAAGCGACTCCAGTAAAACCCCAGCCTTTGACTTTAAGGGAAGCTATCTGTGCGCTAACAGCACTTAAAGATGTTAGAGAGGAGGGGGGCCAATTTCACTCTGCCTACCCTCAACCAGCACCTTGTGCTGAGTTTACAAATCGTACTGTGCGCGCTCCTAATGGTACTATGCTTACCGCAAAAGAGGGTAAACTTTCAAACAGCTTAGGCCAATTTCATCCTAGTCTAATGAAAAATCTGAAACATGCACTTTGCATTGAAAGAGCTCAGCGAAAAGGTTCTCGTTATTTGGGATCAAATGCGGGCTGCCAACTGACTCTAAACTGTACATGTGCGACCGGTGAATATAACATTAGTCCATGTCTACACACTACAGCAGGTCATCTGAATGCTTCTGCTCTAGACACATCCCTAACTCACATGATGCGCTGGCCTGATGATTCTGGTGCAGGGTCACTGGTGAGTTACGTTTGGATCTGTGGAGATAAGTGGTATCAGATTTTGACTCCCTTATGGGCTGGAAGATGTAGTATGATCTATTAGTCACCGTCCATTACTGTTATGACTTCTCTTGTACACACAACACACCATTATCCTCAGTACATGCCGATGTCACACGGAGGGGTTAGACGGAAGCGAGAGGTAACGGGGCCAGGGAGTAAATTTGTTGCGGGGATCTTTCCATGGTGGGGTGCGGTCAATAATGCTCACAATATCGACCACATTCAGGAGAGCCTCGAAAATCTGACTGCGACTCTAATTTCAGGGTTCAACGAATTTCCTCCAGTCCTGCGAGCAATGCGTAGCATGCTGCTTCAGCATCAGATCGGGCTCGATTTGATATTAGCTGCCCAAGGGGGCCTGTGCCACATCATAGGTACACACTGCTGCACCTACATTCCAGACATTGAAGGTAACATCACTGACACTTTTCATCAACTCAACTCACTCCTGACAGATCTCAAATCCCGCGACGTCTCGGCTGACACGTCCGGTTGGGATTGGGAACAATGGCTACTTGGCGGGGGTTGGAAAGCGTGGGTGGTGAGATTCATAGCTCCAGTGATCACATTCTTAGTAGGCTTTTTGATTATTGCTTGCTGTATCATTCCACTAATCAGGAAAATGTTTTCATCTCTGTTCATGACAAGTATGATCCAATACCAGGCATTGTAGACCACTGAAGACTACCGAGTTATTCCAGCTGCTTAGGAACAAGGATAACTTCAGCGACACAGCCAGTGATGCTTTATAATGCTAATTATTTGTTTTATTTTTCTTATGATGATTATATTTGTGTTGCTCAATGCTAGGAGTTGTGTGGAGTCATGACGGGTTGGTTTCAATTACCAGGAGGGGTACACTTGCACTCCCTGTACACATGGATAGGTTCAGACACACAGAGGGTTTAAGCTTATGCTCTGATTACAGACTATTTTTGTATTTTTATTATTCCTGATTTACACAGAGGATTTTTATTTTGTACTCCTCAAAGACCACTTGTAATATATGTATATATATAGCTATATGGCCAAGTGCTTTAATCTTTAAAGTAATTTTTGTTTATGTGATTATTTTGTAATCAAAAGGGTGAAATGTAATGGCAAAAATACTTCTAAAGCACATTCTTTTATTAGGATTTATCTGATTACTGTATGTGTTAACTTAAGAAAAAGGTTTCTAACAGATGAACAGCTAAAACTATAAACTTTGATTAACTGAAGACTGAAGTGTCTTTTTCGCAAGGTCTTTACTGACGTGTGTTTAGAACAAGTTTAGATTAGACACCGTAAACAATATCCTACAGTGTCTCTAAAACAGTTTTCTATTCCCCGGCAGCTGATACAAGGAAAGGTGTTATGACTTGGGTTTGACTGGGCCAAAAGGCATGACATGACTCTTTGCTTTTTGTTTGTGTAACTGGGTCTTTGTAAGATCCATGAGGGGGGGGGGGGAAGGAAAGCTGTCACCATTTGTTTTGATTCTCTATATGTTGGTTTTCTGTGAGTTAAAGACTCAGAGCGCTCTTGCATAGCCACCGAGGTGGATGTGTTACAGCGTTTCTCCATTGATCAATGAGAATAAACACTCAATAACCAGACTTTGATTTCTGCTCAATGGTCTTCATTTGTTTCACTACAAGCTTTAAACCTTTTATTTACTTACACCGTGTTGAACCGAGATAACTTCCACAACATAAGACTCGGGCCATTACAGAATAATATTATATTATTAATGATGGCTGTATTTTATTTAGAGCAGGTCCTGGTATTGTGAATGCTGGCACACTGAAACAGCTTACTGGGACACTTACTCAAACTAAGCCATTGTTAATGTTATTAAATACACCTGTGCTATTCCTGCTTTGGCAAGTACCCGGTTGCAGTACACTTTAATGACCATAAGCATATCTTTTGTGGCATTGAACAAGTCAGTCTACCAAAAAGGGGGGGCAACCACGACTTGCTACTAAAGAGACGCGAGGCGTATTGGATATTTAGGCAGACACCATCGCCTTTATGATGAACTTAATCTCAATATCATGTTGTGCTAATTTTGATGTTTTTTCCTTATTTGTTTATCCTCAGGAACTGTTCATTGTACAGGTGCATAGCGACTGCTACAATGTAACTTAACCAGTGTAATGACCCACTTTTGAATGGACTGTGTCCTCTCTGATTAGGTGTGGAGAAGTGTTGGGCTAATGACAATGCAGTGATCATGGGCATATAGCATGGCTGGTCTGATTGTCCATTGTTTTTGGATGTGCTGAGTGGCATGTCTGCTGTGAAAAAGGAGTATTGTGTACTTTTACTTATGATACTTTTAGCTCAAAATACATCCTTACTTTTACTTATGTAACATTTACAATGCAGGACTTTACTTGTAAACAAGTATTTATGCATTTATTGTACCATGAAGTTATGATTTGACTCTTGCTCTATTATCCAGATAAAACGTTGTGATAGCAGAAAACAAATACCCTGGAAGAAGAGTCCGCTCGGCTCCTTTGCGGCGGCCGCAGACACAGCGAGCCACACCGAGGTGTCGGCCCCCATGGCCTCCGTCCTCAGTTTGGACTGCATCTTAGTGTGGAATGAAGGCATGGACGTCTGGACAGCTACAGAGACAACAAAAACTAAACTGCAAAATCACAGAGGCAACGTTTTCTGCCACATGCTATTCATATATTAGAGTCAAGTGAATATCTTTATCACAGTGTACAACACAGTACACAGCATTGGTTTTGTTTCACCGCATGTGCCAACTCTGATATTTAGAACATGTTCTACTGTTATTAATTATAATTTATTATTATTAAGGCCTATTCCGCTGTGTCTAGAAACCAGTACTTTAAAATTACCACAGCAGAGTCAAAAAAGAAAACTGTCCGAAGTGAAGTCTGTTGATCATCCACATTAACTGAAGCATCGTTTCTGGAGGGAGATGTTGCAGTTTGATTTTTAAAAATCATTTTTTTAATATTGTTATCACCATAAATGACATTCCTTTGCTCTGCATTGAGTTGGGGTAGGAGGCGGAAAGTTCAAAGATAGATATTTCAAAAACCCTGACAACTAAAAAGCATATACAGTATATATGTATACTATAGTCTGTTATCTCATTCTGCTTTCACTAGCAATAATCAATAAAATAATTGCTGGGAATTGGCCTCTTCAGTTTGTCAGATGATCAAATGCATCTGCCCTGATATACAGCTCTTCAGATGCATGCTGCTACAGTACAATGCTTCCCTGCCTCCTGGACTTGTGAGCATACTGGTTTTTTTTACAAGGTCATATTTAATGAAATGCCACAGAAATAAAGAAATATAATCTCCTTTCTTTTGTGTACCTGGTGTGTCTGCCCAGCCAGGGTGCATGGAGGAGAAGTGGATCTCTTTGTGCTGAGAAGCCCATCTGTCTGTCAGTATCACCTGTTGTCTCTGTCAAAATGACAACACAAAAACACCTCAGCAAACACGGAGACATGCCGCAATCATATTGTGTTGTTGCACATCAGTCTCCTTTACTTTGTTCTGAGCGTAGGCCATGGTGCCATCAAACGTCCCCTTCTCAAACTGGAGGTCGTCCACGTTCAGCTTCTGTGTGAGCATGCCGCCTGACGACACCGTGACCTGAGAGGAGACAGTAGCAAATATTCATTTTTTTAAAACTTTTTAATAAAGCTTAAAATGTACACGCAGTCTGACTGTCAGTGATGAGGTCCGACAGTAAAAGCATTTTGACGCAATGATTGCGGTTCAACCCACCACTCTTGGGTCTTCAACCTTCTTCAGTGCAGGTATCAATGCTGTGGTGAGGATGTATGTACCTGAAAATAAAAGGTAAGCACAGAAGGTAGTTCAGAAACACTTATCGGCACTATCTGCTGTAGCTGAGAATTTTGGCGTCACTTTGACAGTGAATAACTTTACATCTGAAGCGCTTAAAGACTTCATTTGTCCACTGTTTATATCTAAAGAAACACAACAATGTATAAAAGGCTCCATTACCTTGTATCTCACGTTATGGCTCCGTAGCAGTTTTTGTAAAAATAGGCTAACGATTGTGTCATAGCCACGCGACTCACTGTCGCATAGTAGAGGAATTACCGTACAGTACAGGGGAAGCTCGCAGGCAGTTTTGACTTACATCAGCTGTTTAGGTTAATTACTAATGTTTACTAGCATTTTAGTTAGCAATAATTAGCCTGTGCCTATGTTATCTCCTTACATATACCTACGCTCTCCGTCTCTGCAAGATTGGGAATGATTGAGATTTATCTTGCACAGCTACCAGAAGACTTACAACGTTCATACACGTTGCTCACGTCACATCTACGTCGGCAAGCTCAGTTTGCAGCTGCGCAGTAACGCTCAGCCATCACCGGAAAAGTGCTTCTAATAGACTTCACTCGTTTCCATCCAGAGCAATGGGATCTGTTAGTCCATTTCTTTAACCGTCTATGCTTTTAGGCTTCAAATGGTCCATTCATGTCACCTTGGAATATCAGGGACCGCCCCCGTGATTACGTTGTTTTTCCAACTGCCAGCGTTCATGTGCTATGGTCAAGGGGGCAGGCTTCTCTCCTCAGAGCGAAGCCGCGATGGCGCCATTTTGCTAGCCCTGTTCCCATCCCCCCCTGTTAGCATCCCATTGACTGCAATTCATTTTGGCGTCACTTTGACAGACAATAACTTTACATCTGAAGCGTTTAAAGACTTGATTTGTCCGTTGTTTATTTCTTAAGAAACACGACAATGTACACAAGGCTACATTACCTTGTACCTCACGCTATGGCTCCGTAGCAGACGTTTTTATAAAAATAGGCTAACGATTGTGTCATAACCACGTGACGTACTGTCGCATTGTAGAGGAATTTCCGTATAGTACAGGAGAAGCTCGCAGGCAGTTTCGACGTACATTAGCTGTTTAGTTTAATTACTATTGTTAACTAGCATTTTAGTTAGCAATAATTAGCCTGTGCCTATGTTGTCTCCTTACATATACCTACGCTCTCCGTCTCTGCAAGATTGGGAATGATTGAGATTTCTCTTGGCACAGCTACCAAAAGACTTACAACCTTCAGAGACGTTGTTCACGTCACATTGGCGGCGGGAAGCTAAGTTTGCAGCTGCGCAGTAACGCTCATTAACACTTTCTCATCACCGGAAAAGTGCTGGTAAGAGGCTTCACTTGTCTCCGTCAAAAACAGCGGGATCGCTGTGTCCATTGTATATACTGTCTATGGCTATGGTCGGGATGCGTGTTCTTCTTCTGTTATATTGGCGTTTGTCATAACAAGTTGTTGCATGACTGCCACCAACTGTTGGGCGTAGCCTAGAGCATCAGGTGTGTGAAAACATGGAGGCCACAATAACAAAAGATTTGCTGCTGTTTTCTTTTGCGAGCATAAAATATTCTATATTTAGGAAAAGTTTCTCACCCTTCAACACATTTGAACGATCGTCGGCCATGTTTCTGTACGTCAGCTGTCAACAACGCGTCACCAACTGAGAAACTGTTGGCAATATGTTTATATACTGTCTATGGCAAAACCTAGCCCCAGTTTTGCACCTCTGATTCCCACATGAAGTGACGTGAATGATGACGTTTTCACTGGGAAAACTGTTTTTCCAATGCCCATGAATGCACTATAACTGTCACCCCTGATTACCTGATTGTGTTGACCTGGTCACTCCTCATATAGGACTGAACGCCCATGTGTGTTTTGTTGTACTTCATATCATTTGCACCACCATTTTGAGTGGAAATAAACCTTTTGTTAAGTGTATTGATGTTTACTGGCTCTTGCAGTCTAACTGATGCCCCATGATGATAGTACTCACACTCACAAACTGAACCCTCCTTCTTAACACTCGCTTAGTTTTGAAATAAAAAAAATAAATAAATACCGTCAGATAGTTGTCAGATTGGTAGTTTAACCTTTTCTATGATATGAATAGCTTGTTGTTTAAGAGATTTAAAAACTTTGGCTTCCTTTCTCAAAACATGTTTACATTCTTAAAGTAAGGTATCCAAAAAAAAAGTATGGTTTCCAAATTGGTACGTGAACTCAGGTATTGCACTGGAACTAGTATTTGAAAATACTTACCGAGTGTATTTGTGGCAAAGTTCTTCTCCAAACCCTCCTCAGTTAACTCTCTCTGGTTGACCATACAGCCAGCATTGTTAATCTGGTTAACACAACAACAAAAAACACAACAAGTGATTAAATTACGATACAAACCAGTGTGTGTGTTACAGGTGAACCAACACACATGTACATAACACCTACCAGTACATGTATGGCGTTGCTTTGTAAGAAGTTGTGGGCGAACTCCCACACTTGTCTCGCGCTGGACATGTCAACGATGTGGACGTGAACGTTCTGGGAATAAACAGGAAACATGAACACAAGAGACTGATATTTTACTTTCTGTTAAAAAAAAAGAAAAAGTTTCAGAATATAAAAGAGGACATTTCCTTATGTGATATTTACACTTGGGCGACTGTTAAAAATTAAACGGCTTTTGCTGGTGGCTGCTTCTAAAGCTGATTATCTGAGAATTTAGGATCATTCTACTGTTGCATAATTATCGTAATAGCAATTCATATATACATTTAATATATCTTCACCTGTTGCTATTTTCACACAGCAAATGTAATCAAGACACAGGGATGTCTTGATCTGATTGGCTGAGGGATTCTGCTGACCGAAGTAAGTTAGGTGACTCATTTCACCACAGAAGGACCACATTTATCTCAGTGACCAAAAAAAATATGAACTGTACCCCTGCAGACAAAGATATATACATTTTAATAAAAAGATTAAAAAAAAAAGACAAGTATCCCTGAAGTAAGTAACACAACCTTGTCCTCTTCTGACTCACAGTGCTCTCTGCTGGACAAACAATGTAACGACACTTCTTTCAAAATTACCTTCAACACCATGTCAGTACTGCCATTTCTTTTTGCATTTCTGCCAAAATATATTGTGTACCGCACAACTGCATCAGTTGCATATTTGCTTGTTGCGTTGTCTTGTTATGTAAAAATTAAAACTTTACAGACATATTGATAAACACCATGCATTATGTGTTGCTCTACCTACAGTACAACAGTAAACTCTTATATTCAGTTACAGGATAAGTATTACGTAATGTTTTTTTTTTCCGCATGAAATGAATTATTTTGAGTAGTATCCGTTCAATGTCTTAAAATGTAAGCAGCCCTGTAAGCATGAAGGAAACGATTGTCTTTGAAAAAAGTATAATTTATAATAACAGAGTTGTGCAGCATGATATATACTGTGAGACAATACAAACAGTCAGGCTTTGCTTTAGTGTTTATACTGATGTAGCTCTCCTGTTATATATTTGGTTGTATTAAACCAGTCTAGGCATTAAGAGCAAAGAGATTCCTCAGTCGGTCAAGTTTATTTATAAAACCCCAAATCACACATTTGCCGGCGGCTTTTTAGTCGGAACATACGACACCCTATATCATTAAACCTTGATTTGGATAACACAAATATCCCCTCCACCTGGACAGGCAGACATGCAACAGATTTCTCACCTGATTTTTACTCCGTTCCACAATTTCATCTTTGGCTGCTTCTGCCCGCCCCTTGTTTCGACACACCATGTGAATAGTTCCCCCTGCAGACTCAAAAATAAACACATATCAGTGAACAAGCCAGCAGCAACTTCCATCCCCTCTCCTTGTAATTATTGTCAGAAAACAGGGCTGTACTGATTAGGTGTCAATCAATGAATCAAACTTTACTGGTATAGGTTGTTGTTAGTGTTTTACAGGCAAATGACAAAAGCTGGTATAAATATTATGAAAACTAAAACAAGTGGAGACTATAGCACACAAAAAGTACAATTTAAATAAAAAAATACTATAAAATAGGTAAAGACAAAAGCGTACACTATCCATAAAATGCTCTAATCAAACGCCAGGCTTTTTCTGTCATCTCTGTACTGTTTTCCACAAGCAGAGGGGAATAACTGACTTTTTGACATTCAAACACTCACCTCTGTTGGCTATTTCCTGCGCTGTGGCTTTTCCTATCCCACTGTTGCAACCGGTTATCATGAAGGACCTCCCACTCAGGTTTACATCCAGGTCTGCTGGAGCAAAATGCTTTGCTGCAGCTTCATAGCCACTCCTGTTAAGAGGAGTACACTGAATACAATACACATGCACTGACACGAATATTATCACATGTTCTGATGTAATACTGAGGTTGAGACATTTAAACGGATGTCTTCTGCTGGTCTGATGTCTGCAGTGAAGATCATTGGTTTCATTAAAATGGGTGAAAGGAAATACGGATATGGATGGTGCTGTAACAAATAATGAATCAAGTATTCATTGGCAGAAACAAAATAGACAATCATTTTTTTCTAATTAAGAAATAATTTAAGTCATTGGATCAAGCAAACTTCACTTTACTTTATACTTCTACCCCGCTACATTTTGGAAGCCAATACATGTACATTTTTGTTTTGAATACTTACTTGAAAGTAAGATTTTAAATGCATATGGACCTTACGTTTAACAGAGTATTCTTACGATGTGTTAACGCTACTCAGGTCTGAGTACTTTTCCCCCCGACTGATTATTTTTACATTTTATAGACTAGTTTAGACATCAGTAACATTAACCCCTGCTAGTTAACCAGTAACTTTAGGCCTAACTGTAACATACTATGCAAGCATACAATCCGAATTTTTATCACCAACAGAGCAACCTATTTTTCAAACTTGAGAGTACTACCTGAAGGTACTTCTCAAGGTTCATAGTACGAGGATTAGGTAACGTTAAATGTTGCACAAATCATAAAAAAATGTACACAAGAGACCTTACATTGTCACAGTAGAATTGATGATCTCTTTACTTACTTTGTATACTCCTGGAGTCCTTTCACAAACCAAACGGCATTCCTGTAAATCGACATTTTTAACAAAAATGTGTCTCAGTTTGTGTACAAAAAGTGTTCAGTTGTAAGCGGCGGAGTGAATACAGTCCAATGTTTTTGTTTCATAAGAATGACTTTTAGTGGTTATGTAGCGAATGGGCGGGGATTCAATTTCGACCACCGGAAGCCAAATATTTCTTTCCTGATTGGCTAGCTAGTCAGTAGCAGGAGTGGGATTGGTTAGGATTGCAGATAAACCAATCAGGGGCAGAGTGGGGCGGGACATGCCCCACTCTGCTTCTGCTATTTAAAATAACTACATTTTAAATAGCTTTCTAGTGCCCCTGGTGGATATGTACGCGTATTACTGTAATCACGGATAAATAGCGATACAGAAGGCGATCCTTTGAGTTAAACGTATGCATTTAATTAGGCTCAAATAACATACTCGTCAGCTCTGTCTCCAATAAAAAAAAAGAGGAGCACCCTCTGCTGATACCCGTAAACAATCATAATTGATGAACACAAGCTATTTATAGGTGGCGAAACATTTCCACAAGCTATTATGAGTTATACAGCAGATCTCCAATGGTGGGCTCGGTGATTCTGCACATTTCCTTTAAAATACTAAGGCTGGCTATCGATATTATATATTTTTCTAATTATCAACAAATCATATTGTAAGATTAAATATAACAATAACTTGAAGTGACCCTACTAACACGTATTATGATTGTAGCCAAATCAAGCATAATTGGTTTGACGTCGACAGCGAAAATACACGCCACGATTTAAAGTCTGTTAAAGTGTCCGTGAAAGTGATAGTGACACGTCTGTAAGTTGTAAAACACATGGTCGCTTTTACTGAACTAAACGCTCATAAAGCATTAAAAAAACAACTATGAATCGAGTCATAAACATCACTTAGCAGTAGTCAAACAGCCCACTAGCAATAGTTTAGGCACAGTTGTCAGGATGGCCGAGCGGTCTAAGGCGCCAGACTCAAGGTTACAAGCCTTCCTCAAATATGGGACTTCTGGTCTCCGAATGGAGGCGTGGGTTCGAATCCCACTTCTGACAATACTTTTCCCCCCCCTGTAGCCTAATGACACGTTAGCGCGTTATCTTCTTTTGTTGGGCACATTGAATCACAGTGGTTTAAATGGAATGAAATAGTATTCATTTTAATTGAAGTGACAACGAGAGACAGTAAAGAGTCCTTACATGTCACACTTAACAAATCTCTACGAGCTAATCTTAATGAATACAAATACACGTATAAAGTATGTATTAATGTAAAACACATATAACCGTAAGAAGAATGTTCAAAGTCAATTGTATTTTAAATACATGTTTATATATTAATTAGGCTAGTAGCCTACTTTTGCATAACTACATCATGCATAATGTGAAAACAATACGAGCACAAGCACAGTGTTAAATACGATAAAACAAGCAGAATCTGAAATGTATGTGTAGGCCTATTTGCATAACCCTATGTGTTTTTACATATACCTATAGCATAATAGTCAAAGCTAAGCAGGGTCGGGCCGGGTGTGTACTTGAATGGGAGACCGCCTGGGAATACCCGGTGCTGTAGACCCTATTGGTGTTGTAAGCTTTTTGTTCTCGTCTTTCATCAGCAGAGGGTGCTGCTCTTTCTAGTTCAGTTGAGACAGGAAAAACAGCACCAGTGAAACATTTTTAACGTGTTTTTTTATTTGGCAGTGTGGACTTTTTGCTATTGTAGGCTACTTTTAACTTCTAAATAAATTAGAGAATACATAAATATGTGTATGAATGAACACATGACTATACAGATAAACAGGCCTACAGCAAAAAAATAAATGCTTATAAAAGAATAAATAAATGCTGTAATACATATGGAAATAAAAAAGAATAAATACATGCATAAATAAATAAAAGTTGAAGACCCTTCCACATTAGACACTAATATAAATAAATAGTTCTAAATGTAGGTGTTGTAGGTAATTTAAAAAAAATACATTTAAAACATGTAGGCTATTTATGTCCTGTTATTAACGTCTACTTTTTGTATTTACATTATTTAAGTTTTTTTTATTTTTTTATTTAGGCCTATTTGTTTTCATTTCAGCCATCATATTCATTAGGTGGTGGGGAGATGCCTCTGTGTGTGCTGATTAATAAACATCTGTCTCTCTAGCATAGACAGTTAAATAAGCTCTCTAGTCTAAAGCATCACCAACACAAAACAATTTGCATCATCCATACAATTTCCTTGTCAGCTCTGTCTCCACTAAAGAAGCAGCAGCGCCCTCTGCTCAGAAAGACGAGAATTACAGTAAGAGCTTACAGCTCCCATCCAAGTACAGAGCCGCCCGACCCTGTTTAGGTTCCGATATCGGGCCTGTTCAGGGTGGTATGGCCGTAAACAGTTCTAACCGATGAACACAAACTATTTATAGATGCTTGTCTGCATGTTGTTCTTATAGACTGCACAGTCTATGGTTGTACTTTATGTGTGAGGATTTTCCCTATTAGCCTATCTTTAAAAGATAAAGCTGGCTCTATAGCATATCTCAACAACTCCTAGCCTAAAAAAAAGAAAACAAACCAGCAGTGAATAGGACTAATGCACCAGATGTGGAAACACTACACTTCCCACAACCCAACTTGACTCCCACGTGCAAACGCACCTGTACAGCATTTGGAGTTAATTAACCATATTTAACGGCGCAGGTGTGAGGCTGTTCTGAGTTCCTATTCGGCATAATTGGTCTCGTCTGGTTTCAGTGGGTGACTCGAGCGCTACCATGGTTTCCTCTCTGATGGTTTGGGTTTGTATCTGTCTAACGCTAGCCCAGCTCAACAACGCAGGAAGTCACGGAGACGCACACGGACGGTTGGCTGGCCAGGACGAGCTTTCTGACGGCAACGAGCAGCAGTTTGAGGCGGGTCCAGAAGACAGGGCTGATCCAAGCGCCCGAGCGCTGGTTTGGGGTTTCCTCAAAGGTAAAAATCTTTTTATACAGTCTACAGCCCCTGGCAAAAGTCTTGTCGCTTATCTAAGTTGTAGGAATAACAAATAATAACTTGTAGTTGATCAATTGGAATAAAAAAATGGCATATATGAAAGGCAAAGGGTTCTGGATTATGCTTATTATACCAAAAAGTAATAGTGTTGTATCTTTCATTGAGATTTATCATTGAATTAGGACAGAAAGGTCAGATTTTGCTTGGACAAAAGTCTTGTCGCATACAAAAACCCAGTAATGTAAGGTAGAAATTATACTTTATTTTGAACACACAAACATGCTTCAATAACATCAGAGCATTAAGTCCATGGTACCTTGGGAAAAATAATTAATACAGTGTGACTCCCATGATTGGAGGACTACATCCATGCGTCTCAGCAGTGACTCATAATTTATTGAAGTCATCTGGAATAGCAAAGTCTTTCAGAACTCCCAGAGTTCATCAAGATACTTTGGTTTCGTCTTCCAAGCCTCCTCCATCTTACCCCAGACGTGTTCATTAATCATGTCTGGTGACTGGGCTGGCCAATCCTGGAGCACCTTGACCTTCTTTGCTTTCAGGAACTTTGATGTGGAGACTGAAGTATGACAAGGAGTGCCATCCTGTGGAAGAATTTGCCCTTTCTTGTGGTTTGGAATGTAATGGGCAGCAAGAATTTGTTACTTCAGGCTGCTGATGTTGCCATCCACTCTGCAGCTCTCTCGCACACCCCCAAACTGGATGTAACCCCAAACCATGATTTTATTTATTTTTTTCCTCCACTAAACTTGTTTTCTGGGTGAATCTTGGGTCCATATGGGTTCCAACAACGCAGGAAGTCCCCAAGACGCACACGGAAGGTTGGCTGGCCAGGACTCGCTTTCTGACGGCAGCGAGCAGCAGTTTGAGACGGGTCCAGAAGACAGGGCTGACCCAAGTACCCCAGCGCCGGTTTGGAGTTTCCTCAAAGGTAAAAATCTTTTTATACAGTCTATGACAACAACCAACAAATGTTTATTTAAAAGTTAAAACCAAACATGCTAGGGAAAATAATACAGTTGCGCCTTAACACTACACAGCAGAATACAATAGCAATGTAGCCTACTTAACAGTGATCTGAATCATCGTCTTTGTTCATTCCCTTTATCACATCATAAGATGTGTTTCATGCTTCTCGAGATGTTGGTTAAGTATCAGTGAATGAACTTTAACGTTTTCTTTACAGTAGTCCCATGCTTAAGTATAGGCCTAGTTGACATTTTGGTTAAGTAACTTTGCTTTTTTATCTTTTGGTAAGACTGATACCAATGTTATCTGTACACTAAATATGAAGCTATTGCTAAGTAAGATGGCAAACTTAGCTTAGCACAAAGACTGGGAGCTGGAAGGAAATAGACAGGCAACCATGGAGGAAGTTTAGTCCCGACCAAGACATGGTATGTTTAGGTTTTTGTAAAGATTAGACAAAAGATCTTATTTGGTGAGCTTTGGAGGTGCCTACAGCCAGATCTGTCCTGAAAAAATAAAACCATCTTATTTCAGGGAGAGGAAAAAGTCCAGGAATATCAGATTTCAACCAGCCACAGTTCCGCTGCAGTAATGGAACACTTACTCTGCGCTTTTCACCCACCCGATACACCAATCTGCATCTGGAAGGTGTGTTTCATTCGTCCACCTACAGTATGTTTTTGTCCTTTTAGAAAAGGCAATGTCAGCTGTTGTCAGAAGCCTAATGTTTCTCCATCTTTTTCTACAGATGGCACACCGTTGTTGTCACTGCCTGACAGGTGTCACGGTTCCATTCATATTTATAGGTGGTATCTGCTGGTAAAGCTTCCTTATACTGGCTGCTATACGGCAACACAGGTAAAATGTTTATTTCTTGCCCAAACTTAGTACTGTGGCTGACAATTCAAGGGTTCTTGTCTTTGCAGAGTGTGCTGATTTTTGCCAGGCAAATGCCAGTTGTTAGCTTTGAGGCTACACTGATTGTCTAATTTAACTTTATTGATTAAACTTCATCTGTAATGGCCTCACAGATGCTGAAGCATAATGCAAATGTATAATAACTTCTCCTTGTATGCTAATTCAGCTGAGCTGTTGAAATATTAATTTTTTTGTATAAATTTCATTCATATTTCATTATTGAATAGTATGAACTCCTACTCATTGCAGTCTGGTTAGCTTTAACCTTCTGAGACTGAGCGTGTAGCATATGACCAAAAATGGCACCTAATTCATAACTTAATAACTTTTATAATCACTAGAAACATACCATCTTTTGGAGCTAAAGGCTAACAGTCACCCCGTTCTGCTGATGGCTTGGGTGTCTTTGTAGCCCTGACAGAAGGTTTTGTATCCAGTGAATGTCATGAGGGCGAAAGCGTCTGGACGTTTTAGATATCTACATGCATATATAGAGATAGTCCTGTAAATTTTATTTCTTTCACTGTTTGACTCCTAATGCATATGCAAACTGATTTTTAAGAGGAAATTGGCTTAGCTTTTATTGTGGGTGTGTGATAACAATACATATCTGTGAGATTCATGTTCTGTATTTTATTTGTCTTTATGGTCTTACAACCTTTAACAATCAAGTGACCTCACTGCCTGGTTTTCATAGGACTGGACAACAGGGTTCACGATTTACAATTTTTTTTTATTTTTTTTTTTTTTTTTTTTTTTTTTTTTTTAGAAAATAAAACCAGACGGACCAGAGGTTGTACAAATACCCAGCTGTAAATTAATCTGCTGATTGTATCTTATAGGAGATCTGATGCATAAGTGGGGCAATTATTTGAGGATTGGTTGTTTGTAAAATTGCATGACAATCCTCAGGGTTTTTATATATATATATTTTTTTAATGAGTAGCAACCTTTCTGCAATCTATCAATGTGCTATAAATTGTCAATGCCTTAATATTTTGATTGACCAAATGAATGCAGTTCTAAATTGCTTTGACGATGCCTACAATGTTTTTTTTCCTCAGACTGAAGAGGGTGAATATGGCCCATTGAAACTGCATTATTTTGACCAGCTGCTGCAAAAGAACATGATGGGCATGGCCATCTGTGAGAATCCAGCAATGTCCCCACAAACAGCATCCCCACTGGTGACTTGTGGAACAACGAGTATCACTGTGAAGCTGCCTGGTGAAACAAAAGTAAAGAAGGTTAAAGAGCTTGGTAAGAAATGGGCATTTTGTTGTAAGATCGAGGTCATCTTGGCAACCAGGGGAGCATTTATTTGGATAGCATTGTATTGCTTGCAAGCTTTTATAGCTTGAGCAATTGTGAACATGTTTCCAAGCCTCTTAATTTGTGCACACTTGCAAAGTAAATCTGACATTTGTTCCTGCAGCTTATTTTGCTTATGAAGGATACTCAGTGAGACAACGGAAGACTCCCAATGCTGTGTTTGTCGAAATATCAAAGTTACCAGACAAGGTAAGTTGGGTGCAAAGCATATTAACACATTGTTAAATGTTATTTGGAGTGAAAACTAACATTTAGATCTTCGCAGGATTCTGGCTTTGAACTGGTTTATATAGATTCTACTGGGAAACTGTGCACCAAGCTGGCAATTTGTTATCAAAACAAGTTGAGGCATCGTGTCAAGAGAGCACTTGAGGAACCAGATATTTTCGACCTGTGGGACTTTGAAGAGATTCCTGTTGAACCATTTAATCCGGTAACGACTGAGTCGCTGCAGGAGTCGGAGTCGCTGCAAGAGTCGCTGCAAGAGACACAACAAGACACGCAATGGCTGCAAGACATGCAATCGATGGCAACGACAACTCGAGCAACGACAACTCAAGCACCTAACTCAGAAACAACAGTTAGGGAAGATGATGGTACAGGATTGTATGAATTGTGGGGAATTAAAGACATTCCTGAAGAGCCATACAGTGGATTAGATGAGCCCGCCCCCTATGTGACAACCACCTCTGCCCCCTCAATCACAACCACCAACTCAACCAAGACCACAGGTGCTGCTATGGACGACTCGCCCACCACAAGTTGTCCATAGTGTGCCGCTGAATGAAGAGCATTACTTTTGTTGAAATTAATAAAATATTGAATGCATAAAGTGACTTTTTCTATTTATTACTTATACATTTCTGCTATGGAAAATGCCCTTTTATATAACTTCCACAAATTGGGTTTAAATTGTCTTCTAAAAAATGACATCAAATGTACAGCACAGGTAGATCTTGTCCTTGGAAGACGTCAAATGTTTTGCTCTGACCTCATCTGGGAATTTTCTGCAATGCACCTTTTTTTTTTTTTCCATTGGTAGAAAAAATGGGAACATGTCAAGTCTTGGAGTTTAATTCCTGAACTTACTACCCCAAACTCGTCGTGGCTAGCTAACACATCTTTGCATCAAACTGTAAAACTTGAGGGTTATTGGTTGTCATGTGATCAGGAACACAGTTGAGCTTGTAGAGTATGGGCTTGTTCAATGCACTGTGGCCTCTCAGCCCATGGTGATGTACAACTAGCTTTACTGAGGACAGTGACACCTGTGGTCCAGCAGCTTCTAAAGCATTGCAGAATTTTTGTTTTCAGACTTTAGGAAAGGGTCCACAGTTACCAGTACTTGCAAGCAGTCTTCTCTCATGATTTTTATACCTGAAGTTGCTTTGTTGTGGCCCCAGGTGTCATTCCTGACGTGTGTAAATTGTCAATTATCCACGCTCAAAACCATACTGAGCTCTTTGGACTTTACTTTTTTTTTTTTTTTTTTTTTTTTTGTAAATATGTGCAGTTAAACGGATGCAGGTGGTGGTAGATGTCACTGGTAGGAAGTTGAGAGAAATTCTCACTTTAGAAATTGATTGGTACTTGTACTGATGTCCCCACAATGTCTAAAGGAGAAGGTCAGGTGGACACATGGCAATGTTTACTGGGCAGTCTTCAAGAAGTTGTCCTCTAATTCACATACACTCACCAAAAGGACTATTAGGAACACCTGTGAGATTTCTCAATGATGCAATTATCTTATCAACAAATCACCACATGGCAGCTGCTTCAATGCATTTAGGGGTGTGGTCCTGGTCAAGACAATCTCCTCATGATCTCCTGAACTCCAAACTGAATGTCAGAATGAGAAAGAAAGGTGATCTAAGCAACTTTGAGCATGGCATGGTTGTTGGTGCCAGACGGGCTGGTCTGAGTATTTCACAATCTGCTCAGTTACTGGGATTTTCATGCACAACCATTTCTAGGGTTTACAAAGAATGATGTAAAAGGAGAAACGTCCAGTGTGCGGCAGTCCTCTGGGTAAACATGCCTTGTTGATGCTAGAGGTCAGGGGAGAATGGGCCGACTGATTCCAGCTGATAGATCAACTTTGACTCAAATAACCACTCATAACCGAGGTATGCAGTAAAGCATTTGTGAAGCCGAACACGAACAACCTTGAGACGGATGGTCTTCACCAGCAGAAGACCCCACTGGGTACCACTCATCTCCACTAAAAATAGGAAAATGAGGCTACAATTTGCACAAGCTCACCAAATGGACAGTTGAAGACTGTAAAAATGTTGCCTGGTCTGATGAGTCTCGACTTCTGTTGAGACATTCAGATTGTAGAGTCAGAATTTGGCGTACACAGAATGGGAACATGGATCCGTCATGCCTCGTTACCACTGTGCAGGCTGGTGGTGGTGTAATGGTGTGGGGGTTGTTTTCTTGCACACTTTAGGCCCCTTAGTACCAATTGGGCATCGTTTAAATGTCACAGCCTACCTGAGCATTGTTGCTAACCATGTTCACCCTTTTATGACCATGTACCCATCCTCTGATGGCTACTTCCAGCAGGATAATGCACCATGTCACAAAGCTTGAACATGAAAATGAGTTCACTGTACTAAAATGCCCCCCACAGTCACCAGATCGCAACAATAGAACATCTTTGGGATGTGGTGGAAAGAGAGCTTTGTGCCGTGGATGTGCATCCCACATATCTCCATCAACTGCAAGATTATATCCTATCAATATGGGCCAACATTTCTAAAGAATGCTTCCAGCACCTTGTTGAATCAGTGCCACAAAGAATTAAGGCAGTTCTGAAGGCAAAAGGGGGTCAAACACGGTACTAGTAGGGTGTTCCTAATAATCCTTTGTGAGTGTACATATATTTTTGAGTTGGTGTAAAGTTTTACAATTTTTTTAAAGATTAAATCTATGTAAAAAGAGCACAACATAAAAGGCAAAAGATCAAACAGCGATTGACTTTGAAGAGATCTGGTGTTCTCATGCTGCTGATTCCACTTTAGATAACTTGATGCAGTACTGTGTCCTGCGCTTCATTACAGGAAATAAATATTTTACTCAATGTGTACTATGTTAAAGTACACTGGTCCTCTAGCAATAAGAAGAGAGCTACAGTTTTTTCTTTCTTTAGAAATGTCTCCTCAGTACATGACATCTCTTCTCAAATTGAATCAGACCAGACCCCAGGGGGGCTGAGTCTTGATACCCCACCAGTAAATAATAAATATTGGAAGACTTCCTTCCAGAACGTTGCATCAAATCACAGATTGTTTCTGATGCTGCTTGTAGGTGCTTGTGTGTAACTGGATGTTCTTTGTTTATTTATTCTGCTGTTCTACTGACTTCTTGAATAAATAAAGTTTATAGTAATTTAAATAAAATCATACAACCAGATATTGGGTCTCTTCTACATTTATTTTAATATGTTGCTGATCAAATGTGCTTTACATTAAAGGGATACTTCACCGATTTAGCATTCAGCTTTGTATCAGTAGAAACCCGGTAGTATTTCTGAATGACCGTGCGTCCCTCCCTCATATCCCCCTGAGACAGGAGATATCTGCATTGGGGGGTCTGGAAAAAATCTTCCGATGACGTAAAATGACGATTTTTGCGTCATCGGAAGATTTTTTGGCCAGAGCAAAAGACTACAACCAGTAGTAGGACCTACTTCCGCATGTTTTAAACCCGCCCATCGCCCGAAGCTAGCCGATCTCGGCCGGAAAAAAACGAAATGTCAGCCATCTTGAATCCTCGCTAAACAGGGCTCTGCTCTATCTTCTCAGCAGCAAACTTTTACAACAATTATGTGCATTCAAACTACCGCACGTGTACCACCAGGATACATCGCTACACAGCAGAGAATATGCAGGAAACGTTATTACAGACGGAATAATAGGCCCACTACGAGAGCTTCGCCTGCACCGAGACCAGCACGGGGACCGGCGGACTCGCTCGTAGCCGGGTAGGGGACATCTTCGTCGGCTAGGTGGGAAGCTAGCGCTAGCCGGGGGAAAGGCACATCCAGAGCGAGCTAACGCTAGCCGGCCACCTGTCCCATCAATCCTGCTTGCAAGTGTCCGTTCATTAAACAACAAACTGGACTACATCCAACTTCAACGATGCTCCCAACGCGAGTTCAGAAACTGCTGTGTTTTGTGCTTTCGTGGGAAAGCAACAGTGAACCGGACTGTCCAGCTACCAGGCCTGCTAGCCTTCCGACAATCCGAGCTAGAGATGCTCTGTATGAAGGTGAGCTGTGTTAACACGGACTGGTGCAGAAATGGGGTGATTTGTATCCAACTAACTGCTAACCGCTGGAGTTTGTGACTGTTACATGGCGACCATTCGACATCCCACGCTAATTCACGGCTGTGTTTATACTCGGTGTTTACAGCCCACCAAGCCTAATGCTGGTATGCTTAGCTGAACTTTACGGAGCCTATAATGTGTGTGTGCACGGTAAATGTAGCCTGTTTCGTATGTCGTTATTATATAATGTAGTTTTTATATATTTTAAATGTGTATTTATATATTTTAAATTGACTCGAGCCACGATGAAACGTTGTTTTGTGTATATGGTTGAAATAACAATAAAACACATTGAGTTAAGTCGAATGCCTCACTGTCTGTCTGTCAAGCGGTAGGCGTGGCTTGGGAGTGGACTCAAAGCAGCGAAGCGAAGTGCATTCTGGGATTTGGTGTCTTTCATCCATATGAGCCAAAAACACATTTTCTGGCTTTTCTCGGCCTAGAAGGCACCAATTAAATTTTTTTTTTCACATTTCTGCTACATAGGTGACCCAATTTAAAGATATATTAGGCTTTCCAGCGGTGAAGTATCCCTTTAAGTTTATTCACTAACATGTATTTATATATTCATTTATGCAAGCATATATTTACTCCTGTATTTCAGCATTTTATTTATTGATCAAAAGGTCAATGTGCATCCTCCATACCGTTTCCTTGTCAGCTCTGTCTCCACTAAAGAAGGAGCAGCGCCCTCTGCTGATGAAAGACATGAACAAAAAAATTACAACACCAAGTACATCCAAGTACTGACCCTGCTTAGCTTCCGAGATCGGACGTGTTCAGGGTGGTATGGCCGTAAACAAACATAGTTGATGAACACAAGCTATTTATAGATGGTGAAATGAAACATAAGATCTTCCTAAACTGTTTGGGGTTGGGGAATACTGAACTACATGTAATTACACCAGTAGTGTAGGCTACCTACATTTTGCAGTAGCTTGCTGGTTGTTCAACTACATTAATCTTTGCATAGTGAATCAAGAGGTTGAATTGCTTTTTTGCTATTTTTGTAGTTAGGCTAATAAACTTCTGTATTTCAGCATTTATTTAGCCTATTCTTTCTTTTGTTCCTTTTTATCTATTTAGCCGTTTGCTATATTCATTGATGTGTTTATTCATTTATTTCCATTTTTTCAGAATAACACAAATACACATTAAGTAGACATAGGCGAAAAAATATACATTAAGTATAAGAAATAGAGAAAAGTAGAATTAGTCATAATAATAATAGTAATAAATCACATATTTACACAATAAACATCCTTCTATAAACAGACAGTATATATACATGTATATAAATATGTATGTATGATATATATATATATATATATATATATATATATATATATATATATATATATATATATATATATATTTGTTCCTGTATTTATTTTATATTTCTTCATTTAGGCCTACTTATTGAGACTAAGTCATTTTTAGTTAAATAATTTAGGCCTGTTTTCAGTCAATATTTGAAAGCCAATAGGCTCTCTGCAGATTTACGTACAAATATTTTACTTAAAATTATCAGTCAATAGGCTACAATTAAAATTTTCCAATATTTATGTTAAATGTATTTCTTTAATACCACAAGCTGACCATGATATTAGGAATCTTGCGGCACCCTTGGCCCATGCTCAAGGCATCCCAATGTGGGAAGAGCAAAATTAGGACCGACCTAACACTATGGACCAATCTAAACTCTTCTTGTGAAAACGGTCCTGGGGGACATCTCCATTTCAGTTCTGAGCAGGTCCCAACAACCCGTTAAAATATGGTAATTTAAAAGCTGTTGAAATCATAGAAATAAAATTGTATTTCTATGGTTGAAATACAAGTTATATAGCCTATGTTTTCTAGGTAAATTTGAAACAAAATACTTTTCAACCACAATAATTGATTTGCATTCAATCGAATTATCACATACTGACAGATATCCCACTTTGTGTCACGAAACATTCCAGTGAACATGTCGTCAGTGAGGAAACAATGAAGGGTGCAAATCCAGTGTGCAGATTTTATTTCTTTTCCACTGAATGACATTTGAGTCCTATTTTTATATCCTTATAAGTAAGCTGCTTGTCTTATTGTCGCATAGCCAAACCACAGTGATGTTTGATCAAGCACAGAATGAATTAGTACATGTTACCAATGTTTCTTAAAAAGTGTTGGAAGACTCATTTTCTGACCAGAACACATTATTTGTTCCTTTCCCATGAGTTGTGCTCTTTCGAGGGGGCATTCCCCACTGCCCTCAAGCCCTCTCCAGCAGGCCAGCAGAGCTAGACAAACAAGACCTGGGTCCAGTCAATTTGTCTGGACAAATGTGGGGATTTGGGGCCACGGCAAGCTATGCAGGGACGAGTGCTAATTGTTTGTGTGCCAAGCAACTCCCCTCAATCCCCTGGTCTCTCAAGTCACTCTATTCACCCCAGTCTTTGTCTGGTAACTTGAACCTGACACATCGGACCAGGGAAAGTGGAATTCAAGTTATTCCCCCCCCCCAATTACAATTACATTCAGTCTTTTGAAGAATCAATCCATTGTCCAGCATAACATGTAATAATGTGATTTTTTTTTCTTTTTCTCAATGTACGCTTTCGTCACCCTTACACACGGGGAGCAGATAGGGGTTGGGGGGGGGGGGGGGGGGGGGGGGGGGGGCGGTCCTCTTAAACCTCCACCTCCTGGTCAACAATAAGCTCAGCAGAGCATGTGGCTAAAATAATCTGAGAAAGTGACTGGAGCCAGGCGTAACCTCAGTCAGGCCCCTAGGTGCTCTCCTGGCATGCTGATCAGAGGATTAGGTCTGGGAGACAGTGTTGAGTCAAGAGCATCCTGGAGAAAAGGGAAGGCATGCAGGGAAGATGAGGTACATGCCAGTTTCACATGCACTCACACCCACACAAGAAGGCAAGCAGACTACACACTTCCCTGCACCAGTGGAAACTTGTCAGTAGAGGGTACCACAGTGCCGGCACTCAATGTTTGCACAGGGGGGGAAATTATTGGAAAGTATAAAACAAATATTCACAATTTTTTCTCCCACTTATTCTTGTGAGTACGTGCGGGAAGAAAGTGTGTGAAATGCATTATGTCTTCTCATTTTCCCCAGTTGTCCCATCAAGGGATTCTCAATCTTCAGCAGCCATTTACACAACACAACAGAAGACAAAGTAGCCTACTGTAATTAGGTTGAATTCATATACAGAAACATAACCCAAATAAAACCCAGCAGACACTTCAAGGAATGAGCTATACTTTGTAAATTAACAGCAAAATCTGGTGAAGTACAGGAATTTTTGTTTATGTCGCTTTCAGTTTTAGGACCTGAGGAAAATGGAGGCAACCGGCTCCACCTAGCCTACTGCTCCGAATAAGTGACAAATAACGGCAACATGTTCCTATTTACATGTTGTGATTTGTATAGTCACAGCGTGTACAAATAACAACGTCACTTGAGACACAGCCATCTTCTAACCGTATACAAACTGGGAACTATATTCTCAGAAAGGGAAGCAGTGCTACTTGGGCGGAGTGATACACTGCAGCTCTGAGCTGCAGCGTATCACTCCGCCCAAGTAGCGCTGTAGGCTAGTTGGAGCCGGTTACCTCCCGGATCTGTGCTAGGCTAAGCTAATGGTGGAGCCGTCAGACAGAGTTACGACATGAGAAGGGTATGTGTCGACTTGTCTAACTGTCGGGGTTACGGTGAATAAGCTAATGTCCCAATAAGTCGGTGTGTTCCTTTAAGAACATTTACCAACATTTTCTCTCAGACTGTCTGACTTCTCCACAGGGGAAAAACACTTGTTTGACTTAAGAATAAAAATACCGTAACCTGAGTGAATTTGGAGCAAAAATATGGTACTTTTTATTATATTGTATTAACGTGAGTATTTTGGCATGGCAATTTATACAATTCCATTATTGCTCTGACAGGACATCCTTCGTTGCACTTGACAGTGAAACATTGTGCATTTTATTCCGTCATCCATCTCTGTGTCACATTTGAACACCGCAAATCAAATTCCGCTTTGCTTTAGCAAGATGTTTTTTGGCATCTAACTTCACGTCAAACCCGTTCTTTTTTGCTTCCGTTAAGGTATTACTCTGCAATGACACGACATTGACAGCTGTAGTATTATTTCTTAATTTTTTGGGTCCCTGATAACTATTACTGACACTGCTAACTTTGTTGTGTTTTTGTCTGCTGATGTCCTACAGCAGGATGTTAACCTTGATGATAGAAAGTGTTCTTTTTACGCATGGGTGACATAAGATTGAAATTTGACAGCACCATTCACGGACATTATTTATGCCTAAATCTTTTTCTATATCCGGTATTGGTTTCTTTCACTCTTTCAAAATGGCAGCAACCATTTTTAGCCCTGCACACACACTCGTTCCAACCATTTGCCCCTGGCCTTTCTACTTCAAGTAAAAACATTGTTGGCACAGTATACAATATGGCTGGATTCCCAAATAATGTTTTTATCCTTGTACATCCACCCACCATTCAGTTCCCATTATGACATTAACACCATTTGCTAGAGTGGTAGAAACAGGTGGTGGATAAAACACAAGCAAGCATTAGAGTGCTTTCACGACTTGGTGCGATTTGGGGGTGAAGTTGTTTTTTGTTTGGTTCGGTTAGCGTTCACACTGCACTTTGTCAAACGCACCAAACATTGTTAACATTTGTCACATGGTCGAAACGGTCGCTGGCCTATTGGACAGAAAATCTGAGTGAAACTGGCTGACACTTCTGGCCTCAGAAACACTGGAGAAACATCAAATATATTTAAATATTACGTCTTGGGTTTTCTGGGTTTGCTTTGGTGTTTCTAATATTTTAGAGGAAGGCGATCAATATGAGCAGCTGCCAAGACAGCGAGTGAAGGAGAGGGCAGCCATGATGTGAGGAAGACGATGCTATGTTGTCACACAGACAATGAGGTATGGTCATAATAAGTTATGGATTTGAAAGTAATCAGTCTTGAAATCATGTTTAGGTCCTTACATTGCGTGCAAGGTTGAAATTGCAGGCTACATGCACTGTTTTTGGTTCACTTTGGGTCGGATTGCATTCTCACCTAAAGTGAACTGAACTGAACTCTGGTGCACTTGGAAGCAAACCGAGACCCCTGTTTTCAAGCAGACTAGAGTTTGGTTGCCTGTACAGCACCAGAGTTCGAATGAGCTTTCACACCACCCCGAAAACCAACCCGACTATCCGACAAAACGCTCCAGGTTTTCGGTTAAACGGACCAAACTGCTAAGGTGTGAAAGCAGCATAGGGTTTTTAGCCCAGGTTTAACTGCTTCAGAAATCTGTAGCAAGTCACAAACAGTCCAGGCCTCTGCTGTGAGGTCTTAATGGCTGTTTTACAGTAGCTGCAGCCAAGCTGGCGCATCCAAATGTGACGTCATGGGATTGCCGTGAGTATTTATACTTGCGCGTGGTGGTCGCGACACTAGTTGCAGTCTTCTCCTGAACAGAGGTGGCGCTAAGGAGCAAAGGCTACCGATGTTTCTTTTTCTAATGACTAGAAGAAGAAGAAAAATATAAACAAGGGCAGAACTGGCAGCAGCAGTGCCGTGAATACTTCGATTTGATTCAGTGAGCTACTTTGTCAGATCAAGCCTTTCATTCACAAAAAAAGAACTCATCTTAACCCAGTAAGTTTACAAGAGAGACTTGCAGTCACTCGGCGAGTCCTGGCATCCGGTTTCCCAGGAGCTCGTTCAGGCTTCCTGTTTCCGGTTTGTCGCGCGCCGCTGAAAAAAATAGACTGGTGCGCGCCCTCTGCTCGCGCGCTGAAAATCGGACACGCCGGCAGGAAATTACGTAATTTTGACGTCACGATGGCGCGCCACCTCCAACGCATCAAGCATATAACGGCTTTCATAAGCCTTCATGGATCCAACTATGTTGCTGCTGTGAAGGTTTTAACAAAGTTAAAGTGCCCTGTAAGTTCATTGAAACTTAAATTTAATGAAATTTAAATTAGTCCTTACAAGTAAGAGAGCACACAAACAAAATGACTAACCAAAACATCCTCATTTTCCACAAATGTTGGTGAAACTCACACACGCACACGCAAACACACACACACACACACACACACACACACACACACACACACACACACACACACACACACACACACACACACACACACACACACACACACACACACACACACACACACACACATTTTTAACACGGTCATTAGAAATGCTCCCGCCCACAAATTGCAGCCCATTCAGGCCTCTTGTGTTTTGTGTGTTTGGTTCTGCCCACCGATCAGGAGGCAGGTGGCCAGCAGAGCTCAAACTCTTCTGCCTTAACATGAAGCCAAGAAAGTGTGGCCTCTTCCTGAGTAAAGCCCAGTAGTGACCTTTTCTCTGATCTCACACACACACACACACACACACACACACACACACACACACACACACACACACACACACACACACACACACACACACACACACACACACTGGACACCTTGCTAAACTCAGCAAGGGGCTGCTGGCTCTTCTAGTGCTGGTGGTGGGGGGCCTAATGTCAGTAAAATGGGAAGTAGGAGGACAATAACACATAAAACAGAGTCTGTGCTGTTGACATCTGCATACTCCCGTCCCAAGAGGCAAATCCACGTTCACACTAATGTAGATACATTTCAAAACTCATCTTTTTTATTCTTCATGTTGGGCTTCCTCTGCATTAACCCAGCATTTCCAAAGGCCAACTTTGACTTTCTCTTTGATTGTTCATATCGACTCTGATAAGGACATGCTGTTTATCATTACTTGGTTTCTGTCATCAAAAGCTTCACAGTGTGTTCATTCATCCTGTTCTTGCTAATTTTGTGTGTCAGATAAAAGATGCACAATACAGGTTTTCTCATTTACATGTATACGGTGTTACATGACTATCAGCCATTTTCCACTGCAGGAACTTAGCTAATTACACAGGGCTTTCCATAACTTTAACATTTAAAACATTTGGTGTTAGGTTTTGTTAGTACTTTTCCATTGTATTTAACAATGATAACAATGAAGATTATGATGTTACAGAGGCAATAGCAGGCGACAACTGTCATTTATCTTATCTTTTTCTAAGTTTTGGTTGTCCTGCTTCATAGAGATGCAGAAGTAAAATGGTGAATACTGTTGTTTGTTAGTAGCAGCAGACATCCTTGTTGTTGTTGCATGAGACTGATCCACTCACGTAATTTACTTGAGTATTTCCATTTTCTGCTACGTAATACTTCTACTCCACTACATTTCAGAAGGCAAATATTGTACTTTTTACTAAACTACATTTATATAACTTTTATAATTTGTTTTTACTGTAAATAAAAAAAGCATGTGATATTAGGGATTCTATAATCTACCCAATAGTATACAAAGTATCTAAATTTGGCTACCCATGGCGAACTACAACATTAAAATGCTCTTGTATTTGTTAGTGATAAAAACAAGATAAAATATTATTCTATAATAATATGGGAGCCATTCTGCATAATGGGTACTACCTTTACTTTTACTTTTTGGTACTTTCATTTAGCTGATAATTCTGATGTACTTTTACTTTAAGGAATACTTCGCCCTCAAAATTATCATTTGTATTTCAATTGTTTAACCTGGGTTATCTTGAATTCTTCAAGAAAAAAATATTTTTCTTGCATGCCTCCACGAGGAACGAAGAATCCAAAACTTTAGAATTAGTTTAATTCTTCCTTCAGGAGAAACAAAAGGAGTTCTAATTATTTTCTCATAGTTGTGTGCATTTCAAGCTGGCCAGTAAGCTTTTAGGAAATTATCTGAAAAAGCCAAACGTGGACAGCATCATTTTCAAGTTTACTTCAATTAACGTGAACATAGCCAAAGACATGTGAAAGGGTTAGTCCAGTGATCATTTAGCATTGTGTGTGTCTGTTTGCAGATCCTTGTGCATGTGCTGCTGCTTTGGGAGTTGCAGGTTGGGCACGGATGCCACAATATGGGCTTTAATTCAGACCAATAGCCTCTCTGTCAAAAAGAAGGGGACAGAGCAATTAGCCCCATGGAGGAGAAAGAAAGAAAGAGGGAAGAACGAAGGGGAATTGTGAATTTGACACATTAAATGGTGGCCGTCATTAGCATGTGGCTGTGTGGCGTTTTATTCACTGGATCCTTGAATGCATATTGCTTCACTACCATGACTGTACCCCCACCTCTCTGCCTCCTAGTCTGTCTATCATCCCCATGGCCACCTTTCACTCGTAATCACTCTATTTAGCCTCCTTTTTCATTCACTTTCTACGGCTTTTCTGTCGCCTTCATCTTTTTATGCCGTCATACTGACTAGATTAGAGTCCCTGGAATCAAAACAAATTAAGCTGGATAATTAGATGTAGGAACAAATGAAATGTCAGACACTAGTTGGTAGGCTCAACACCAATAAAAGCACAAGGTTATCTTCCTGTATTAGAACCAAATATAAATGTGATGCTATTTTTAGAGAATCACTGACCAAAAACTGTGGATGTTGCTCAGCAGTTCCTGCAGGGTTTCTGGAGACACATTAAAAACTCATTCTGACTTGAATTAGTCTGTCGAAGACCTGACGCAGCTTCTGTTCGAGCTGACTTTCACTCAGCCTGTTGTCTCTAGTATATTAGCCTGGAAAAGAGCAAAGTAGCAGGCCCAGTGTGGTGCCTTTTTCTCCATTGTGCTGAAATCACCTCATGCCAGCTTCCCACTGTCACATTAGCGCACATCAAGACACTGAGCAACACACAACCCACACAAAAAGGAAGTTTGTCCTCTGGGTTTCCATCTTTGAACTCAGTGTAGATTCAGTTTTGTGTTTTGTTGGTGCAGAATGATAATTTAGCATGTCATCATCAAATAAGACTGAACACAATGTGTTTCAAGCATTCTAAATTAACAAGGATCGAAATTTCCAACATAGTAATTGTAAATTAAAGTAATGCTGACTTAGCCATTTTGTGTACAGCTTGTGTACATGAATGGATGTGCGTAAACGCCCAAGAGGGGGATGGAAGTCACATCTGGATGGGTGTTTTTAACTATAACAGGCTGGAGATCCGCCTTTCACTCAGTTACTTACTTGTCTTTTGAAAACTGGCTCTAGTTGATTTGTCGCATAACTTTATTGTATAGCTGTTGGTCCAAGTGCAAAGCCTACATGCTCGTGGGTGGAAACTCTGAAACTTGTGCACATTAGGTGTACTTTGTCTGTTGTGCGTGGACCCTTATTGCTCTTTGGCCTGTTTTAATGGACATCCAACATGTAGCTGCTGGTTAAAGAGTTAAAGAATACTGTTTGTTCACAATTTTTCCAGTCTGTTTCAAAGCAATTGTCAGGTACCCTGACACGATATGAACACTAAAACAGCTTTTGCTTGTTGTAACAATTCCAACTGTTCATACTGGTCATTATAAGATCCCTTTCTAACGCTGACAACACACCAAGAATCAGAGAAGTGCGGCCTGTAGCAAACTCCCACGCAATGTCTATGAGAAACTGTGGCGGCCGCTCTGAGCTGTGGGCGTTTGATATTGCAGCTTAGTGCGGCCAAACTAAAACTTGAGGATAGTTTAGCGGCAAAGTGTGGCCAGAGAATACCGGCAGCCAATCAGTAACAGAGCGTTGTGACTCCTGAGACCTATATTTACAAAGAATATTTCCCGCTGATGCATTTTAATAGTTTTTGGGCAACAATGGAGCTCGGTGGCACAGACAAATAGGGTTTTATCAGACTTAAAATACACAGAAAATACTTGTTAGTAAGGAAAAGATAGGATATTGCCAACCTTATCCTTTAAACTGGTCAAAACCAGAGTTCATTCTCCTCTTTACACTTTTTACTTTTTCTCCTCTCCTGTTCCCTCTCTTCCAGTGTGGCCTCTAGCCCCCCTTTTCTACTTGGCCTCTCTCTCTCTCTCTCTCTCTCTCTCTCTCTCTCTCTCTCTCTCTCTCTCTCTCTCTCTCTCCTTTTCCTCTCTGCCTGTTAGGGCCGGGCAGGCCGAGCTGTCAGAGCAGCAACAATCCCGGTCCATTAGTATGGTAATGAGGCTGCGGGCCGACAGGTGGCCTGCTAGACAGCTCAATTAAACTGCTCATTAAAGAGGAAAGTTAACGAAGCTGCAGCCCGGTGCCAGTAAGGCTTTAACACACAATGTGATGTCACAGGCAACAAATTGCTGGTGAGTAGGGGAGTGTGTCAGTCTGTGTGTGTGCAAATGTGTGTGTGTGTGTGTGTGTGTGTGTGTGTGTGTGTGTGTGTGTGTGTGTGTGTGTGTGTGTGTGTGTGTGTGTGTGTGTGTGTGTGTGTGTGTGTGTGTGTGTGTTACCCTGTCTGTGTGCACATGTATGAATGTGTGAGTGTGTCTGTGTGGCCAGAGATTGAAATAACAGGTCGGAGAAAGTTAGATGGATGTTACTAATAAGGCAGAGAGTCAGTGATCAGATAAGATGAGAGACGAGGGAGGAGAAGGGAGGGAGAAAAAAAATAAGTCACTCAAACTTGGCCTTTAACTGTCCCATCAGGCTGCCAGCGGCCAAGTTCTCTGCATCATTAACTGGACAAGAACACAGTAATGCTCTCATTAATATAAAACAGCCAAAAACACACAAAGTCACAAGTTTACTGCACATTATTGAAATATTCTCCACATCCCAGCTAGTGTGTTAAGCAACATTTAGAGCAGTCTAATTTGAACACAACTGAAGCAGCTACAGTCTAAAGTCATTACCTCAACAATACATTCCAACAGGCTATTGCTGCAGTTCTTTACGGTTCACCCTGAAGGTCGACCTCGATCACCTTCATTACGAGTTTTATATCATGATTTTGTGAATTTTCTTTCAATTCTATTGTAAAACTGTCGATAAAATAGACTGCAACACTGTTTTTTGGTTTCTACAGTAGTTTTAATAAATAATAAAGGAAGATACTTCATCACACTGATGCAAATACTGTGAATGAAATATTGGCATAAAGCATTAGCATAGTCTACCTCAGTAGAAATGCAAAATCTCTGTCATTTTACAGTATATTATCATGTTGTGTTGACAAAGTGATGTGACCTGGTTAGCACGACTGAAAAGAGAGAGAGAGAGAGAGAGAGAGATAAGTCTTCTATATAGTCAAAGTTGCTGTTGTTGCTGGTAAAAGAAGAAAATTACCATTATTATTATTATTATTTTTCATTCTTACTCTCCCAGTAAAACATATATAGGTTCACATTTGTTTGTGTTTCTAAAGACAATACTAACATGCCACATGTATGCCATATACATGTTGAAGGAGTTATCGGAGTTATTATATAACTGTAAGGATTCCTCCTCTCCATACTGGCTATGAAGTGATCTCTTTCTAACTGTGGTTCTTTATCATGGCAGTATATTTGCACATCATGTATGCAGGTTTGGGGAGTAACGCTATTACATAATGAGGATACAAAGAAAAGGTAACTGTATTCTGTTACAGAAAGTTACAGAAAAAAAAATGTCATCAGATTACCGATACATTTAGTAAAAATGGAGATTATTAGCAGCATTTAAGAACGATATACTACCATGCGCATGCACACACACACATTACAACACTTCACGAGTCTCACACAAACCATAGCCAACTGTTGCCAGTTAATTATTATGGCCTCTAACATTGGTGATTTACTGGGTGGGAATTTCAAAGCAGTACAGTGCCCACATTTGGTGTCCAAAAGTAATCAAGTTACATTACTTTAATATTATCTAATGGATTTGGCAACTGACTAAATTTTTTGACAGTTAATTAGTAATTGTATTGCCCTGTGCATTTGGTCAAAGCAAAAGCATTTTAGATGACATAAAGGTTTTATTCCGTCTCTGTCACTTCTGTAGAGTTTTAAATGCTGCAAAAGCTTACAATAGCTTTCGAATCAAGTGCACATTTGCATATTCTGCTAATGAATAGATAACAAAAATATTGGGTTTTTTTTAGTATTATTGATACATTATTAAGAATGACAAATTACACTTTTTATAAGCAATATTTTCAACAAGCTTAAAGTAAATTGCAGTAACATTAGATACAAACATTCTGGGGTTGTTTCACCCCTCCCTACAAAAACAGTCCATAAGGGGAATTTGACCCATTAAAAGGTCTTTATAAAAATAAATATGCCTATTTATGTAAATGACAACATTCAACTTTTTGCTTCATTCACTGTTTGAGAATAAATTACACTCTTACAGGATTTACAGTACATGATTGAAGTTCTGGTTGGGGTGGAGTTGGGGGGCATTGAGTGCAACATATTTTAATAGTCGCTCATTGTTTATTATGTATGAGAATAAAGATGCAACACAACATGGTAATCAGTTTGTAACCCTGACCAATTTAGTCTGTAATCCGGGGGGGGGCGTGCTCTCTGAAGTGTGAAAATGTGGCCATATGCGTCTTGCTTCTCTCTCGCTATCTCTTGTGTTTCAATCGCTGCGTCTGTGACATGGAGGATCATGGGAGTTAATGGGGTAGCACTACGGTCAACAAACGGGGTTATGTATGGGCACAAACAAGAACACAGTGAGAAAACAGACCCGCCAGATTCGCTCAAAGCTGTCTGAAAGATGACTGCCCTTATGAATATGCTAATCCCAGTTTACCATGAACAAAAAAATGCTCACTAATTAATCAGCAACAATGGCCTCCTTTAATGACACTTTAACTGCCGTTGGAGACAGAGACTAGTATGTGTGCATATGAATATAATAACAATATTCATCCAAACCTTTTGGCAGTTAGTCAGTTCGCACTTTTTTTCATTCTGTGGTGGGCACAGTTTTCATGAGAAAGAAATTCAAGTTTATTTAAGTTTATTTGGCACGGTGGCATATCAAAAATCAAAGAAAGAAAGGAAAAAAAGGGAATTTTTGGAAACACCAAACTCATTCAAAAGATTGGAGATTTTACTGATTACCGGTTTAACAAACATAATGACAATTGTCATGGCGACAGACGTGATTGACAGGCCTGCAGCCAGACACACAGTCAGAGGTGTGTTGTGTCTGAGTAAGCTGTTTCGCTGCATTGGGTATTAACCTACATAACACAGATCTCCTCAGCTCAGAGATGATGTGAACCAAACTGGATGGATACAGGCCATTCTCACCACAACCACAAAACTAGACTCAAACAGTAACACAGAGGGCCCTACTTTCCTGTATGAGGGTGCACTGGCATACATTTTTGTTGCTAAAGGCTACATGATGAGATAATGATGGTAAGAAAAAAACAAACATCATCATACATTGTAAGTGTGTTAGTGAATGGGACAATTAATCCTGGTTACAAGCAGAGCTCTCTCTGCCTTGATGTATGAGAAAGAAAGTTTGTAATATGATATCAGTCTCTTGACAAGCAACTGGTTTCAAGGTTCTAAATAGGTTCTGGCTGTTGCATAAAAAGTGGACAGTCCTAAGTAAATGCTTTGCTGCTTAACACTGAACCTTCTGTAATGCCTTGATGTATGATTTAGTAAGGAATCTAGTGGGAAATTTTTCATAGTAGCATGTTTACATTCTCTTCTCACAATTTCCCCCCCAAACTTAACTTCTGAATTCTACTTCAAAACTTTCCCTGACTTCATGATGTTTTCCAGTTAATAGGAAATTGATTCGAAACAAAGCAAGGACATTTTGTGGACGTTAGACCACACGTTTCTTTTCCTGTGTTCCTGCCACCTCATAACACCCCTCTCTTGTCTTTACATCTGTCCTGTGTGCCTTCAGCAGCAGTGGATCATTGAAGTCCAAGCAGTCAGCAGTCAGCAGCCCGCTGCTCTATTATGTCACTAATTGGTGGCATGAGTGAGATGGCTACAATATCAAAAGGCAGGAAGCAAAGGTTGGAGGGACTGTGGGGGGGGGAGGGGGGGGGGGGGGGGTGAGGAGATGGAGAGAATAAAGGGGGAAAGGAAAACTGAAAGACAGAGGGAGAAAGAGTTAGATTTGTTCTAATTAGAGTAGGGCGTGGCCATCCTCGTTGTTAGAGGCAAATTAGGTTGACAGGAGTGACAAGTTTTGTGCATGGCATGTGTGTGTACATTTGAGAGTGTGTGTGTGTGTGTGTGTGTGTGTGTGTGTGTGTGTGTGTGTGTGTGTGTGTGTGTGTGTGTGTGTGTGTGTGTGTGTGTGTGTGTGTGTGTGTGTGTGTGTGTGTGTGTGTGTGTGTGTGTGTGTGTGGGCATGTCAGTCCAAGGGCTTCTGGTAAGATGTTGTGCATGAGCTTGACAATGGAGTTACCAGGTTTGGGTTTGAGGTTTCCTGATAAGCTGCTCTCATAATACCGGCTCTGTTGGTGGGAAAAAGAAAATGGAATAAAAGGAAAACTGTAAGAATTTAAAAAGAAAAGCAGAGATGGAGAGAAAAACAGAGTTTGGTGAGTAACTCTGAATTTGACATAACCTACTCTATGAAGGAGTAGGGGTGCAAGTGTGTCTGTAAAAAAATAGGTTTGTCCCAAGCTGGACCACAAGGCTGTTATTCATTGATTGGTATTGGCCATGTCTGGTCTTTTATTAAAAATATCTCATTCTGCTCCATTAAAGGGACACTCCATCAATTTTACGCATTAGGGTTAATTTTCTTGTTTTGAGTACTCACCTTGCAAAAACAATTGTATGACAGTTGGCTCTGGAGGTAGCTTTACAACATTTGTAAATAATAACTGATTATGTCATAGTGTCTCAGCTTGAGCCTAAGAGGTGAATGTTACTGTCACTAACCGATGTGAGTCGAGTGCAGATGTGAGTTGCGCATGCTCAGATTTAAACGGTTTACAGCATATTGCTAACGTTAGCTCAAAACGCCATTCAAGTGACAGCCTTTGTTGTATTTGATTGCTAACTTGTAGCCAGCAGTGAACAAACTTTGTTATGTACAGTAGGTCCATTTTTATTGTATTGACATTACAGAAGTCTCTCGTTAGCATCTTGTAGGCTACTTGTCGCAAAGTGACGCATGCGCAACTCGGGTAGTGACAGTTACAAGTGACCTGTGTAACAAACTGTAGGGGGCTAGCGGGGGTGATGCATTATCGGAGGTGTAGGACCCAGTGATTTTTGGAGTTTGAATCATACCAGGGACTAAAGCATCTTGGCCTCACTGGGTCCATTTTAACCATTCTTTTTTAAAATCTGTTTCTTGTGAGGCCCCTTAACTTGATGGAGGTCAAAATAAGTTAAAGGGGCAATTGGTTTCGCAGCAGTGACCACACAAGGTCAATACAAATGCAACAATAAATAGCAAACATGTAAGGACAAAAAACAAAACAAATTTAAACAAATTTAAACTTAATTTCAATAAAAAATTACTGGAGTACCCCCCTCCAACAGTGGCATTGATTTCTACCGCACAGTAGGCCTATATGAACCTTTGAGCAGAGCAAACTAATAAACATCGGCCAGCGGTTGTTGTAAAGTGTATTCCATAAGTCATTTTTGGCTGCTGCAGGAAGCTGTTTCTAGAGAAAAAGCTCTAAAAACCCTTTGTATACTTCTTTGTACACTACCTGCTCAGCAGCAAACGTCAGACAGAAAGAAGGAATATTCCCTCAGGAGCTGGTAGAGACCGAAAACAGAGCTAAAAGAGAGAGAATATTGGTCAGAAAAACAACTCCAAATGAATGATTATGTTGCTCCATAACTGTTTAATGTGTAAACAACAACGGTTTGGTAACAAGTTTGCCATATCAACATATTAAAAGGTGATAGAATTGACAATGTTGTAATGTGGTCACAACAATAGTTTCTGCTGCCACAAAGTGGCAAAGAAAAATCCAGTTATTTCAGATTTAAGCAGAGCTATTCAGCATTCACATATCTAAACTGGCTTTAATTCTAAGGTATTCTTCCCCCGAGACATCCAAAGTATCAATTCAAATTCAAGTTTGGTTGCAAGGATTGTAAGTTTTGCTTGCATTTCTATCTGTCTCTGGCCATGAAAAAAACTAATAAAAAAGTTGGTTGAAAGTTGAAAGAACCAGGACAGCTACTATATGAGATTGTTTTGTCGACTGCTGTTTCCAAAGTAAAGAATGAACTTTGACCCTAATAAACAGTGTCCACCCTCAGAAACACTGTTAGGGTTAATGTTTTAACAAAAATCTAAATTGTATGGTTATTCTTTGTGCTGTGGTAAACACTAACACTAACATCCCCTCTTTCACCGCTCTCATTTGGCCCGAGGGCGTCTTCTGCAGGCTCATGTGTCCTAATCGTCCCCCTCTCCCCCGTCACTTCCACTGACCCCCTGTTGTGTAGGGAGAGACCGACATTAAATCTTAATCTCACCCGCTTGATGGAGAATGCAGGTCCCTGAAAGGCAGCATTTTCTGGTTACATGAACCCATTGGAGCTGGATCAACCATATGCCAATTGACATGGCTGGGGCTGAATGGCCAACGTGGATTGTAACAGTAGTCCTTGGACAAAAAGCCCCCCGCGGGCTCCCACACCTCCACCAGAACTGAACAGACGTTCAGGCTGCCGCTGACACAAGGCCAGAGGCCCCTCGGCCCCCCCCCCCCCCCCCCCCCCCCGAACACACACAAACACACACGCACACACACACACACACACACACACACACACACACACACACACACACACACACACACACACACACACACAGGATATTGTTCACCCACTAGCCTCTGATTTGTTGTTTTTGATATGATGTCAGGAATACAAGGATTGGACACAAATTACACAGTTGAGCTCAAAACTGTTGTGAAACATACATTGAAATAAATTGCATAGCCAAGTACTGAAAACTCAATACTGATCATTAAGTCATTACGCTTTATGTCTGTTTTACATTTATTTACATATCATGAACGTGTGTGTTGTTTCAAAAGTGCATTACTGTTGGCTTCTGTGGACAGTTCTGCTGTTCCAGATTTTAGCAGATCATGAAATTACTTTAGCTTGTGATGATATAGTTTTTAAGTCAATATTTTGTGCAAAATAATTCATGTGTTTGTAGCCATGGGACCGGTCAAGACGAAAATTGCCAGTGCCAAATGTTATTTCTCAGTCTGACCCTGCATGGCTGACACATAGAGACAGACAACAGTTCACTCTGACATTCACACCAACAGGTAATTTAGAGTCACCCAGTAACCTAACCTGCATGTGTTTGGACTCTAGGAGGAAACCAGAGGAGCATGCAAACTCCACAGTGAAAGAAGAGAAAGACCCCATACAGCCACTGCACCACCCTGCCACCCAAGTCTCACAGATCTGACTGGTATCCTGTCTTCATTAATATCATCATTTCAGTGCAACCCAGTCACCACCTGGAGAATTTACTCAATACATCATGTGAACTAATATCCAAGTGGAAAACAGATGTATTATTACTCTACATTAGCCACTCAGCACAGCAGTGGTATAAAACGAAATGTATATAAAAATGAGTGTAAATCTTTCAACTATAATCATAAAAAGGGTTGATCATGACTGATTGTGCACGCATAATTAAATTGTAATCAGATAGCAGTGAACAATCCTGTTCTTTTCTACACCAGTGATCCCACATGAGAGCGTGAGACGGCAAGCTTTAGTGAAAATGCACCCTGATTGGAGAGGCAAGCTGGCCCTTCCACTCCACTGACTGTACCACTGGAGAGGCCAGTGCGTTCACCATATGGGACAGGGATGGTCAATAGGATTACCTCGTGCACCTCTCCTTCTCCCTCTTCTCTCCACCACACATAATCAACCAGGGGATGAAGTCCTGAACCACCAAGCCTCCGCTGAAGTATCCCAGATCCCCTTTCGCCTACTTGGGAAGGGAGAGTGGGGCAGTGGGGGTCTCATGGGCAGAGAGAAAGAGCAGGGGGGGACCACCAGATGGATTAACATATTCAACAGAGGCAGAGATCAAGCCTTTATGGAGTAAGGACAGAGGGAGGCTTTCTCTCACACACACAGAGTCTGAGAGAAAACAGACATGAGTGTAAGCTGGATTTGTTTTCATTGTCATGGAAAAACAGCAATGGGCCAAATGATAACTCAGCTACTCACATGTAGCTCACAAATGTGTGCAGGACGTGGACATGTGCACAAACCTTAGTATTAGAAAGAAACTAAATTGTTGGTAAATACATTCACTCAAGATGCTTGTACATCAGTACAATACTTGAGTATGAATACATTTTTGATACTAATTTATACTGCTACATATCTAGAGGGACATATCGTACTTTGTAGCCTCATAATCAGACTGAATTGACAATTTTATTCCACTTCATTATTCAGGCTGACATTGTGTTCCTAGTGGCTGTGCTCTGTTTGGGAGAGGATGTTCTAAAGAATAATTTCTAAAACAAAAAGCTGCAGCAGTGAAGATTTCAAAAAATTACAAGTTAAGATAGACTTAAACATTAAGTCGATTAGATGATGGACAAAAATGTTAATTGACATCAATTTTGCTTAAAATATCAGTTGTTTAAATGGGTAAATATGCTAAATATTCGCTGTTTCCAGCCTCTAAAATAAGAGCATGCACAATAAGTCTTCTCACATTTTCTTTTTATTAAAATATTAGCAACTCCACATAACACACACACACACACACACACACACACACACACACACGCGCACACACACACACACACACACACACACACACACACACACACACACACACACACACACACACACACACACACACACACACACAGCACTACCACGGTGCTGTGAGCGAACTTGTGGCCCTGTCCCAGCATGGGCACCAGATTAGAGACCCTGTTTTTTCGCTGGTTTGCTGTTCTCATGACATGTGAATGGCCAGTTAGATAGTGGAACAACATTATCCTACACATTCATCTCCACATCAAAGATGAGCCCCACGGCTGGAGGAATACCACCCTGAAAGAGAGCAAAGACCCGGCTGCAAATGTTGGATTAGAGATCCAAAAGCGGAAAGTAGCTTGTGTAGTGTTTATGAGTGACTGTTGATATCTGATCAGGCTAAGTTCTCTTTTCTTTTACACGCATCTTGCCTAAACAAGACATTGTTTAGCTCTTATTGCCATAGTAAAGCATTTGATCTTAGCCTTGTCAGACAAAAAAAGGTATACCGGTACATGTGAATATCACATTAAATCCATCTCGTGTCACCTTTAACCATCAGTGCTCACTTATTTTTTGTTTCAGTATAGCTGAACACAGCATATGTATCTGAGTAAGTATTACACTCATACATAGAACATGTCATTCCAAAACTATATATAATCTGCTGCTATAACAGCCACTCTTCTGGTTTCAGGCTGTCCACCAGATTGTGGAGCCTGGCTGCAGAGATTTGCTCCCATTCAACCACAAGAGCATTAGTGAGGTCCAACACTGATGTGGGCTGATGAGGTCTCGCTCACAGTCGGTGTTCCAGTTCATCCCAAAGGTGCTGAATGAGGTTGAGGTCATTCCCCTCTGGTAGGAGGACCATCAGGACCAAAACCTCACCACAAAAACAATTCCTTCCCGACTGCAGCTGGCCTCATCAACAAGACCCGGGACCCCCACTGACACGGTCTCCAATCCTGATCCACTCCTGAAGTTATGCGTACCTTCCCTCTTGCACATATTTTTGTACTTTCACTTATATTTTATTGCATGGCTGTGCAATTACTGTAATCAAATTTTAATTAGGATTTCGATTTCGGTTTTGGCTTCTAAGGATCACGAATGTAATCAAGAAAAACTAATATTTTGCACATTACGTTTTGCAAGTAAACTATTATGTTGTTTTGTGTTCTGAATAAAAAAAAAAAAGATGGGGAAAAAAATGGGAAAAGTATTACGGGGAAATTTCACAGTTCAAGGTGTTTTCACTGTTGAGTTGTTTAACTGTTTAATAAATGCAACATCTTTCCAAAAGTCAATGAGCAATTGTGTTAAATAATTGTGATTATGATTACTTTTTTCCATCATCAAGCAGCTCTATTTTAATGTAAATGTTATTATTTTTATTTTATATTTTACACTTTTGCACTGTGTTTACGTGTATTGTTGTGCACCAAATCATTATAGAGTCAAACTCCTTGTATGTGCAAACATACTCGACAATAAACGGCTTCTGATTTAGGAGAGAGCGAAGATGAGAAGAGAACATGGAGACCTCTGAAAAAGACAATGTGGAAGGAGTTGCTGAAAGGTGAGGGGTTGAACAAGTGAATGCCAGGCAGTGATAAAGGAACTCACCACCAATTATATCAATCTGTTGAGCAGCAGCATGCAGGGACACTGCGTAATTCGTCAGGTTTGGCAGCCGTATACTCATCAAAATCACAGTGAGCTTTAAATGTGCAATGAGAGTGGGACAAGAGAATGAGAGCGGCATATCGATGTAGAGACGGAGACAGAAAGAAGACAATCCAGCAGCACCCAGAGAAAGAGGGTGAACATGCTGCCTGGCTGCTGGTGTTGTGATTGATGAGGTCACTGAGAGTGCTTCCCCAAAATGCAGAGTGTCTTCAGAGGGTCAGTCAGAGGTTGGGTGGAAGTCAGAGTGCAACCAAAGGGGAGACGCAGAGTCTGAAAGAACCATAACAAATGTCAGTAAAATTATTAGTCTTTCCTGCCGTTGATTGCTGTGTGTCTTGATATTTGACCATCATGACGTCAAAGTAAATCTTTGTATGATTAGCTGCCATGGTGCTCGTCATAAGATCACACTGTACATCTAAACTTCTGTTTCTCCACAGTAACGGGTGGAGTGTGTAAACACTCTGTTGAGGTTATGTCTCCCTTTTCCCTGACTAATATGTGACATTAATGTCAGCTGAGGCCATGGCACGGCCATGATAATAAGCATTTTATTCACACAAATGTGAATGCTGGAGTGTTTTAGCAGCCTGTGTTTATTCGTCTCTTCAAATGGTCGACCTTGCTGCGTGTATAAAACTTACCAGGACCTTCGATCTCTTGTGTCATTTTTCTCCAGCTTTGTCCTTGTTCTTCTTGTCACTGTAAAAAAAAAAAACTGTAAAAGTCGAGATAAAAAGATTCAGGTTAAGTGTGACTTTTTGACTTTTATTTTTTGCAGCTGCAGCTGCGCAACTGCTCGAGGCGCCCAGTCACTCTGATATCTCTTTATACATGATACATGTGTATAGGTCCTGTTGTGCATATGGGCCTGTGTTTGTGAATATGAATATCCATATATATGTATATATATCCATACATATGTATATATATATAATGAAATAAATTGAATTTCCACTTGCAGGATACAAATATAACTTCTTAATTTGCCTTAAATGTTAATCACTTCAAAATAATCATTGTCGTATCTTGATGTGGTCAAGTACAGTACAGGGAACATGCAGACATGCAGAGGATGTTGAGCAGACTTTGTAAAATACAATAGAATACCTGTTGCATTGTAACATTTCAACTCAAATGAAACGTGGGATTTACAGGGACATACTGTGTTCGTAGGCTCGCCAGGAGGCAGGACTTACGTTTTGTATATGAACAAAATTACATGACAATGACAAACCTTGTTGTAAACTACCATAAGCCATACAATAATAATCCCTCCACCCCTAAAATAACATACATGCTAATTCCAACACACATACAGTACACACAAAGCACTATCCAGTGTTGTCACTTAGTGTCCCCGGGTGGGAGGGCCAGCAGTGGAGTAGCTATGTGTGAAGGTAACCTTTTCAACCGTGTTGGAGCCACTTGGTAAACACACACTATAATTACTGCTTATTAGAGGCTATAGGGGCCCATTAGTGGCACTGGCCCTACCCCTCACTGCCTGCCACCTCATTATAGAAGCCAGCACAGCACAGTCTGCCTCATTACCACCTGCCTGTTAAACTCTCTCTCTCTCTCTCTCTCTCTCTCTCTCTCTCTCTCTCTCTCTCTCTCTCTCTCTCTCTCTCTCTCTCTCTCTCTCTCTCTCTCTCTCTCTCTCTCTCTCTCTCTCTCTCTCATAAACATGCACACTTGTGAGCGCGGTCTTGTGAGCGCGGTGCAGGTGCTGCCAGATTGAAGTCAGGTGTTGACTTGTTAAGTGTTGGACAGTGGAAAATTGTGTGTGTGTGTGTGTGTGTGTGTGTGTGTGTGTGTGTGTGTGTGTGTGTGTGTGTGTGTGTGTGTGTGTGCAGGTGGGTGGGTGGCTGTGTAAGCATGTTCATTGCATCATCTAACATTAGTCCAAAGTGATCAACAGACATTGTTTTAAGACTGTTTGCTTCGCGTTACAGGAAATGCTCATTCTTTTTACAGTAATGCTGAATTTATGCTGCATTTACTTGAGATGGGAAATGCCGCTGGCGTCAATTTGTTGCTTGTGACAGACAGTTGTGTTGTTGACATAGGCAGCATTCTTCAGGCCAAGATGGACGTTATTCAAAGACTTTTGTTGACGTTTTTATGATTTATGCCAATATTTATTTGACACAGCCATCCTTAAAAAAACAGTTCAACATAAGTAACAGATTAATAATCGTTACATTATTGAGGTAACATAAATAAGTGTGGTATCATATGTTATAGTGTACATGGGATCACATACATAACTTTAAAATAAATAAATAAACAAGTCTATTGTAGTTCTTTTAGTAATGACCCTTTCTCCCATTTCGTCCGAATAATGCACACACTCTCTGCAACATTGTTTTGATTTAGTTATAGCGTAAACAGAGGTGGCAGGGTGAAAACTATAGGGGAATAAACGACTTCTGCCATGCATTCTTTTCTCATTTGTATCTTCATTATCATGAAACGTGTAAAATTAAGCTGTTATTGATGTATGATTCATGCATGAGGGTGATTCATTACTAATTCACTTTGATAACCGGCATGCATACTATTCTTGCTTTATACCGTCCATGTATTCTTGCCATCATCATTTAAGCGTAGCGTGGCAATATCAAGAACTTCACTCAGTATATGGTACCCAGCTTTAGTTGACCGTATTATATCAAATTGTAATGTTGTAAATGTGGAGGTTTGATGTGGTCACTGATTATCCTGATGCGCTGACATAAAGCAAGTAGGCCTACATGATTACAGCTATGGATCTTTGAGCCCCCCCCCCCAACGTAAAAAAGTGAGGTCCCCCGAAAGTAAAGTAACTAGTTACATAGTTAACTTCATACAGTGTAACTTACATTTTGCTGATGCAACAAGCTGCAGGTATTTTTAGATTGAGCTTGAAATTACAGGCCTGGGCTGTCAGTACTGGCTACAACACATGCATCATATGTGCTCACACACATAAACACAAACTAAATGTTCTCTCTTAATTGCTCCCTCAGTGTGCCCCATTTTGACCCAGTCTCTCTCTATATATAAAAAACAATGTCACATTCCAGACCATGCCACCCAATGCTGTTCACTGTGCCGCCTGTGCTGCAAACAAAAGCCTCCTCTCTGTCAGCAGGCACTGAACTGAGTGCAGCTGCCACTGCCGTTTCTTCACTTTACTGGCGGGCCGAGCTTCTCAACAACACTGATTTACTGGGGAATACAGACATTATTTTCTTCCCCTCTCCCTTCCATTTCTCCCATCCCTCTCTGCCCTCCCTGTGCCCCCTGCTAGGGTAACATTTTCTGAGCTGGGTCTGTTTGACTTTGCCATGGCAGCAGAGGCAGAGTGAAGCTGCCAGCACACTCTCTTTCTCTTTAATTCATTTTTTTTTTTTCACTCTCAACCTTCCGTTGAGCTACAGTGGTTGATTGAATGGCACCATGGCAGCACTGGCAGTTAAAGACTTGTATCTGTCTCAGTTGCACGCTTTTTCTTTGTTCTGTTCCTCCAGGTGAATGCCATGCAGGCAAGGGTGCCAGGGAAGCAGATGGCTTCAAGACAGAGAAAGAAAGCAGAAGTGTAGAAGAAAAAAAACAATGTGGAGGAAAGACCCTGCAGAGAATACTAAGCACTAAGGATGAAGCAAGTCCTCATACCTAAACTTAATAAAATAAAAGTTCGATGTCCATCCTTCCACCTCGACCTCCTCCCTTTTGACATTTTGCTGCACTGTAACAATGCGCCACTTCCCGTTTTGCACTGAATGCAAACAAATGTATACTGCTTCATCCAGGATGCCAGTTGGAGCAGGAATGATGTAGAAATACAGATTCAAAATTAAAAAAAACCACAAAGGTCAAAATTGAACAAGAGACAAGAGCCGTGTCTACACCAGGATGCCCTAAATCATCTTCTTGGTGGTAAAGAACTTAAAGAATTATAAGTGAACAATGCATTTTGCATTGTGGCTTCCTTCCTCTTCACATTGCATTCATGCTTTAAAGACTTATTTTGACATGATCAAAGAATGTATTGGTGTTATTAATCTATGCAAAATATATCTAAAGAAATATATGATATAAAACATTTAGAGGAACAACAAATTAAATAATCAGATCAAGAGTTCACGACAACTCACATATTTTAGCAAACAGGTTGTTTTATCTGTTTGAACAAATGGACCAATATGCAAAGATGGACATGTCTATCTTCGAGCCTGAAACAGAGTTAAGAATCATCAACCTGAAGCACCTGTTAGTCTTGGATTTAATTAGGAAAGAAAAGAGTTAGCCCTTGTGGCCTGCACTGAACAACAGGTTACTTCCTTAAGAATCCTCCAATTCTTGCCATGTGGTTAGCTGTTTTAGAGGTGGCTGATAAAGGAGCTTGTGTGGCATTCAACATATAAGCATACAGTGTGTGTGTGTGTGTGTGTGTGTGTGTGTGTGTGTGTGTGTGTGTGTGTGTGTGTGTGTGTGTGTGTGTGTGTGTGTGTGTGTGTGTGTGTGTGTGTGTGTGTGTGTCCACTCCAGGGTGCTCCAAACTTTAAGGACAGCCCCTCCAGAAAACACAGGCCTGGCCCTCCAAACTCAAAGGACGAGCTCCATTCACCGCCTGGCAACAGCGCTGAGAAATGGAGAAGAAATGGGCAGAACCGATTGGGTGGGCAGTAAATTATCAACTTTTAGAGGAGAAGACACGATATTTATTTATAGCATTCAGCCAGGGCACTTGGGGAGGGTTGAAATGGAATGGGGGTGTGCGTCTTTTGCAAGGGGCATCCTAGGTGGTCAGCATTGACCTGCACTAACCCCTTGTATCCTGTCTCATTCTCCCACCCTTCATACTTGTCTTGTACCCAAAGCTCCGAGACCTCCCTGGTAATTAGGGAACGAGTCACACCCACTCCCTGCCCCCAAATGCAGTAAATTTTCCTCCTTCTCCTGGCCTTGTGACACACACACTCACATATCCTCAGAATTGAGGCTTTACACCATTCAGCCCAATCCCTACTTGCTCTATCCCCCACTCTACATTTTATCACCACCCCTTGTTTTGTTTTGCTGTCTCAATCCATCAATCTTCCCATTAGCCCTCCATATTACGGAAGCCGCAGGGAACGCCCCCTTTACACCAGGCCTTCAAATCTGTCTTCCTCTCTGCACCTCCCTCAGCCTCCTCCACTTGCTGCTGACTCCCTCTTTCCCTCCATCCTTCAAGTCCAGCCTCATTTGTCCCACCCGCTGCTTTCAAATGATCACACTCCCTCGTCCCTAAAGTTTTTCTGCTGATTCACCTCCAACTCGAAGTTAACATCAGAGTTTCCTTGGGCAAGGGTGGAAAGGATGGAGATGGACAGAGAGAGAAGTACTGGTGATGCTGTGGGTAGACCGTGGTGGGGGTAGCAGCACTTTGGGTGGTATGTTTCCTGCGAGGGTGGGACACAATGCCCCCAGTGTTCAGGCAGGCCCACAGGAGCTTGTTTTACAACAGGGGAGGGGCGGCCATCAATGGCCAGATGATGTGAACCACCCTGAGCCGATTCACAGTGACAAACAGCCCCCTCCAAGCAGACCCAGACCCCCACCTCCTCCTCTTTTCTGCTTTCTCCCATCGCCTCCCTCCTTCCCTCCACACATTCTGTTCTGTTGGACCAAAACCAGGGCAGCAGAGAGCATGCAACAGCACCGCAGCTCAATGGACTGGAAATGAGGGGACACATGCCCCCTCACACACACAAATACACAAACACACATACTCAAAATTTCTCACATACATAATGGGCATACATGCATACACTCACATGCACAGACACACACAGGGACAGAAGCTGTCCTTCTCCTAATGACGCCTCAAGCATCTTGCTGGAACATTAATTGGTATTAGTTTAATTAAACCAGCGTGGCCCTTACTTGTGTTCCTCTCTTCATCCTCAAAAAGGAAAAATAGCTTGATGACAGCATAATTGCTAAAGAATTGAAGGAGAGCTAGTGTGTCGAGTTGCCAAGTGGGCCCAAAAATCCTCCCCCCCCCCCTTCTCCAGCTTCATGGGCCCCGCGGCCCTGGGTTAGGTTAACCCTAACCAATTGTAGATCCGAATACAATACACATTTTCTATATAGGCTCAACAGTCTTTAAAAAAAAAAAATTCTAGTGCTGGTTCCATGGTATCAGAATTTTGGTCATCATGGAAACATTAATTGGTCATGTGACACAGGCTGGGAAGTAAAACAGGCAGCCAAGTGACAGTACTCTGAGCCAATGGAAATCACAATTGTCAGATTGACAGCATTCTATTGTGGGGGGCAATCATATTTCAAGGGGGGGCCAGTGCCACCCCGTGCCCCCCCTTCTAGCCGCGTCCCTGGCTGCAAGAAACCTCTCTGGAAAATATAATTAAATGTAATTCCAAGAATGTGAACAAACAACCAATGCTATCATTTTTCTGATGATAATAATCTTGGCTGTGAGCAGGCAAGGAATAAAGTAGCCTAGCCCACATAAATCTTCAACCATGTAACGGTAACATTTTCCCTGTATACCACCTTTTCACATTTCTTTCACTCTAAAGACTGTTAGTCAAAAGTTCCATTTTCAGTTCAGGGATGGGAATCACCCTCACCCCAACCACTCCAGACAAAAACACCTGCAACTCAAAAGGTGTGAAAACATATTTTTATGGGTTTGTGGAGGGGGCGGGGGGGGGGGGGGGGGCAGCTGGTTAGCAGTGGGATGGTACTAGAGTAGTCAAGACCCTTTGTTAGGGATGATGAGCTTGTGTATGTGTGATGGGATCAGGAGGCTGGTAGTGAGAGTGAAGGAATGTAACCTCAGTCCCTCCATATGACGCTAATTGCAGCAGAACGGGGATGGCCTGGGCTGCTTGTGTACATCATTGTTATTCCTCAGCCTATTGTCTCTGGGCCTTTTGACAATCGCCATCTGAATGAGGGCCTGTTAAGCCTGGCAGATCCCCATCATTAGACCCCTTTACACCCATTGTGATGAAGCCCTGAGGATACTGTAGGGCTATCAGTGACTTACAGCAGGACTGAGGCCACGTCCACAATAACCCATACCTTTTCTTTCTTTTTTAACACCGTCCATCCACACAAAGCCAGCATCTTCCACCTTTCAAACCTTTTTATCACCCAGTGTTCTCCCCACGTGACACTATAACCCAACTTTCATGGACTGCTAGTGTTATTTAAAGTTACACAAATAAAAAAATGTGATACATATATCCATAGATTAGACACTTGGCCTTTTGAGCCTTGTAGTCCTTAAAAAGAAAGAAAGAACGTCCTGATGTGAACAAAATAAATAGCTTCAAAGCAGTTTTCCAGTCCAACAATGCCACAAATCCTTGAAGACTATCAACCATCTTACATTTATTTCAGCAGTCTGATCAAAAGTAGTCCATTTGTTTCAATTTAGGCAAAACTCAAGCGTTAAATGTTTTGAACATGTAAGCCCAAGAATTACCTGGCATCAAATCACAGTTTTGTACTATTGCAGTTGGCAAAAAAAAAATAGGTTTCAATCAAGACAGACTTTATTTAGGGTGAACAAAAAATGTATTACATGGTGCACAATTAAATACGAAATGTAAAGAGTATTTGTTGATTAGAGCCCATTAGAGTAACATAGTCTAATGTAGTGGGTAGTGATGCCATGGTCTAGACACTGGTGGTGGTGGTGGTGGTGAAGAGGTGAAGAGAGTTGGCTGAAGATCTTGGTGATGGGATGTGGAGCAGGACTTCTGATAAGCTCAGTGAAAGGTACCTTGGGCACTTAACATGATGAGAACTGGAGGTGAATGGGGTGGAGTAGGGTCACATAGATTTGTCTGAAATGACAACTGACAGCAGCAGAGAGGAGAACAGATTTTTAAAGTTTGACAGCCACAATATGATTGACTTAGGGATATTGTGGCGACATCTGGATGGTTTAATTTGCAGTGAACAATAGTCCGCTTATAGAGTAGAAGCCAAAGAGCGAGAGATTTGTGAATGAATGAGAGCGTGAAGCAAGTCTTCCTGACTGAACTTCCGCTAAACTTCATATGTCAGTACACCGGTACCGGTATTGTGAGTTCAACAACCAGAAATACAGGGATCAAATATCATCACCATATCTATAGTATCTTACAAAATCTGAATGTATGTTTTGCAGGATTATTCCACTCACATTGATGAACAATAGTTTCTTAAAACTTTAAGTTGGAGAAAAAGTGTATTTGTATTTAAAACAATGGAAACAAAGGTGAAATTTCACAATCCGATTATATTCAAAAACCTTTTAAACAGTTTCTAAATCATTTCACAACCTTTTACCCTGACGACAATTGACAGCATCACTCCAGTGAACGTGACACTTTTTTGTCCATACAAGTTTGGTCGTACGTACGTACTATGGACACAAACCGCCAGCTGGCCTCCTTTGGACTCAGTCTAGTCCTCCGTCTCCCTAAAACAAGCATCTGGAGGCCCGGGGAGTGAATACAAGTGTGAATATATTCATCCCCATGCTGCTTTGTTAAATTTCTGGGCGTAAAGCCGTTGTACCCCCGTGGCCTCCTGGGTGACCCCTGAGGATCAGAGACCAGGTTGTCGAAACATTTGTAACATTTGGCCAAAGCAAATCTCAGGCTGCCTGTTGAATTGAAGCTCATACCAAAGAGGAGAAGAAAAAAAATCCCCCTGGAACCCTCAAAACACACCCTACTCTGGACCAGGACCCCCCCCCCCCCACCCCCCTCTCGTTCCTTATCCCTCACACAACACGCACTCACACACACCGAGCATGGAGGCTCAACCCCTCACAACCTCCAGCAAATCCCCTTTATCTTTTCCCAGCCAGATGGGGCCGCTGGAATAATAGCCGAAGCCCAATGAGTTCCATTCAATTTGTCATGCCGTCTAAAGGAGCTTGTAAGCTTCCCATTTGCAGTTATGTCATAGTAACCATGGGAGGCTCTGCAGTGTTAAGACTTAATTACCTCCTAATAGCTGTTGTAGAGATAAAGCCTCCTTCCAGCATAACCTAACACTGCCCAGCCCCTGAGACACAGAGGACGGAAGACTCCCTCTGCAGCCAGGATCCACATGGTTCATCATGTGTTAGCTGGCTTCCTCTTGCCTACATTAGTGACCTTTTCACCCCACATATACGTACCTGTGGAGATCTGTACAGAAGCAACACGGTCTCACTGCAGTTTGTGAAATGGTCACATTATTTTTAATCTACTGATTCGTGTAAATGAACATGATTATCTCAGTTTTTTTCGTGTTGCTGAGAACGTTATTTATACGTGTGGTCAACACGTAATGGTCGAACGGGGGAAGGACACGCAACACGCCGGGACGCGATCCCCGGTCATATCTGGGGGACGCCGACGCGCCACAACAACGGGATGGTTGGGGTTAGGAAAATAACAATGGGGAATTTGTACACAAATCCATAGATTAAATAACGTGACCATTTCACGAACTGCCGTGAGACTGGGTTGACAGAGGAGGTAGCAGACTAGTCACCAGGTTTATGAAATTTTTGCAGACTCAGAGACATTGGAAGCATTTTCCTGATGATCTCAGGTTAGGTAGAGCTGTAACTGTTTGTATATTACGTTTTTTTTAAGAGTAATTTTATATTTAGGACATTTTAAGATTTCTTTGTCAGTCAGTACACTTGGGTCTGAATGATCTCAACTATTAGATGGATGCCCATCGTGAACTGTGGTACTTCGTGGCCTCCATAGGGTAAAGCCTACTGACTCTTGTAGCTCTGACATTTCCTCTAGTGCCACCACGAGGTGCACAATTGTGGTTTTGAGTGAAATATCTCAACTATTAGAGTGGATTGCCATGAAATTTAGTACAGGCATCCATGGGCCCCTCACGATGGACTTAAATAACTTATGTGATCTCTTCACATTCCCTCTAGTGCCATCAACAGGTCAAAATGTAATTTGTCCAACAATTTGGTTTATGACCAAATAAACTAATGACATTCCCATCAGCCTCAGCTGCACTCTGTGTTTAGTTTTTTTTGTTTTTAAAGATATTTTTGGCATTTAAGGCCTTTATTTGTGACAGGACAGCTTAGACATGAAAGGGGAGAGAGAGGGGGAATGACATGCAGCAAAGGGCTATAGGTCGGAACCAAACCCGTGGCCACTGCGTCGAGGACTGAGCCTCCGTATATGGCCGTGCGCCATGGTGAGCTACCCAGCATGTTAACATTTTCATTGTTACTGTCTTCATGGCGTCTTGTTGTCTTCTGTCTGTAAATGTTAACCTGTCCTAATGTCTTGCTGTTTCCTGTTCCTCTGGTCTCAAAGCATCTTGCTAAAGGACTCCAATTGAAAATGAAACAATGACTATTTAGTGCTGATTTAAGGGTGTTGCTGTATCCTTTTTATACACAGACCCCCAGGACAATGCAGCAAGTCAAGAAGAATGAACCCATTTTTTCTTAAATGATACATAGGAGTGATTTAAGATATTTTGTGGCATTCATCAATTTTCCAACTTATCCGACTTGGATCTCTGCAGTGTGAAGTTGATATTTGACATTTTTGTGAATAAAACTCAACACAAACGGAGCAGAACAGTTAGCCTTAGGGGCATTGTTTACGCTAATGGTCAAATCTCACGAGCATGCACCTCCTCATGAACAGGCCGTGGTCACCAGGCTGAAACAAGCGATTTTGGACAAGTTTCTGCAGTTAAGCAAGTTCGCTGAATACAACTTGGAACACTTTTATGAGGAAACAAGAAGTAGGAGAGATTTTGGAAAATAATAGGAAAATGTTCTTGCATGAGGCCGACTGATTCTGAACATGCAGACATGACAGCCAAGAAGGTTTTAGGGTCAAACATTTCTTGACTGGCCAAGTCAGTTCCATGACCTTAATCCTATTGATCATCTGTTTCACATGATGAACACCAGACAGGAGGCAAGGAAAAAAAACAAGCAGGAAGTGAAGCAGGGAAGGTGTATGTGGGTCTGAGATGCAAAACAGTCACTGGCCGTAATGGATTTGTCACCAAAAATGAAACAAGATGAGTTTCTCTGTTGCTATTCAACAGATGCATGGTTTTAAAAGAGAGGGAGATGGACAACTAAAAAAGGGGGATTTTTTTTTAACCTTCAAACTATAGAATACATTTTACTCTATGCTTCGTTTAGTTCATTCCTTTAGAGTTTTCTCATGTTTATTGTGATTTTGGGGACATGGCTTGGGAACTGGATGGTCGCCGGTTTGCTTCTGAGATGCAAGTTCACTTCCTGGGCACTGCCGAGATGCCTTAGAGCAAGACACCAAACCCCCAACTACTCAGGGCTCCTGTCTATGGGCAACCCCACACACTCTGACATCTCTCCAATGCATGTGCATGTGTGTGTTTTCCTGTGTGTGTATAATAAAAAAACGCAACAAGTGAAAGAACAACAATTTCCCCAAGAGGGAGTCATAAAGTATACATTAAATATCACCTCTTCTGATGATTGTGGTAAGTATTGCATTACTCTGGACAGATAGTAGTCCTATGGTGACTGCTTTTCTTGAATTATTTTCCGGGGTTACTTTTGTGTTACCAAAACTGATTTTCTGTTTGTGCACTTTGCAGATGTTCTCTTTAGAAGTGGTGTCTTTTGGATATTTTCCTCCTCATAATGTGTAGGTACTTTGTGTCTTTTCCTGCATTTGAACTTGAAACATGAGGCACCTGAGTTATCTGAATTTGTTGACTTAGCATAAAGGCATGCTGACATTGTGGTCTAAAAACACACACACACACACACGCACACACACACACACACACACACACACACACACACACACACACACACACACACACACACACACACACACACACACACACACACACACACACACACACACACACACACACACACACAGTATCTCCCACAAATTATATCATTGTTCAACTAGTTTCCATTTGCATAGAAAACTTAATGATTTTTTCTTTAAAGGATCACAGCAAATATTCAGCTCTGCGTTTCCTGTACTGGCACTTAACTTAGCCATTAAATGTACAGTAAATCGTTAGTGCAGGAGAGCTGCGTGTGAATCTAACTAGGAGACGCGTTACAAACACACACAGTAACAGCAGTGGTGGTGGCAGGCGGCATCTCACGTTCCTCACTACAGATTTCAACAAAAGCGTGAATTTTGCTTCATTTCGTTCCAAGATTTCGCAGAGAAAGGGATCGAGGGGGAGAGCCAGGACATTATTCACGTCTTTCAGTTAATTTGGCCTCAGCCGGTCAACTCCCCAGACAGAAAGAGAAACCTTCTCTCGTGTTTTTACACCCTCCTCTCTTTTCTGCTTTTTTTGTTCCCTTTCTTTTTCATTTTTGAGGCAGATTAGCAGGATTAAGTATGGCTCACATATGCTCCTCCTCACTATTGGTATTCACCACGGCACCGGGCCTACCGCCACCCAGACTGGTGGACAGAGAGAGAGAGAGAGAGAGAGAGAGAGAGAGAGAGAGAGAGAGAGAGAGAGAGAGAGAGAGAGAGAGAGAGAGAGAGAGAGAGAGAGAGAGAGAGAGAGAGAGAGAGAGAGAGAGAGAGAGAGAGAGAGAGAGAGAGAGAGAGAGTAAGGAGGTGATGGTGGTGAGGAGTGTAGTTGGTGAGAGTCAGAGTTGGAGGGGAATAGGAAATGTTAAAAACACCCCTGGCCACATACAGTACATTTGTCTATTTTGACCCCCCGGTTTGGGTTGAGCTACAGTTAGAGATACAGTCAAACTTGAACTCTACAGCACACAATGATATTTTCAAAAATAGTGCTTCCAATAGACTATGTCTGTATCTTTCCTGTTTTAACATGACAATGGCCCTGTGCACAAAGTCCAGGTCCATAAAGAAAAGCTTCTCCCAGTTTGTTGTGGAAGAACTTGACTGGTCTAACCTCAACCCCATCCAGCACCTTTGTGATGAACTGGAACACACACTGTTAGCCAGACCATAGCACCCAACATCAGTGACATCACTAATGCTCTTGTGACTGAACGGTTGGGCTGAATGGGAGCAAATCCCTGCAACCAGGTTCCCAAAATCGAGTGGAACGCGTGAAACCAAAAAAGTGGATGCTGTTACTGAGCATCAGATAAATGGGGTGGGAATCATGAGTGTAATGCTTTGTAAAATGTATTTTATAATATGAGAGCAAATAATTGTAGGCTGAGTTCAGGAAATGTACTTGCGTGACTCAAACACACTGAGCTTGTCTTATATGTAACTGAAGGCTGTCTCTGCTTTTTTCAGATTCTTTCCACCCTCATTGATATTATTTTTTATTTAGGCTATGTATTGTTTCTGTCCAGAGCAGTGCTGTTGTCTAGCAATCTGGGAAATATTTCTGGCCAAACATGATGTAACTATACTGCAAACTGCTGGATGGAGGGGTGAAATGCACTTTTCTGCAGGGCACTACAGTGCTGGCATATAAAACCTACAAGAAAATTGTTTTCTCAGATTGACTTTTAACATCAGTGGTTGACTGACGTTTTGGCATTGAAATATCATGAGGAAATTCACCATTTGACCCTTTTAGGTAAAACATGGACTGGGTTTTAATGGCTAAAAGTAGTTCTGCATGAATTATGATCATCGCAGGTTAATTTCATAGAGTGTCTCAACCTTGGTTTGGGACCCGACAGGATATTCTTAAAGCTGATAATATATACTTATATTAGGTTGATAGGTCTAGAATAAAAGTTTGAGATCTAGATTATAATCATTTATAGGCTATTTGATTGTATTCCCCCAGGCTTTTAAAACACAAACATATGTCTATAGGTTGTGCCATGAAATGGTGAGACTGTAATCTGTGGTTAAGTATTAGGATATTATTTAATATTTCTGAAACAAACTGTGAGGGTTAGACTACCATAAAGCCTCGGTAAGTCCTGATAGAGGCCAATAATTTTACTAACTAATTGTAGTAGGTCTAGACGTAAAAGGCTAATGATGCATGCATGGATGTGAAAGGAACCCGTGAAGAAGAAAGCCTGTAGTCTGTGTTTGTCATTGTGAATCCGGTGCAACAGTGAGAGTGTGGGAATGTCTAATGAGTGGTGGCACAGATACAAACCTCCTGATTTAAAATGCCACTTTAACCGCCTTCATTACCATAATCTTATTTAGACTAACGGGAGTAAACACGCGAACGCAACGGACGGAGAAAACAAGCTATAACGATGAGGAAAAAAATGGGTCAGTGTGTGTGTGTGTGTGTGTTTGTGTAATGACCTTGATTGTGTGACGGACCGATGTGACACCTGACTGACGGTTGCGGAAAAATATTCGTTTCTGATTGGCTAGCGAGTGACGTTAAAATGGAATGTGACCCCACTGCTAAACCAATGTTCTAAATGAGTGCGCAATGTTAACTGCAACCACCGCAACAGCACAAAGTCTTAATTCTAAACTAACTGACCACAGACAGACAGACAGACAGACAGACAGGCAGACAGACAAACAGGCAGACAGACAGACAGACAGACAGACAAACAGGCAGACAGACAGACAAACAGGCAGACAGACAGACAGACAGACAGACAGACAGACAGACAGACAGACACATTGATATATACATACATACACTACATAAATAAATAAATAAAGTGATAGGCTACATAGATAAATAAAAAAAAGCTGAACACGATTTTCAACACATTTAAATACATTTTATCAAGGACATTTTAATAGAATAAAAGCCTCTAATTAATAGGCTAAAATAAAAATATAAATGTTTTGCTCCTATATGCTATATATTTTATTGTTTGTTTTGTGTGTTTTCAAACTACCACAGTTTCTGATAACAAACAGTAGGAATTGTTCACCCTATAGAGCTGAGTCTGTAGAATAAGTTATTACATTATTCTCATTTGTATAACATTTTGCTTTTTTTTTTATAAATATTCAAAAAGGCGAGCCCAGTCTTATGAAACAGATAAACTTGTAGAGGCAATTAGCGCTGATTGCGTCTGACTGCACACTACAACTCATATTTGGGGACAATGCTGCTGTCAGTTTGAGTTACGTCCGAGACCAAATCACCGGTTTGGGTCCTTATGTCTGTCAGAGGCCGTCTGAGCGCCAGCAGCAGGCCGCACTGCTATCGCTCACTGCGGACTAATTGAAATGTTACGGATCATAACCGTTAGAAACAATTTTGCACACTTCATTAATTAACGTTAAAGATGCTTTTAACGACAGCTGCTGGCCGACAGCGGGTAACAACGGAAAACACCATATTAACACTTAAACTGCAAGCAGGAAACATATTGCGCTGCTTATAAGGCTTCGATCCGTTATTACTGTTCATTTGAAGAGGCGACGTGATTTAATGGTTGGATAGGTTATACAGCCCGGAGGGTTAAATAGTAAAGATACAAATTAATGAAAAATTAGGAACGAACTTTCGATAAAAAAAAAAGATATATATATATATATATATATATATATATATATATATATATATATATATATATATATATATATATATATATATATATATTGGCGTAAATATTGTAGGTAAAGCCCGGATAGATAAATAACAATTATAGGGTGTTAAATAAAAAAGAAACGTTAGACATTTTTAAAAGTTATTTTGTCACAGTTTCGGCACAAAAACGAATGAATTCTAATTCAGCCTCGTCATTGGAAAAGAGGACTGGTTAATGTAATTGCTGTTTCAGGTTCTGAATACAGACACATTGTTCACCTATAAGAGGCCAAATGTGGCTTAGTATCTGTGTTATTATAATAAAATCCATCCACACGCAGGCCAACATTTTCACAAGAAGGGGCCATATGTAGGACGGAGTGTGTCTGATTTCACTTAATGCTGTGTGTTGGTAATTACATCAGGCTGGAGGACCCTCCGTTACCCTCCTCCCCCTGCCTCCACCCTCCACCCTGCACGGAGCTGATTGGTCGCAGGGAGGCAGCCGGGACAGAAACGGCGTTGTCCTGGTGACCCGGCCTCTGTGCGCTTCAGCCCGCTATAAAACCCCGCAGTCGCACGCAGGCGTGCCAAATGGGCTGTCAGATGCGATTTGGAGTAACAAGTGGATTTGACGTTTAGGTTTTCTCACCATCGCGCTTGGAAACACTCTTGGTACGTGTTTGATTATTTGTTTTTAGACAATCTGATGAACAATTAGTGTCGTCTTACACAGATTTGGATGTCCCCTGCTCTGCTTATGCAGAGCCAGAGGCAAGTAGAAGAAGTACTGTGTAGAAAAGACATGGAAACTCGCTGATCACTTATTCCTTATCTGATGATCAAATATCAATATAAAGATAAAAAAGGTAAAGCAAATTTGCAAGAAATGTAATTGTGAGCCGTGTTTATATAGCCTAGGCTAGATTTCTGCAGCATTCAGGATACATTTTCTTTTTTTTTAGCCATACATTTTCTTCAAGGCTGCCAATTAGCCTAATTAAAAGCCACATTTTCCTTGCATAGTCCTACTTTTGTTTGCAATATTTTTTGTTTTATTACCAGTAGTTGTAACCACCAACAAGGTATGAGATGTGGATTTTGGGGTTCAGCAAATTAAAACGTTTTTTTTTCTCTCTCTCTCTCTCTCTCTCTCTTCAGAGCACTGCACTGGACCAATACCATGGACTCAGATACGAGCCGCGTGTCAAGCAGACCCTCATCTCCCGAAGAGGACATCTTCCTGTCCGCCCTAAAGAAGACAGTGCACGGTTTCTCCGGCGCCGTGTCCTCCACGCAGAGCGACTCTCTGTCTGAGATCCCCGGCCTGCGCGGCCTTTCCGCAGACGACGAGGATTCCCTCCTTCGGCTGTCCAAGAAAGACCGGAAACTCCTGTCAGAGAACGAGCTGCAGACCATCCGCCTCAAGATCAACAGCCGCGAGAGGAAAAGGATGCACGACCTCAACGTGGCCATGGATGGGCTCCGGGAGGTCATGCCCTATGCGCACGGACCCTCGGTGCGCAAACTCTCCAAAATCGCGACCCTGCTGCTGGCTAGAAACTACATCCTGATGCTGAGCAACTCACTGGAGGAGATGAAGCGGCTGGTCAGCGAAATCTACGGCAGCAGCGGACACCACGGCGGCTTCCACCCAGCAGCCTGTGGGACTATGACACACGCTGGGCCCGTGCCGGGACACCCGGCGGTTTCACACGCCTCACACCCGGTGGTGCACCACCCGCTCCTCCCCCCGGCCGTCTCCACCGCCTCGCTGTCCGCGCCTGGTATCTCCGCCGTCACCTCGGTCCGACCCCACCATGGACTCCTCAAAGCGCCCGTTGCAGGCGCAGGGCCGCTGGGCAGCAGTTTCCATCACTGGGGCGTTGGCACCGGGATGCCTTGTCCGTGCAGCATGTGCCAAGTCCCGCCTCCGCATGTGACCAGCATGAGCGCCGTCACTATGCCGAGGCTGGCCAGCGACTCCAAGTGACTCCAAACTAAATGGAGACGAACTTTTTGGGGTTGTTACAGACTGTCTCCCCACGTTATTACTCTTTTTTTATTTATCTTTGTCGCTGAATCCGTTGCCTCGACGGAACCAGTAAAGAACAATGCATTGATTTTCCTCACTGGGCCTTTGGGGTTTTGCAACTAACTTAGTGTTTTATGGTAATTAACCTCAATTGTAACAGGTGTTTCTTCACAGAGCTCCAAAAGCGCAACACAACTTCAGCTTATTACTGGAAGTCTTTGGCCCATGGCATCTGTGTGTCTAGTTATTTAAAGATCAATCCGTTTGAATCCGTTCTGTGGGCCTGCAGAGTGGAAAGGACCCAGATCAAACCACAAATATAGAGTGTACATATGTAGATTGATTATCCTGTTTAAATAGTGGGATAGGCCTATATCATATATTAGAGTCTTGTTAATGTGTGGGAAGTCTCCCCCACCCCTCACATGTTGCACCTGCTTTGTTCTATCCGTCTTATTCAATGCTTCTGTCCTTATTTTCAGTAGGCTGTCATTCTCTGTCCGAAGCAAACGATGACCACTTGTTTATTTTTTTAATAAAAAACATGAAAATGATATTTATTTACTTATTTTGGACGGGAATTTCAGATGAATCTCTGATTATGTTGGGGTTTGAAATGTAAAATAAAGACGATTAATTGAAAAGGTAAAACGTCTTTGGTGATGTTTTTTTTTTTTAAATAGTTTACACAAAGGGATGAACATGTCTAAGTGAGCTTGGAAGCAGCACTGAAACACCAAGTCTACAATCACAGAAACACTGGCCACTAACAGCATTACAGAGATACACTTTCAACACCAAATTGTCCTTTTTTACATTCTGAGTCCGAAATCTAATGCACTTTAACAAATTCACAATTTCACCTGAAATGGACTTTTATCATAATCATTATGAATTTGAAGCACTCAAAAAAAAAAAAAACATTGGCTCCAGAAAAACACTTACACTTACAGCTGAGCAATGAAATGTAGTAAGTGCCATCTCTTTTTTGGCCTGCATTAAGCTTAGCTTATCATCATTCATTAAAATAAAATTGACATTTAAATAGCTACATTTCAGGATTCTTAGCTAAATGGGAATATTTTGTGATTTCGTGCTAAATAAAATTTACTTGACTTCACAGAAAGTCCTTGAGACAGTGTCTGTGCAAAGTAGATTTACTTTTTTTTTTTATTTAACCTTTATTTAACCAGGAAAAGTCCCATTGAGTTACAGTAACTCTTCTTCCAGGGAGTCCTGCCCAAGACAGAGGGCAATGAAATACAGCCATAAATAAAGAAAATATATTGGTTCTATATTGATTGTTTGAGAATCTTTTTTAATTACTTTAATCTTAACCTAAAATACCCTACAAACAATTCATGATGTCCATCGAATAAAAAACAAATAAAACAAACAAGAACTAAGTTGAGTATTTTTTAGATGTAATTGATAAAATAAAGATGTTTTATATAATCTCAATATGTTATCATATACTAGCATTTGTGCTTGCATTTCATGAAACAAATTAGTTCTGACCTTGTGTAGTGCTGAATGATATTCAGATCACAACAAAGTCAATGTTTGTGGTCCTTCAGTTGCGCACAAAGTGACTTCAGCTGGTTGAGAATCAATTACATTACATACACAACAGTGAGGACTTTCACCTGTAGTCCAACTGCAGAATGTATCTGTTGTAATTAGCTAAAAAAAGATATATTTCAGATATTGAATGCTTTTTTATTTCCTAACCTGTATTACTAGTGGGCGACCTCTAAAACTGAAATTGGAATTCTCAGCTTTGCAAAATAAGGGTGGAAACAGCTGCTAAAAGGATGCCCACAAAAAGCCAGTGATGAGTTAAGGCCGGTACACTTTAGGAAAAGGCAGCAGCTGCATAGCAGATTGTGCATGCTGTTGCAATGTTTTCCAAAGGCTTTTGAAGCTGGAACGATATGAACTAAATCTTTGAATATTCATGCACGCATTTGTTTATTCGTCTCATTACTGGAATTGAATTATTCAAAGTCCTTCAGAATTTTGTAGGACATTTCAGAGAGGAAGAGGTCATTTGGTGCAATACGGCAAAAATACAGTCTATTTAAAGGTAAGCTGAGACAGTCATTCTTTTAAAAGTCTCAGCATGTGGAAACACATATTACAGAATAGTAGAAGAGATACCCAATTCCTTTGCTCTTAAATTCTTACTGCATACTTTTACTATTGTTATGTACAGTATGTTGTACATTATCACAGCATTCACTTTAACAGCACATTAGACTTAGAGTTTTCGGTAACACTTTACTTGAAGGTATCTACATAAGAGTGACATGCCACTGTCATGATGACACAGTCATGACACATGAACTCTAACTCTAACTCTAACTCTAACTCTAACTCTAATTCTAACTCTAACCATAACCATAACTTGTCATGACAAAAACCAAATGACACTTACTAAAAGAAGCATTATGTCATAAACGTTTATGACTTGTTTATAATGTTTATGACATGTTCATGACAGTGTCATGTCAATCTTATGTAGATACTTTCAAGTAAAGTGTAACCCAGTTTTCTCTCTGAGTTATATTATATTTGGTGAGACACTAAACAGGTAACCAACCACAGCCAACCACACAGAGGATCAATTTTCAGCTACCACTGTTGTTCATTTGTCCATTTGTTCTCAAGACAGATAGATTAAATTATGCCAAAATACTGTTGAGTTCTTTTAGAGATGGGGCAGAAGGAAGATAAATAGCTTACTGTACATAAGACAGTCTTGATGTCAGACGCTCTCAGCAGCCTGTTAATTCACTCAGAAACTTTCAGGTAATACAAACCTGTTTCAAACAGTTTAAAGGCAGTGGCGCTGCCAAGGGGTGGCCAGGGGGGAGGGGGCAGCCACCCTAATATGATCAACTAGCCTATTTGAAGAACAATGAATCGCCTAACAAATGTATGTAAGGGATAATGTAGAGTGAGTCGGTCATAATTGTAATTTGGAACCCCGACAGGGTACTGAGGCATCTTGAATCAATATTAAGGGGGGGGTTTCTTACTAAAGAAATCAATCATTTGACACAAAATGTTGATTTAAAAATGATTTTACTGGCGTCTGTATTTGACAACGGGGAAAAGAAAACGGGTTGTTGAAACTGTTGGCCCCTGACTTTGTGTTCATGTCATCGCTGGCGGCTGGCTGATCGCTGGTCGGGAGGGGTAACGTTATCGCTGATGAGCACCGCTCTCCAACGCTAACTAATGCTCTATTTGCACAGTAGCTATTAGCCGTTAGCACTGTTAGCGCTTCCCATGGTAGGCCGACCCGCATAGTGCACAGTGCAGAGAAGCGGCAATTAGCTAGGCAGTGGGAGCACTATTGCCAACAGTCTGCTATACGTAGCAACATAAAACCTACTTAGCATATTAAAGATGTTAATTGCCCCACCACTAACAAGTGCAAAAAGTTTACAGAAGAGTTTGAGGCATGCCAATCAGCCAAAGTCTGAACACACCCACACAATCCTGAGAAGAGGTGCTATCAGGCAGAAGAAGTGAAAACACCTGTGTGAGTGGATTCTATAGGTTTGTAAGGACTTCAAACGTCTTTATTGTTCACCAAAACACTGTGTCATCATCATTCATGACATTGGCATCTTCTCTAATGTGTCTCCACAGCAGACATTTTGACTTGTCATAACCATAACATTAACAAAGGCTTTGTTCTATGCAAGTGTCCCGGTAACCCATTAATTTCTATGCTATACTACATTGTACTTAAATTCATCAATTCAGTGAATCAGCTCAGGTCAACTTGCACATGGTGTTTAGATGGACAAAGAATGTATTTTAGCTGAGTAAGTTGCCACTTGCAGATATATTTTGCTTTAGTGTTAAAATGTTGGCGGTATCTGTTGAGAGAATGTGATGTGTAAAGACATCATAATGAGGGATCAAAAGAGCAGCATTTTGTGTCAAGTCTCAGCATTTTGCATCCAAAGACAAATTCACCATAGTACAGCCCCCAGTTAGGCCCCATAAGGAAGCCTAGACAGTTTAGATAAATAACTCATTCACTTTTTCCAAACTTGAAAGTTTCAATAACTTGAACGTTTGGTATCATTTTTGTTTGCTCTAATATGAACTGGACCCGACTGAATATAACAGATGTGTAATACAGAGTGAGGGTTAACACAAAATAATCCATCCATCTGTTTTGAGAAATATAAAATCCTTTTGACAGCTCATAAAGGCATGATCATTTGTATTTGAACATCTGCTTTACATCAAGTGTCTTGGGAGCCATTTGTCAGTGCAAAATGCAGTTAATACCGATTAAAAAGTATCACGTTGCAAAAATAATTACACCCCCTCCCCTCCACCCTCCCACCATGACTCCCTTTCGTTAGTCTAAATTTCAACACTATTCTACTCTTAATAACTTGAATATGTAGGAACAGCAAATCCTAACTTTTCTGAAGTCGTGATTACACAACAGACACCATCCAATGATAGCAACGGGTACGTTGATACAATGATCCATTAAAGAAAGAACAAAGTGTCTTATTGAGACAATGTTTCACCACAAGCTTCCAGAACAGCTTCAGTGCTCCAGCAAGCGGTTTTTATAGGTTGTTCGATTGCATTTTTGATTCTCGGTTGACCGTGGAGGCATGCGACAAAACAAAGTTTTTCTTCACAAATTCAAAGCAACACTCAGTAAGTAATCGATATACAAATGGTCATTTTGCGGGTGAAGTATTTCTTTAATGGCCTAAACTCTAACCACACATCAGAAGCAGGATGTGAAGCCCAATCTTTGGTTTCAAAGTCCTGCACTTTGTATGCTTTACCCACCATCCACTCCCAACTGTTATGTTTCTGCGCTCATTTATTACATTTCTTCTTATTCCTATTCTCATTTAATATCAGTTCAAGTTCCAACACAAGACGAAATGTTGTTGTCTTATGTTGGAGACATTTTGGAATAACTTGATGCGATCACACAAGTTTTTCTATTACGCACCCAGATAAACATATTACTAAAGTTAAAATAAAAATAAAAAAACTGTCTGTGTCGCATCTTTTCAGCTGAACACTCTGGCCAATAGCAGCTGGGCTTCACATCCCTGTGACTGGATTTGAATAAACAGCTCCTTATCCACTGTTGGTGGCAGGCTGACTTATCCGTTGATGCTGAGAGTGTGAGGTTGGTTCTGTGACAGTTTAAATATTCATAACTTTGGACAGAAGGGGAGCATCAGTCTTCCACTGTTGTAACTGGATTTAAACCGTCCTGAAAACACAGATGTACACCCTTTCAGCTCCGCGCATCATGTTGTGTTAGCTGAAAGGATTAAAGATCGGGGAGATGCATCAAAGGTGGCGGAATAACAGAAAGAGAAACAGAGTCTATGATGCAGCAAAGGAGGAATGAGAGAGAGAAGATAAACAAACAGAGAAGCTGTCAGAGACAAAGGCAGGATTTAACACTTACAAGGGAATAGATGGAACTCTAAGGTGAATATGAGACCTCAGAGGTCACTCTTTCCCATGGCACTGATGTTTACTCCAGCTCAGTTCATCTGTTCACTCTTAAACACCATTACACACTGGGATGGACTAAACACACAAAGAAACCCTGACTGTATTGGTAAGACTAGCAACAAGCGGTTGCTTAACTGAGCTGTTTCTTTGATTTGTTGACAACTTTTTCTGTAGTTTTAAAGAATGTACCGTGTTAAAGAAATAGTTTGACACTTTGGAAAATATGCATATTTCGCTTGATTCGATTGATTCCACTTTCATTTTTGTCTGTAAAATATGAAGCTACAGCCAGAAGCTATATCTTGCTGTGCAAATTCAACAACGTGCTAACTATTGAGCTTTAGAGATGCTGGTGGATTTTTTGATTTTGTGCTCCTTAAATTCAATTGATGATTATTAAGTTCAACGTATTTGTTTTCTAACTTTTTTAACTGGACCCATGCAGAACACCTATATAGCCTTGGTTTGTTTTGCAGTACAGCTTGCAACCAAAGTTTGCAACAGGGCAGCTACGTCCGAAGCAGAATTTCATTAGGTGAGTTTTTGTTTTTACCGCACACTGACTTCCCCATGTGATGTGACTTTCACAATGAGATACCTGTGGGCAAAAATCTGAGGTGCAGGTACTTTGCTCCAAATTCATCAGGATATTTCTGCAACAGTAGATACTAAAGAACTTGTGTTTGTGTGTCTGTTCAACAATCTACGAACCGCAGCAGATGAACTCCTCGATCGGGTGGATCAATGTGTTTAGTAAAAGCCCAGAGGGACAAAGACAGAAGGGAGTGAGAGTAAAGGAAAGCGAGAGAAACAAAGCAAGAGAGCAGAAGATCCATTGAGTGTGTTTTTTTGTGGCTGAAGAATCGTCCCCAGTGGCTTTGAAAAGAGAGATAATCCTGTCAAGTAAGCAGACCTTTGGATATTCATGACTGGCCGAGCGGCTCCGCGGACTGAAGGAGAACACAGTCAGGATGGGATTAGACATCAAAGTGAATCTGAGGGGTGCAGGACTGGGACATGAATCAACCAAAAAAGAAACACAGAGGTCTCAGAGGGGTGTGCTGGGGGCCAGTGGGGACCAGTTGTCTGATGGGTGGACAGCACTTTGAATGACTCCAGGATGAGGCCCTCCTAAATGCACTGTAAACCCAGATTTAGTTGTAATTAAACTTTTTAGTGGTCACTACTTATTCTTTCATGTTTTGTTAAAAACCATATTCATTACTAAATCACATTAGTTCATGGGAAAAAAAACTATATAATATAATCTGAACGGTTTCTGTCCTAGTTAAATTGTGTTTTAATAATGTTCTGTTAATGTGTTGGGTGTGTGCATCTATGTTATCATGCATGTTTAATGCTATAGTGCGTAGTTTCTGTCTCCCCCATGAGGAATTCTAAGTAATGACAACAAAACTGTCGACGCATCCACATGATACAAGCCTTCCGTGATCGCGCACCACCCCCACCCCTCTTCCACACAGTTGCTAGTAGCCAAGACGGACACGGAGGATTAAAAAAACACGATGGACTCTTCAGAAGAGGTAATCATCTTCGCTTGAGTTTCTGCACGCGAAGGTCGCCGGACGACCCAATCTTCTGAACATAGTCATACTGATAAATACTGAGAGAGATGTGTGGAGCTGATAGTCTTCATTAGCTTTGTAGCAACTCATTTGGAAATGGCTTGAATGTATCGGACGTTCATTAATATCAAAAAGTTACGCACTAAAGCTTAAACTTAACATGCTTATTTTAGACATGACTCCAGAAAAAAATAATTTATGTTTACTTATGATTTTTAGTGATGACTACTAATGTAAACTTGATTTGTCTACCTCTCTGTGTTAATCAGTGTTAACGCGTTACTGTAATCAGATTACATTTTTCTGTCATGCAGTAATGTAATGCATTACTGTTGATAACTCAGTAATCACATTACAGTTACTTATGAAATAATGATCACATTACATGCGTTACTGATTCTTCAGTAACGTGAGGAGAGAATAACAAATCAAACGTCCGTTTTTTTGTGTGTTTGCGCCACCATAACACTCGTCCGAGTAGATGAAACAAATATGTCAGAGCCACCGCTTAAGATGTGTTTTGAGAGGTGGAGGTATGCCCATTACTTCAAATTAGTTGCGCGAAAGGACAAAAACTTGATTGTAAAGTGTGAATTGTCCCCCTGGCGCAAACACCTCTCCATCGCCAGGAATACAACATCCAATCTAAACTAGTTACTAAAGACCCCCGAACCCTGAGTGACGCCGAGGCTTATGAAAAGAGCATGTTGTCGACACTTGCCAAGCAACCGAGACTGTATTCAACAGCAGGTAAACAAAGCAGATATGTCGGCTTGTGGCAGCATACATAGTGAAGGAAATGTTGCCAAGTTTCGACAGTGGAATCGCCGTCTTTCCGAAACATACTGGGCTAAATACAGATAATGAAGAGTGGACGGCCGCCAGTATATCTTGACAAATTTTGTGCTGATATTTACATATTTGTTGTCAGCTTTGTGGTATTGAAGAGCATAAAAGAGTGATATTGTGTATGTCCTCATTATAATAAGGATTTGTGTTGATCTGGGCATACTTGAGGTTTAACTTTATATTGTTATTTGGCAAGTAAGTTATGGTGCATCTCAGGTGATGTGATGGAACAATCCAAAACTAATGTAACTAGTAGTGTAACTAGTTACTTTCAGCAGTGAGTACTATAGTAAAGTAAGGCATTGCTTTTTATTAAAAGTAACTAGTAATGTGTAATCTATTACTTTTTTGAGTAAGTACTCCAATACTGGTGTTAATACAACTTGACCTGTTAAATTTCACCTTGTGTAAAAACTTAGACGGTTTAAGGCAACGGGTTTCCATGCACAATTCTAGTAAAGTCAACTAATTTGGGATAACAGTGTGCCTTTCAAGAGAGTGATATGATGTGTGTGCACCTGCCCCCTAATCTGAGAAACATATATGCATTTAAATTTAGCAATAAAATAAGTTCTCATTAATGTCATCCTTCAGTCTGTTGAGCTGCTGAGGAGGAGCATAATGATCCTTTGTCAACACGCATTTTTGTGCTTTTGGTCTGGGCCTGTCTTTTATGATTTGGACTATGACAACGCCCTCATGCACAAAGCTAGGTCCATAAATAAATGGTTTTCCCATTTTTGATGGAAGAACTAGACTGGTCTGCACAGAGCCCTGACCTCATCCCCATCCAACACCTTTGGGATGAACTGGAACGCCGACTGTGAGCCAGACCTTTATCGACCAACATCAGCGTTGGACCTCACTAATGCTCCTGTGGCTGAAAGGGAGCAAATCTCTGCAGCCAGGTTCCAAAATCTGGTGGAAAGCCTGAAAGTGGAGGCTGACAAAGACGCAGATTAATGCTCATGGATTTGGAATGACATGTTTAACAATCCCATATAGGGCATCCACATACTTTTGTCCATGTAGTATACGTAGCCATGCCGAACATTTTATCCGTCCAGGTTTAGAGATTTATGTATGTCTCAAAGATTTCCTCTTCGCAATACAGAAGAATAATCACCAAATAATCTAATATATGCTCTCAAATACGCTGCACTCCCTCTCTCATACCAAAAACACACACACACACACACACACACACACACACACACACACACACACACACACACACACACACACACACACACACACACACACACACACACACACACACACACACACACACACACACACACACACACACAGAAGCTTATATTTCATTAACGAGGTAAATGCATGTGTGTGTATATTGTGTGGATGACGTCCCATATGGTTTGTTGACCATGTCACGCTCATGTCTGTCCCCTTTCAGTGGCCCTGCTCTGACTGCTGCTAGCAGCTGGGATGTTTGGACAAAAAAAGTGACTCAGGTAAACTATTCAGGGAAACTAAAGTGAGGTTGGGAAACACACAGACGCAGAATTAACAAGACAAGGAAATGTTGGTCCACATTTTCCAGCTCTAAGTCTGTTTGTCAGTAGAACTTTACTGCTATCAACAAGCAACCCTGTCTCCTAAAAATTATGTTTCCATACATTCATTATGTTTTCTCCTGGATCACGTTTGTTTTGAATACGTCATTGTACCACCAGGTGCAAGTTGTGAAAGGTTTGCATTTTTAAACACGTGGTTATCGTTGTGCTTTGAAACACTCTTGGTTAGGTTTAGGAAAAAATGATAGTTTGGCTTAAAATGAGTATGTTTGGTACGTATTTCACACGGGAGGCCCATGTTTTCTTGACCCATTCATCCATCCGCTCCGACCTCCTTGCTATGCAGACTTTGATTAAAAACCTATTTGTGATAGGTCAAGAACAAACATGCCCCAGGAGAAAGTAAGTTTTCCTCGAAACATAATTTAGAATGCAGTTTTGTTGTATGGGAACGTAGTTTTTAGGACACAGGGCTGCAACAACATTGTCACTTTATGCACGCTAGCATCCTGAGATTTGCATTGTGTTAAACCGCTGTGCTGAAATGCTACCTCACAAACACACTGAAGATAGTGCAGATCATGTTATTAGTAGTCTCGCTATGCCAGACCCTCCTCCAAAGCGCGCTGGAGGAGAGTCTGGCCACTCCACACAGCATTCGGGATGGGAGGAAAACGTGCTCTGGTTTAATGGCATTTCTTTAAACTAATCAGAATCGTCATGGGCGGTGCTAAACTCCGCACAGAGCTGCTGCAAAATAATTGTGCGAGAAAAAACTCAGATTGGACAGATAGTCTAGCTAGCTGTCTCGATTTACCCTGCAGAGATCTGAGGAGCAGTTAACCAGTCCTCATAAATCCACTGAATTTAAAATTCCAACACAAAGAAAGCGCAAGGAAACGGAAAATACATGCATCCAGCAGAATTTCCTGCAGCACCGGAGCAATCCTGGAAGTGGAACACGGAGGATATAGACTATGTTATTAGCAACAAACTGTACTTACTCTCTTACTACTTGCATTTTCCACAACGCCAGCCCAGTCTCACGGCAGTTCGTGAAATGGTCATGTAATTTAATCTATTAATTCGTGTACACGGACACGTTTATCTCTTTTTTTTCGTGATGGTCAGCACGTTTTTTTAAACTAATGTATTTCAATGGGAAGCATCTTTCGTGATCACAGCACGATTCTCACAGCACGAGTCAGTCGGACGTGAAATGAACATGATCGGCGAATATTCCATGACGGGATGCGGGACAACAACGGGACGGTTTGGTTTAGGAAAAGAAGAATGGGACGGTTGGGTTTAGGAAAAGAAGAACGGCACGGTTGGGTTTAGGAAACATGACACGCGGGACACGATCCCCGGTTAAATTCCTGTGCTGCTTGACCCATCCACCACCCCAACCAACCTCCCTATGCGGACTTTCGGCCTTTCATGCTTTCATACTACTCGCTACCGTAGTCGCTCTTAATAAACGTGTCCGTGAATCAATAGATTAAAAATGACGTGACCATTTCACGAACTGTGTTGTTCAGCCTCCACAGCAGCCGTGCTACCATGAGATGTTTTAATAATTACAACCCCAATTTGTCAAGTTACTGAAGCCTGCTATCATGTTGCACTGCAGCATATGTCTGCTCTCTGAGTTGTTGCATCCCTTGGGGTCCTCTGCTTCATAAATCAAATTAGTACCACAGTCCACATGTCTGTCATCTGATTTACAAGTAAGCTGGACAGAACACAAGTAAACCAAAGTTATGTTTTCTTTCTCTTTTTTATTTTTTCTTTACGTCTGTATTTAACCATTTAATCAATAAAGTCACCTGCTTTTACACTCTTAGTAGTTAACAGTCCTCAGTGGGAGGCCAAGTCATGAGTTTGAACAACATCTGTGATAAACCTGCTGCAGTTTAATCAGAGTGGCGGCTGAATAGAAAGGGAGAGTGGTGGCTGCTTCAGTCTGATCTCTCAGGTCTTAGAGGGGATTTGAATGTGCTGAGAGGCTGTGAGGAGCAGGAGCACAGTGGGAGGCGAATGAGCTGCAGGAGTAGGAGGAGGAGGTTGTAAGCATAGCGGAGAGATTCTGGGCTGTCTCAAGGGGAGGACGGGGGTGTGTGTGTGTGTGTGTGTGTGTGATACAGAGTGTATAGGCTGACAGATGTGTCCATCAACTCCTGAAAGAATCATCTTACATCCACTGCATCCATCTGCCAGCCTGTTGTGGCAAGACTTTGTGAAATCAGAACAATGTCTTGAAATGCAAAATGACGTTCCCTGTTCATGAAAGAAGTGGAAGAAAATGTTTTCCAACATGAACAGACCATTTAAACCTTTTAAACTCTGCCAGTAGGTGCAAACTCTTGTTGTGCAATAAAGCACAAGTAATATATATATATATATATATATATATATATATATATATATATATATATATATATATATATATATATATAAATGGGGGTTTTACTCAAGACTCCTCCTCATTTTCCAAACATATGCCATAAGACAGAATTTTGAGAACATTTTAACAAAATGCTACACAAGACATATTATATATGAGAAATATTTCTTTAATGAACCATCTTGAGTTGTTTGAGTTTTGCACCTCATGGTTTGATAGAAGTGAACATACAGTATATTTGTCATTTTCTGATTGTGATTTATTTATTTATTTAAAAATAAAGGGAAATGTAGGGTGACAATTGGGTGTTTAAGAGGTACAAAATGAATAAAGATCATAGTTTTACATAAACACTTCATGGTAGAAAGAGAAAGGTCAGCGGGTGGATGGGTGGATACTCCAAACTCAAAAGTTTTCTGCCTTCCCATTATTATCCATTCATTCACAGCGTAGCAAATTAGAGAAATTAGCAACAGATACCTTTTCTCCCAAGCAGTGTCTTTCCATCAGCGCTCCCGGGTCAGCTGGAAGATGTGATCCCTGCAGCGTATCCTGGTTCTGCCTCGTGGCGTCCTCCCAGCTGGCCGAGCGTGAAACGTGTCCAAAGGGAGTCCAGGAACAATCCCAACCAGTCCATGTCCACAAAAATGTGAAAAGATACCAACTTTGCAATCGGTTTGACAGTGCTGTACACAGGAAGGCTAAACATATAACTGCAGATATCTTACACCCACTTGGCCAACGTCTCTAACATTAAGGGTAACAAGGTGCTCTCCAAATTAATGGCAGAGATCTTGGGGGCAAGAAAGAAGAGCAGTTAAATGATATGGCAGGTTGAAAACAAGGTAACAATTTATGTAAAGAATCTAAAACACTTATAGCTTAAAACTAAAAATGAGTGCACTGCAAGTACAGCAGGTCAAGTTAAAACTGTGTTCCACATAAGTTTGGCTAACCTGGAGGTTTGATCATCTGACTGCTTGTGTTTCTTACGTCTAATTTTTTTTTAGCTATGTCACTTGAATTTAACTTGATAAGTATGTCATTTTTACTGATAGACATGACAGACAAAAATAAAGAAAATAAACCCAAATTTAAATTACCCAAATGTGTCCTAAAAATGAGAAAGGAAAAGGTTTGTCAGAGTTTGTAGTAGAGAGTAAAAGTTTTGCCATTCAAGTTGAGTCTATTGCAATGATAGAACTTCCATTGCTAAAAGAAATGTATGCCAATGGATCCCAAAGATGAACCGAACATTTCCACCCTGCAGGCAGTTTTTGTTGTTGTCTCTTTAGTTTGCATCAACATATTCAATGACTGTTCCCCCTTCCCTCGCTAAAATGCTTCACTTGCAGAAGTCTAATTTCTGGGACGTCTATCCTCATCCATCATACTGCTGTCAGCTTTCACGTTAACAGTGTCTTTGGTCTCGCTGCAACGCCCTCCATACAGCTGGGCATAACCTCTGAAAACCCACCCTTGGCCTTGTAGCCCTAATAAAACCCCAAAAGACCTCAATCGCTTGTTGAGAAGAAGAAGAAGCCTCTGTGTTACTTTGGACAAGGATTCCTGTGGAAGTTTAGTGTCTGTGAATCCATCATTGTCACGGTTAAATAGGATCGGGGGGTGTTAAGGATACTTTGTGGGGGACGGTTTAACTAACACTTTCCCATTAGCAGCCACCCTACAAATCCCTGGTGGCATTGTTTCAGAGAGGAACATCTGCTATAACAATAGACAATCATTGAGTTGGATTATGTTTGGGGTAATTTTAAATGACCATAAGTAAGGAAAGGTTAGAGTGCTTTGGTTTGACTGTTGCAAACAAATCAATGTAAAACTTTAAATATATATATATTGTAAATGTATGAGGATTGTAAGGCTTTTAATTTGAAAGTAACACATCTAGATCTTGCAAAAATACATCAAACATAACAACACAAGCAATAAACGTCAAGACAAAAAGAAGTGTCAGTGGAGCACTTAGCAACCTGAAATATGAATGTGGCAAATGTCCATCTGTATTTAAACAACCGCGACCAACTTGGCGTGTGCAGCTATTGAGAGTGAAGCATTTAGGCTCTCTTTCACAAAGGGCCCGGGGGCTAAAACCTTACACCACTCCCACCTTCATTATCCCTGCCACACTATGATCAGCACCAAATGCCGACTATCCCAGGCCAGCGCTCACAAAGCATGCTGGGAAGGACAAAAGCAGACCTTCAGCCGATTGGTTCCACCTTATTAACAGCTTGTAATCTTCTCATGTCTTTGGCCAGGCCTCACAGAGCAGGAGTTAGGGCAAATAGACGAGTGTGTCCTCCGTTCCTGCTTTGATGCAGGGCTGCCTTTTCCTCTCTGAGAAGTCTCGTTCTGTTGTATTTGCATTGTTGCAGCTGCACCTGTTTGCCCGCAGGGACACATGGAGAAAATCAGTCACTGGCAACTGTTAATTTCTCATTAGACTCTCTCTGCACATTGTAAACAGAAGACAGTTTGGGATGTAAAGCCCAGAGCAGGTGCACCCCCTTGTTTAACGTTCTGGTGAACTACCTTGGAGAGATACAAATGACACAAATAAAGTTTCCAAAAAGTATTTTGTCGAGTTTTATTGCAACTCCAACTAAATGAATTAGCTGATTTTCTCTCTGAGAGAGTCTGATTCAATATGCAAACTTGTTTTGATGTTATTTTAAGGTTTGACTTTGGCTCTTAACAGTGGTTGGATTGGAGTTTTAAAACAGGGAGCATTTGGTAAAACATGTTAACAGTCAAGTAGTAGAATTTCTGTTCACTCTTCACAAATTTCACGAGTGTTGTTTACCAACAGATTATTTGTGCACTTTCATCCGTATTGAGTCCTAGAAGGTTGTCATCAGTCACTTCTTTGAATTAATAATCATCAATCATCAATAAATTAAGAGGGGACTAGACAGAAGCCATGGGGCAGCCTCACACCAAACTGAAAGCATGTATAAAAAAAAAAAAACAACAATAAAGGGTTTTACATTTTAATTAAAAGTTTAAAATATTAATGGTGGAAAAGGAATGTGGGAAGGGAAGCTGTTCCAGAGCAGCGACAGAAAAAGCTTGGCCCTTGGTGACCTGTGGGCAGACACTAAGCAGGTCAGTAATATACTGTGAAGCTAATCCATTTAAAGACAAAAAGTACGATTTTGAAATCAATTCTGTAATTCACTGGTAGCCAGTGCAGGTGAGCCAGAACAGGAGCGATGTGTTCTCTTTTCCTTGTTCCAGTTAAAAGTCTAGCAGCTCATTTTGAACCATTTGGACTTGAGTAAAGGGGGGGAAGGGTCAACCCTGTATACAGGGAATTACAGCAATCGAGCCAAAAGGTGATAAAGCAACCAGATGATAAAAACAGCTTTTATTTAGCTAAGATTGTAAGCTGATAAAAGCTGCCCTTATTAGCCTAATGTGGTTTTGAAAAAGTGTTTGTTTACAGATCTTTGTAGGCCTAGTCTAAAAAGCAATTAATATTAGTAGCTAATGCATTTTTTTATTGAATCATGCAGGAAAGAACCAGGTAAGAAATACCTGTGTGCTGCATGGCTGCCTTCGTCAGCTAGGAGGCCTTGTGGGCTTTTATTGTCCGCTAGCCAATCAGAGAAATGTATTTTTGTTTAATTCAGGAGCTTTTGAGCATCACGCGAGACGGTCAGGCACAGACAAGGACACCGAATATAGCTGTGTTATCATTCTTCAGACATTTAACAACATAAGTCCTCCGTCCGAGGCAGCGAACACATCAACACACCATCAAGTGTCACACAAAAGAGCTCAATCAGACACCTGATGTAAATTGACTTCATTAAGTCAAGATTGTGTGCGGCAGCCAGACTTCAGGCTTCATTTGTAAAACTGTCTCTTTATATCCAGTTAGGTGGATTTATAATTATGCCAATTTGTACTCAATTAAAGAGCCAATAGAGGTTGTTTTGTGTGTGTTTGAACAAGGAAATATCTGCTCTGCTCTGGTGGTCCAAAATTAAGGATTCTGTTTTTATTTTTCTGTAAATTTATCTGTTAATAAAAAAAAGAGCATATTAAAAAATAAAAATACAAACTTCAGTGAAATATTTTGATACGTTAAATTTTTCCAAATGCCATTGGCAATGCAGATACTCTGTAGTTTTGTTTTTATTTAGTATTTATTTAAACCAAATTCCTATCACCAGAATCAAATGGAAGGCCATCAACCTTATTTTTTGTAAACTTGTAGAGGAAAAATGTTGGTTTAAATCAGATTGAAATTATCTGCTCCATTTACTGTAAAGAATCCTGGGATTATTTGGTTAAAATCAATTTAAAAAAAGCCTTAACCATACTGGAGATGTGTGGCTTTAAATCATAATAAACAATATGAAGAAACCACAAAAGGAAGAAAAGAAATATATTTTTTTTAAAACATGTTTATTTCAGTCCTTTTTGACAAAAGGGAATTCATAACAATTTTTTTCAGTGGTGTCACTTTGGGTGTATTTTTCATACCATATTGGGGAATACATTGACCCAGGAGTTTGGCTGAGGTGTCTTCCTGTCTGTCAGCCGCAGGAAATGGCTCCACACAGACGAGGCATTTAGCTTCCAGGTGCAGACCCACCATTGGACGGCCTTGCCCAGATGGATAGTAGTCCTTCTACCATAAAGACACTAGTCTTCCCCCTGCCCTGAAGCCACCGGTGCTCCTGCCCTGGTCCAGCCTCATCAAAAGGAGCCTGGAAGCTGGGAGGCGGATATGCTGGGCTGCTACCCCAAATCAAGCTCACTTTTCTTTCCCTTGTAAGTCGTAGATAAAAAAAAAAAAGTGGGGGAGGTGCGCTTCTCTGGTAGACACCAGCTTCTTTCTTTCTCCTCTTTTCTAACTTCTGTATGTGTGGCTCCTTGCAGGTGTCCTTTCTTTTCTCTTGACACCGAAACCAGATCCCAAAATACTGTCAAAACCATTTGGGCTTGTCTTCTTTCATTACTCAGTTTATTACCCCTCATTGTTAGACAAGCACTAGAAATCAAATTGAGCTCACAGGCACGCACACAAACACACACACACACACACACACACACACACACACACACACACACACACACACACACACACACACACACACACACACACACACACACATGCACAAATGAATCCTGGCTGCCTGCACTCTGTTCTCCTGCAGGTGCGAGGGCCATCCGCCTGGCTCTTTTCATGAGGCCCTCCCTTTCCTGTCCGTCTGCAGCCGTCCATTCAGCTTCAATCACAGCACCAGCCGGACGCCACCGGACCACTGGCAGGGAAGGGAAGCGCCTCCACACACATCTTTCACTTGTTGAACGACAAGTGAAGAGCGGCTGGGGAGCAAAGAAAGAGTCTTCCTCCTCTGCATCTCCTTCTGCTTTCATCGTAAACAACTTGCTTTCTGTTTGTAACGGTGCTGTCCTTCCCCTCTTCCCCCCTGCCTTCCTTTTCTCCTGCTCAGATGGGCTTTACAAGGACGAGAGGGGGGGTGCAAAGGAGGAGGACGGCCAGGCTCCCTGTGCAACGGGGGGATGCTGAGGTCTTTTTGTGGCTCATGAATGGCACATTTGAGGTTTCCAGCCTTGCTCGGTGCCCCAAGCCAGCTTCACCTGTGGTTGGAGTCAATTGGCCTGTTGTCTGGCTGCCTGGAACCGTGCCCAGCTCTCTGCCAGCTAATTTGGTTAGCGTAGCCACTCAGAACAGAGCAACAATAACCTCCACCTCAAAACCATCAATTAACTCCCAGCACACAATGATGTATCCATTCACTGTTTGCCAGAACTGTTCTCAGACACGATTAATACCCATGCTAATACTGCTAATACCTGCCCTCTGTCACATAACAATGTGCTGATCATTTGAATGGCTTCGAGTTGTTACATGGCTGTAGAGGAACATTCCATTAAGCCCACAGTGTTTTTGTGTGCACTTTCGATTAACTTCACACAAAGAAAAAGTAAAAGCAATGTTGCTCATGTTGTCAGGTGCTAACAAGAGCACTGGTGGCTTTTAGGTACAGCAGTGCTTTGGGCCAAATGCTAACATCAGCATGCTAACATGCTCACAATAACAATGCTAACTTGTTGATGTTTAGCAGCTAATGTCCATCACATTCAACATCAGTTTAGTGTGTTAGCATGCTAACATTTGCTTATTAGCACTAAAAATAAAGTACAGCTGAGGCTGAAGGGACTGACAGTTTTGGAATTGCACAAAAGGATGTTACAGTAAAAGTGATGCTGTCATGCAAACAACTTGTCAGAGTTATGACAATGTCCTTGTTTCCCCCCTAACGCGTCCTGTAATAACCTACAGGATCATCTCCTTCTGTGCTGGGAAAACTGCTTATTTACTTACTTTTACCCTGATTATATAAATAATAATAATAATAACAATCATGAAGCTCCCAGCAAATATGATGCCAGGACCCAACCTTTTACCTTTAGATAATCCAAATGTTCAATCTGACCTTACTAAAACTATTTAGAAATTCAATGCTTGTCGCAAATGGAACAACTTATAAAAAACAGACAAAAATGTATCTATCATTTCATTTGTAGATTTTAAGCTCAGATCTTCCAAATGCATTTTGACCTCATTGTCAATTGCGTATTATATGTTGTGAGTTTAAATTCTGCTTGTTTCATTATACTGTATATATGTTTTATATCTGGTAACATCATAAAACACGGACAGTGCCTCGCTGAGAATAACATTCTCTTTTACAGTAAGTGTCCTCTTAAAGATAGAAGCAGCAAAAAGAATATAAAAGAAGTTCCTGTACAGCCTAAAACACTGCCTCTTTACTGTTGCTGTCTGTCCACATCAAAAACACAGTAAACATCATTCATGAGAGTTTTTAACTTTAGTTGTGCTCATGTTCAATCTGATCTGGGTAAAATAATTACCAATACCAACTAACTTTCAAAACACTATGCTTCATTGTCAGCAGCATATGTATAAATTAAGTATTTTAAATTGTGCGTGTGTAATGTCTAATGCTAATGCTGTAGTGTTCTTGTGCACATGTTTCTCTTCAAACAAAGATCCTAAACTAACTAAATAAGCCACGTCATTTTTGCCTTAAATCGTTCCAATTTTAAATGGGATTCGGCTGGTGCTGTCACCATCTACCGGTTCTTTCTCACTGACAAATATCAAAAAGTCAGACGTGCATATGTGTGTTTCTAAAGAACACATCATGTGTCGGGGAGGAGTTGAGCTGAGGTGGGGGTATGTGAGGGGAGCATTTAGCTCACTTTTCCACTGTGTGAGCTGTCATTCTCACCACACGCAGCTGTGGAAATGAGATAAAACTGAGCTGCCACTTTAGGAAGCTCTCATTCACTCACTTGTGCAGCCAGAAACCTCTGAAGCCAACACGTTTGGTGACTCGTTATTGTGCTGGATGGCAGCTGTTTTCTGACGAGAGATCAACAGGTGGAGGGAATGAAAGTTTGATTTTTTGCACTTTGTGGATTTTAAAAATAAGCAGAAGTGTGAAGTATTTTTGCTTTGACTATTTTTGGTTTGTATCTCAAACTTTATATTTTGCTGAAGACATTTTTAAAGAAGACTACACTGAACTACAACTCTGAATATAGCACACCACTGAACAGACTATGAATGTGCTATCAAACCCAGTGATCAGGGCCCAGGAGCAGTCTCTACCTCTCTGTGGCCCTGGGTCTGTCCAGGACTTACCCCACTGCCCTCCAGGGTTCAACCTGAGCTCCCGTCTAAACCCTGTGCCCATGCTTGGCCTCCAGAGTGGCCAAAGACCAACCAAACCTCAGAGGGAGCTGAGCCCTGAGGAGCAGCAGGAGCTCAGAAGGAAGATCAATAGCAGAGAGAGGAAGCGGATGCAGGACTTGAACATTGCCATGGATGCCCTCAGGGAGGTCATGGTGCCTTACGGCTCCTCGCCATCTTCTGCCTCCTCCTCTCAGTCCCACCAGCCTGGAGCTCCTCCAGGCCGCAGGCTCTCTAAGATCTCCACCCTGGTTCTGGCCAGGAACTACATCCTCCTCCTGGGTTCGTCTCTGCAGGAGATGCGGCGGCTGCTGGGAGAGGTAAGCGTCGGGATGGGGGTGAACACAGGACCAGTCCCCCGGCTGCTGCTCGCAGGAGGGTGGCCCCTCATCTCTGGTCCCAGTCAGCTCCTCCTCACCCAGGAGTCCCTCCTCACCACAGCAGCGTCCTCCTCTTCCTCCACTTCATCGTCCTCTGCTGCTAAATGTCCCCTGTTGTCTCCGGGCCCCATGGAGGCCTCACTGGCACCTGTGCAGTGGAGCTCTGCAGGGGCCTCAGGAGGGCCCGTGTGCCCCTGTGGAGTCTGCAGACTGCCCAGATTTAGCCACTCCACTTCGGCTCCAAGATTCCCAAAATGACTTCCTGAAGTTGACGTTTAAGAACGGACTTGATGACTGTTACATGTATGCAAATTCTTTTTATATGAATTGTTATTTTTCTAACATTTTTAACGGGTTTATAATAATTTAACTCACAATTCTCCTTTGAGCTTTTTAAACCTAATTGTAAACTAAACTAAGTCAACACAGACTATTGGTTTCACAAGGGACAAAAACAGCAGCCTCGTGGATGAAAGTCCTGTTTGTTTGACCCATCCATCCATCCAGACCTCATCCCTACATGGACTTAGTCATTTTTATTATTTTCCTCCCTTTTCCTTTGTTGCTCTTTACTGTATACTACATCATCTCAAACAGTTGAAAGCCTGGTGCGTCTCACACAGGCACTAAAGGGTGCCTTGTGCCTTAGTATCAGATGCTGAGGGCCACTGACCAAGCTGTCGAAGTTGACGAGTTGGTAGTGAGAATGGGTTGACACAACATGTGTTTACCTTAACCTTAACCTGAAGCAAGTGCTGTGAATGCACTTGGCATATTTTGTCAGTGAACATTTTACTGATACATTTGGTATCAACATTTTGTGACTTGCCAGATATGTTAATTATATATGCTGTTGATAAAAATTGTAATTGGGCTCCATACACTTCCCCTAAAAACAATTCTGCTAAGTTTTTTTTTAGGGGACAGGGTTAACTTCACAGTTTGTAAAGATTAAACCACTTTCTGGCAAATGTTGCCCTCATTTGCATAAAGTAAAGAAAATCAACTTTTGACCTAAGACTGGGCGATAGGGAGAAAATCAGATATCATGATATTGTTGACCAAATACCTCGATATCGATAGTGCGACGATATTCTAGGGTTGACAATTGATGCTTTAACAAAATATCTTCACACTTAGATTTTAGATGAATAATCATCAGTAATGTGGACATAATGTCTAAGTGTGGAAAAGGCAAATAATAGAACAGTTAGAACAGTCTGGTAAATTCAGAACATGACATCACTTTACTGTAATGCAGCCTTTAAAACCAGGAAAAGACAACACTTATGTCACATCACGATATTACGATATCCAAAATCTAAGACGATATCTAGTCTCATATCACGATATCGATATAATATCGATATATTGCCCAGCCCTATTTTGAACCGTCTTTTCTCTGCTCAGCTGCGTTGTCTGCTATCCCATAGTACCTATAAGTGATTCACTTATAGAAACTTCTTGTTGTGCTCTACCACGTTTGTTGGGCCTTCACCGTTGACATTGTTGATAAGAGCTGAAAAAGCTTCTCCAGCACCCTCCACGCCACCCCAAAATAGTGAAACAGTCCTCATCTATTCCCCTATTCATCACCCCAACAAGCAAAAGATCAAAACCCACCCGTGTAATTACTGCTTCGCAGAAAGGAGGCCTTTTGATTATTAGCCCCCTCTCTCTCCTCCAACCTCAAATTCTTGATGTTTCTCTGTGTTAAGGAGCCGGAACGGGTGATTTGGTGCTACTCATTACACTCACTCCACAATATGTTCAAACGCCCAGAAAATGTGTCTTGCTGAATGGGGTTCACTCCTGCAAACTCGCCACCCCTCTGGAAGAAAGCAGGCAGCCTTATTCTGAGCGAGAATAAGAAGCGCTGGTAGGAGGGAGGATATTCTCAGCAACAACCTGGCCCTTAGCACGGCCTGCATGAATAATAATAATGAAAATAATCATAATCATAATGCTGATAAAATACTCAAAATAATTGCTACCACGGAATAAGAGGATTATGAAGGGTAGATATGTGAATGGTGGCGAGTGAAAGGACGGGAATCTATTAGCATCAGGGAGGACAAAAGAGGAGCTGGATGCCATTAAGTGAGATTAAGCTAAATAAGGCTTGATTTTCTTACAAGGAAAAGGGAGGAAAGAGAAGAGTGTGCGAGTGAAGGGGGAGGGAGGGAGGGAGAGCCTAATTCATAGATCAAAGTAAGATGGCCAAACTTCACGTCTTTCATTTACATATAGCTGCTTTATCCCTGGAGGGATTAGCTACCTTGCTATTTTCTCCGGGTTGCTCTCCATTCTGCCACCTTTTGCCCACCATCTATTTCCTCCTGCTCTCAGGATGGTTCAGCCCTTCTTCTCTTCTTTTTTTGTTGAGTTTGGCTCCTTAATTTCTCCCCCCTCTCACTCTCTGGCCTTTATCCTGGTTTCTCCAAGGGGCTCTCACTTTGGTGGTGTCATTGTTGCAGCGACGCAGGGGTCTGGTCAGTCTTTGTGTTAGCACTTTAACTCATCTCCATTTCATCACTGTTGTTCAATGGGGCGAGGAGGGCTTGTAAGACAATGCACACACACACACACACACGCACACACGCACGCACGCACGCACGCACGCACACGCTTGCACACACACACACACACACACACACACACGCACACACACACACACACACACACACACACACACACACACACACACACACACACACACACACACACACACACACACACACACACACATACATGCACCCTGTTTTCACTGTGGACAACAACCCGAAAAGCAGCACATTTTTCTCAGTTAAAGTTTGTCATGTATTGATCTATACAGTAACTTCTGTTTCTCCCTTTTATTTTTTTCAACCTAAACATTTCTCTGCTGCTACTATCCCAGAATTGTTTCAAGAAATAAGAAATAAGACAGGCTGATGACTCTTTTATCTACCTTACATTGACATCAGAGTTTGCAAGTGGAATCAGCTGTTGTTGTACTTTTTAGACAAAATCTTGAAATAAAAAAAAATCATGATTAAATGTTTATTTAATTCATGTGTTGGGAGTCCAGTTTAGTTTAAACCACACAAAAGTAAAGTAAGTAATGGTATGCGTATGTTGAGTTCCCAGTTCAAGCTGTGGAAAAAGGACTACTGTTTCCAGATCTCTGAATTGCTGCATAATAACCGATTTTTTTGCCGAAGTTCTATGAATTCGTCTATGTGTACTTCTGTTTGCAGTCTTGAATGGCCCCTTGAGGGCCATTCAACCTGATTCTCACGCTATAACGGGACAGCTCAATAGTCGAACCTGCATTTCATGTCAGTGCACCTTCTGTACAGTAGATGCGATATATGAGACTGCAGGTAACCATAGCAACTGAACATGCTACAGCTGCTGTGATTCAGCCAGCTATTGCTGGTGAAACTTAACATAACAATGGATTAAACTGGCTATACAAACCACTGCCTGTGGTAAATGGCTGAAGCCCAGTATCCCAGTATAAGAGAGTGTCCTCCCAAGAAAAACATCACTTGTTTCAAAAAATTACTTTCATGAAACAAAGCCCTTGGTCGTAGGAATTATGAATTATTAACATGTACGTTCAAAAGTTGAACTGCGAGAGAAAACTCAGATTGGACAGATAGTCTAGCTAGCTGTCTGGATTTACCATGCAGAGATCTGAGGAGCAGTTAACCATAGCCCTCAGAAATCAACCAAGAGTTTAGAATTCCAACACAAAGAAAGCAGAAGGAAACGGACATGACATGCATGGAATTTCCTGCGCCATCTGAGCAATCCCGGAAGTGGAACGTCATGGATATAGACTACCCTAATCAAACCTCAACCAATTATAATTTGTGATGGTTTTGGAAGACACTGACAAACGTCAGAAAACGCTTATATGTAGTTCTGGGGGGCAAGTACAAAAGATGTACTTTGTTGTCTAATTTGGAGGACTTGTTACAGATAAATTATTCTTATATTGGATATTAACATTTATTTTTTCTTAATCATAACCACAGTCTGTTGCCAAACCTTACTCATACTGTATTGTTGTGTTTTGTAGAAAGCAGAAGTTAAAACATTTTTATTGAACGTAACTCAGGATTCACAGAATCATGTAATATCAACCTTCTTGTCTGGCCAGTGTATAAGCACAATAAAACACTCTCTCACAAGAAACATTGATATTGAAAACTAAGGGACTCGGCAAAGAAAACACAGCTGTGCTCTGTGGTTTGGCATTCTTTGCTTTATAAATAAGGTAACTTCATTGAACTAGTCTTTCCTGTCCGACAGAAGTCTTTCCATATGCTGTATACAGATTTCTACCATTCAGTATATCATCAACTGCACAGAACCAGCAGGGGTGGAGCTTTATTCTAACACTCAATGCCAAACTGTATTCACAAAATTAGGGTTTTCAGCCTTACAAACATTTGCTCGTGTTGCTAAAGTGCAAAAGCTGCTACACGTTTGACTTTTAAAAATAACTTCTATATCTTTATGTATCCATTCGGATTTCAGGTGAAGCATGTTGTTGTCACTTCACACTCCAACATGTGTCTCTAATGTGGATCGTACACATTGTCTGCCACTGTCCCCTCTCCTACAGCCTCTCATCTCAGAGTGTTGTTTGCCTCCGGCCTTTGTCGTACGGTTTCATAGCACTTAACCAGTCAACGTGGGGAGTCCTTGGCTTAGGAAGTCCTGAGCCATAAATTTCATCTTCACAATGAGCAGAGCACAGGGGCTGGTCAGGACCCCCATTTACTTTCTAACCCAGCTTTTATTCATTCGCTCCCTAAATAACATCAGGCCCTCCTATGCTGTCCCACCCTGAAATTCCCGGTCCCCTCTGTCACCCCTTCTTTTTCAGACCGAGCCGATACAACAGGGTTACTGCTGAGCCCGCCGGCCCGCTCATTAAGCATCGTGTTCTCTCCCACCCATTCCTGCCCTCTGTCCTATTCACACCGCTGTCCTCATTACAACTTTACAGGCCACCATCAACCGTCACCTCATTACCCCAATCGAGCGGCTGAGATGGTGTGTGGTCACAGGAGACGCGTTGTCTTTACACAATCTGGAATCATCTCTTAAGCTTTGCAAATAATTTGGTTTAGGAGAGATATAAGGCTGATTTTAAGTTGAATTTTACATGTTAATATTGCAGTGAAAGTGACAGTTAGACACTGTGAACATAATAGAAATAAAGCTCTCTACTCCATCACTGTCAGATGTCTTGAAAATAGCATACAAATATAAGCACTGATTTACTAAAAGATTGTAAGTGAGAGAGAAAGGAGGATTATTGTTTTATAAGTAAGACACTATGACATTGCTAAACAGATAACAAGAGGAAACATTTAATGGAGGAAAAGGATTTGGATTTGTAGGAATAAAAAATGATACCTCAGTACATACAATTTCCACTAAAAAGAGAAATTACTCCTCGGTTCAGGGGCAATCCAGGTCTTTTTGGGGGCCGCAGGAACCACCAAAGGCCAGGGGAATTTCAGGGTTCGATAGAACAGGAGGGCCCAATGCTTTAACCACTCCTCACATTTGGTATTGCAACTCCAAAATGTGTCACTTTCCTTGACATCATTTCAGAATCTGTTACAACACTCTCAAATACCCACAATTTCACCAAACTCACAAAGGTTTTAGAAGTTTAAGGCGCTTTTGAGCAGTATAACATAATCATTGATTTACAGTATTTTGTGGCCACTGGTGCTGAGATCCTCTTTGGCCACCCCTGTCTCCCTTTTGTCACCATAAACATCATGTCTGCTCTTTTTTTCTCAGCTGTATGCATTATTGTTGCTCAATGATAATCCATTTGTCAGTGCAGTTTGATGCACTGCATCGTCACTGAAGCAATTCTTTTCTGATGATCCACTAATTTCCCAGCATGCAATGTATAGAAGGCAGGGTATAGAGTACATCAGATAACTAAAGGGTTGATTACCTGTCTACTGAACATCCATGTTCTAACACCAAATATTAAATCAGGGATCCAAAACAAAAATAGGATGTAAGAGAGGGACACACATTTTTTTTTTATCGGCTGCCACATCAGAATAAAAATCTTTACATGGACCTGTAAATCAGATTTCTTTTCTCCAGGCCAATCTTGGGTGTCAGGGAGTCAGTATCTATTTACTTTAAAAGGGGGGGGCTCTTCATGCACATAGTGTACTTCATTCCACTTGTCTGTTGACAGCTTTGTCATATTTATGAGAAATGTCAAATGTTTGCGATATTAGATATAAGTGTATCTAATTATGGGACAGTTACACACAGAGTTTGGGACATGACATATGTGGCAAGTGTGCATATTGTGCCCAAATCAAATTCTGTTTCTGATAATCAGCACTTGATACTATACAGCAATGAATATAAACATATGCAGTTTGAAAATGAATGAAAACGTGGGTATGGTCCTTTTAAATGTGTGTGTTTGAGTGTGTGTCGCTGTGGCAATGAACCCCTGGCCCTCAGTTTGCCCTCTGAACCCTTGGTGGCCTTGGAAGCAGGAATTCCAGTTAACACATCACAGATCAGTTTTCTTTTCTTCTTGTTTTGTGTTTCTGACGCTTCTCGCCAAATGTTGGCTGGGTGTCGACAAGGCCTGACAGCGACCAGCCCTCTCCCGCCTCTGTTTTCCTGTCTTCTTTCTTCCCTTCCTTTCTGTCGTTCCTCTGTTTGGGCTCCTCTTTCTTGCCTCCTTTTCTGCTTAATTGAGTTGTTTGGCAGGCGGGCTTGTCAGACAGCGCCGTCTATGTGGGGAGTCTGAGGGGCAGGGGGGGCACCCTCCATTGTGCTTTCAGAGACGGGTTAGTTTTTCACTGTTACTGATGCATGAGTGAACATGGCCCAGATCAGGACAAGGGGGAGCTGCAGTAAAATTGACATAATATCATGAAACATCTATTTTGTCTAATATTTCATTATTTAGAAGAAAAGCTGCATCCGTTTTAGTCTTATCATGCTGCAAAGTTTGTAGTGGCTCATGAAGTCTATTTTTGTGTGAACAATGTGCTGCATTTTCAATCCCGAAAACACATAAATCATTCAAATTGTAACCATAATTTATAAATTACATGACACAATACATACAAACAAAAACAACACGTATTTTCCGATGTCATGGCGAGTTTAAAACATTATGAAATAAAAAAAAAAAAATTACTATTTGAATTTGAATTAAAATGCGTTTATTCGAAAACGTTACATATAATACGTCTGCATCCATTACTGAGATTTGGACCATTAAGAGACAAGAGAGTCTTCTCAGTTTTAAGTGCTCAGCAAACCCATAAATATCTTTTCCATACGAGAGTGTAAAGTGGTCTGAAGAAGGCAAACACTGACTGTGTGTGGAGTCATCAATCATGAGGACAGAGTAGAGAGAGAGAGAGAGAGACAGAGAGAGAGAGAGAGAGAGAGAGAGAGAGAGAGAGAGAGGGATGCAGAGGAGGATTCTCATTTCACTTTTCTTTACGTTGACGAGCATGTTAGTGGTGCGATCCTGTAACCAGCTTGGTGCTAAGATGACCCACTGAGACATGAAATATGTTGGCGTATGTGAGCCTGCACATTTAAAATTAAACGTATTGTCCCACAATATAAACAAAGTGACTCATAGTTGGTTGCAGCTATAACTTAAAACTACCTGTTTACTTTGTACAGATTTTTAGACCTGTTAGATTTACTATTTCAATTCATTTTAATCAGCGGTTTAGCATGTTGTAACCTAACTGCATCACTGCTGACCATTTTCCATTTGCTTCACTTTATTTCAGTAGGAAAATAGAGCTAGGTACATAACAGCACAGGCCTGAAATGCCACGTCTGATTTCATCTTTTTGATTAAATATGTATGGTTTGTTTTTGACGTGAGCACTGTCTCTTTTATTAAGTTTATTTTGCTGTTTTTTAATAATCCTCTCAGACCGAACGTTATTTCTTGAATATTTAAACTATGAATGTAAGACATTACGTTGCCTGCTTGAAGCTTCGTAATATGTAGCCTGGTGCACTCTTCTCTTTGTTAGCATTATTAAAATTAAGAACTTCATTGCAAAACACTTTTTATTCCATTATTATTTACTCCATTATTGGTTGTAATTAATAAAGCTATAACCCAAATATTTTTTTTCCAAAAGAATAGTGTACGGCAAGTTGGTGGCTCAGGGAATATTTCACTATTTAAGAGATTTATTTTATTAAACACATAAAGACACATTTGTTGATTTGATGTAGTGATCATTTCATCTCCCGGCAAAAACTGCAAGTTCTAACAAGTCTCTGATACCAAAGTAACAATACTGCTTCTGTTGTTTTAATTGTGTTATTATTCTTTAATCTTCTTGTTGTGCGTATTGTTTGTATTTTGTGACTGTAGGAGAAGCACACTCATGTCTTCCCTCAGGGTCCATGGACCTGTCCATCTGCTCACACACACACACACACCAAAAACAGACAGCCAAGGGCTAAGGGGGGAGTCTTTGTTTGTGTGTGTGTGTGTGTGTGTGTGTGTGTGTGTGTGTGTGTGTGTGTGTGTGTGTGTGTGTGTGTGTGTGTGTGTGTGTGTGTGTGTTATAAATATGAGGTTTTTGAAGGGTTGGGTGTGTAGTCAGTTTACATGGTACAAGGTCTGGACCAGAGCCACTAGACTTCAGCTCCCTCCCAAAGGCTGCCTAACCTCTCCTTACTTTTAAATCACACACACACACACACACACACACACACACACACACACACACACACACACACACACACACACACACACACACACACACACACACACACACACACACTGCTCTGACAGCTACAACCCCCCCAAACACACACACTTGTGCCATCACACAGCCGTTCTCTTTCTGCTGACCAGCAGAAAACGTGGACAACTCAACCCAAGGACAGTGTGTGTGTGTGTGTGTGTGTGTGTGTGTGTGTGTGTGTGTGTGTGTGTGTGTGTGTGTGTGTGTGTGTGTGTGTGTGTGTGTGTGTGTGTGTGTGTGTGTGTGTGTGAGCGTGCAGGGGTTACTGGGGGGCACAGCATACTCCTCTTCTCCTCCAGCCTGCTGGAATGCCAAAACCAGCCGGCAGGGTCAACGTAGGAGTCAAAACACTTCAGAGGAACGAGGAGAGGCCAAGCAGCGTCGTGCATTTTTATCACACAGGTACATGATTTTGACCCATTGAACAATAAACCGAAAAGACTTTACTTTGAAGCCTTGATAAAGCTCCGCCGTAAGTTAAAAGGTGGACAACGTGTGTTGGCTGTGCTGCTTTAGAGGTCAGAAATGAGGGAAAAACTCACCTGGATGCACTTGAACACTGATGAACAGTGCGTTTGTCTTATAACTGGAGTTTAGCAGAATTTTCGTAGCGATATTCAACAATCATATGGCTCCATTACAGAAGAGTGTATTTCTTATCAACACTGTTGTCAGTCATTCCTGCAATGTAGGCACAGCTTACAACTTTGTACATCATTGAAAATAATGCCCATAACAGTGTTTTTATTGACATTTAAATACATGAGCACAGTAAACCGAGGCAGCTTCCAAAAGTAGATATGAACCCGAATTTAGGGAACAAGTGTGATTTATTCCTTTCAGTACCTTGTGAGTCTGGTCTAATTCTGCAGTGTGGACACAGTGAGTCAACAAATTCTGGTCAATTAATAAATAAAGACATACAACAGGAGGCTTTTGACAGTGTTTTGGAGCTTGTTAAGGTTTTTAGTCACACTTGCACCGTGGGAGATAACTTTGGACCAGAGTGAAATATCTCAACTACTGGAAGGATTGCTATTTACTGTACATCATATTCCGCAAAGAAAAAAATCCTGACTTTACGGTTATCAGCTGTCAATTTTTTAAAATCAACAAGCTTATAGTGAAAATAACGTAGGGATTTTATTGGTAGAACAAATGGACACCAGCTAAAACTACTTGGTTAAGATCGGGGAAAGATTGTCTTTGGTGTTAAAGTAATCCCCGGTCTCCAGTTTCTAAATCAAAAACAAGATCAGCCATCCAACTGCTTTAACCTTCTCCTTAAGGACTCAGTCAGAATAGCATTTATAACAGCAAAACATTGGAACAAAATCAATTAATTTCAAATTTCATGCAAGGATGCCAAGTACATAAAGCTATTTTATTAGCTGTGTGACCAGGGGCGTAGCAAAAAATTCTGGACCCCGTACATAGGCAGTCTTGTATCTTTTGGGGCCCTTATCACTTCAGCGATATTATCTGTCCAGTATGAGTTTTCTCTCGCACTACTATTTTGCAGCAGCTCTGTGCGGAGTTTAGCACCGCCCGTGGCGATTTTGATTGGCTTAAAGAAATGCCATTTAACCAGAGCATGTTTTCCTCCCATCCCCGAATGCTATGTGGAGTAGCAAGACCCTCCGTCAGCACGCTTTGGAGGAGGGTCTGGCAATGCGAGACTAGATTTTGTATAACCCTGCTCTGCTGAGTAACACTAACGTTTCCCTTTGGATCCTTTTTCCTCATGAACAAAGCTATCCACAACCAACAGTGGGAACCGCACAACATGCAAACTTGTCATTTCATCACAGAACACAAAAGCACCCCCCTTTTTCATGAAGATGCCCAAATTAACTTTGCTGTGCCAAAAAAAACAAAAACATTTTCAGTTCTCTAAGAAAGTGAAACATGAGCTGTTTTAATGCATAAAGAAATAAGTATTGCTTTTTTTTTCTGGAGATGACAGACTCTGCTTTTCAGATTAATGTGAAGGAGACACAATTGTACAATAGCACTCTCCATGAGGAACGTTCTGGAAACATTTAAACGCGATGTGCATTTACAGAAAGGATGTAGACATTCAGAAAATAGAGAGGTAGTTGGGGGAGTTAAACAGAAACAAGGATCTGTTGGATTTGGGCTGTTTGTATTTGTTTGTCTGTTTGCATTATATTTTGGACTATAATTCTGAATGTGCAAAATAAAGTCAGTGTAAAGGCAGCAACTAATGGGTATTGAAGCATTGCAGTGTGTGTGTGTGTGTGTGTGTGTGTGTGTGTGTGTTGGGCAGTGTACCTACCATCCTGAGTCCTCTGTTGGGAAGGGCATGGTCCATTCCTCCTGTGTGCAGGTGTCATGGCTGGACCTCTTCATTTGCATACATTTGCATGCTGTCAAACGGAGCTGCTGCTGACAGCTTCCAGAGCCGACTGTCTTCCTGGACCCCGGCCCAATCCTGTCGGCATGGTTACACGGCACGGTTATAGCGAGGCGCGGCAGGCTCGCGGCCAGGCCGATCAGCCTTGATGAGAGCTTGAGAGCTTCAGGGAGACGTCTATCAGCGGACAGACATCAACTCACACCAACAACCTCCAAATGTCACTGAGTGAGGGCATGAAAAATAGGAGTACATATGGTATGTTGGTATACAGCAATGCAGGAACCTTTCCAATCAAATAGTAACAAGACTTTAACTAGTAACTAAAAGTCTTTTTTGCATTTCATTGTTTGCCTTTTCCAACAATGAAGATCAGGTTAATTATGCCCATTACAGGAAGCAGTAAAAAAAGGAAAGTTTAGTGAAAGATTGTGGTTTTGGTAAATATTAATGAACATGTTTTGTTTTACTGTCTTGTGCTTTAAGTCACTTCAGACGTTTCTCTATATCGTACCAAGACCCTTAAGTGCTGTGATGGTAAAAAAGTTTAATAATTTTGTAGTTGCTGCACGCAGATATCAAATTGCATTATTGGATATAAACACATCAAATATGTTATCAGTGAACATTTCCCTGATAAGTTCGGTATCAACATTTTGCGACTTGACAGATACGCTGATTTCCTCATTATGTTAATAGAAAACGTATTACGGGCAGCATTGAGCTTCCTCCTAAATGTATTTGTTGTTGCAAATTAGTAATATATGAAGATGATTTATAGGAGATAGGGGAAACTGTCTGTCTGTAATGTAATGAATGTGAAATGCAAGAAGTAGGAATGACACGTCAAACTGCACCCCCATGCTTCCTGGGGGGTTTGGAGCTACGGCCCAAGAATGTAATGTAGGAGCCTGAGTTCTATAAATATAAAACGTTCCTGTGTTTCTGATCCAGTTCCTGTAGTGGTAAGGGGTATTATTGTTGAAGAAGTAATCTGAATTCACAGTCTCTTCACTTGTAGAGAGACGTTTGGGGATAAACAATTTGGGATTTTAACTTCAGTAGTTTGAACACTTGAACATGTCAACCAGCATGATAACATACCTTAAACCATGGCCATAGGAAATACTGCATCAAAATGCAGTATATCAAGTCACGTTTTTTATTCTAAATGAGTGCAAAAGAACAGTGATATTATTGATGAAACGCAAATAATTTCATGCAAAAAAAAAACATCTTTTTTAAGGACATCCGCTGGAAGAAGAGCGGCAGAATTAGATCTTTCTTTCATCAGAGCTTCATCTCCACTCCCTCCCTCCAACCTTAACAATTAAAAATACAAACTGAAGGTGAGTCCACTGTCCAATCTCCCTCTCTAAAATACACTGCCCTCTACCCCCCTCCTCCCTCTTCCTTCTGTCTCCATCCATTCTGCTTTTGGCAGTCATGGCGGGACCTTTCAGAATGACTTGTTTGGCCCCAGATTTCTGGACATTAGGCGCCAAGAGACACAGAAGCCAAAGAGTCAAAACGGGCTTCCTCCTCAGTTCCTCCAGCCCTCTCATCGCTGCCTCCTCGGCGGGTGTTTGTCATCCCCTGCTGAGCCAAACAGACGTGTGTTTACCAGTTTACTGTAGCTGGCCGGGGAGGCTTGTCGGTGTGCAGGCCAGCGCTTTGTCTCTCACACTGTGAAACACAACAGCAGTTAGACTTCTCCCTGACAGCATGCTAATCGTCTGATTTAACTCTCCCATGTTTAATCATGAGGGGAAACGAAGGGAGAGAGGGAGAGAGAGAGAGAGAGAGCGAGAGAGATTATGATAATTGCTTCAAAGTTCTATTGTGTTGGATCCCATCTGTACACTTTTGGAATGAGGTGTCACTTTCTACATGTGTGTTTCTTTTCAGTGCAAACAAACATACATACAGGAGACTAGAAATGTTTTTCACTCAGAACCTTAAATGACATGTTAGTATTTGTGGGGCGATGGCGTATGAACCTTCCACAAGGATTAGTTTGATGTACATCTGTCAAAAAGTAAATTAAGTATTGTGATCAAGCCGTTAAGCTGCACTCACATATATTTGCATGTACACATATTGTTTTAATAATCACAGTAATATGTCACATTTATATAGCTATTTGCTGTCTACTCAATGGCACAAAAGAAAACACACCTACAAGATGAAGAAGGTGACTGAAAGACCTTGGCATCATTGGACTACCTGGAGCAACAAAAGAAAAGTGGATTGGTGGAGGAGATCAGAGAGCTGGGGAGATGCTAGTCACTGGAGAACTAGTGTGATTTGAATATGTGTGAACAAATGGCCAGCAAAGTTGTGAACATACATGCTTTGCTTGTGTTGCCATAGAATATATTGTTGCAGCAGTAAACAACAGTTTGGGTCAGAGGCAGGCAACGTTGCTGAGGTGGAAGAAGGCTGTTTAAGTTATCTGGTTTGGGGATCTGGGGTTGTGGTTAACTCTGGGGTCTTGGAGGGAGGGTGTAAAGTGGAGCCAGTTTTGATGTTGGGCAGGTGGGAAGAGTATAGCAGGTGGCAGCAGAGAGGGTTTATGTCAGGGGTGTCAAACATACGGCCCGTGGACCAGAACCGGCCCTCCAAAGGGTCCAATCAGGCCCACTGGATGACTTTGCAAAGTGTGAAAATTGCAGAGAAGTAATTACTTCCAATTCTGAATTTACCACCTTAATTTTAGAGAATATCCAAGTTATTTTTCTGTAAATTTACGACTTCAATCTTAGAAATTCCGTTTTGTCTCTGAATATTACCCCTCTCTCCCGGGTCTGTAACATTATTTTTCCTACATTGGCCTTAGAACGCTATTGTAGCAGAAGCAACTTGCGTTTGCCAACATCAAGCTGACAAGAAACTCTGTGGCAGATAAAGTTTCTGATCTTTCTGGAGTAGTTTACTGGTCTGGCCCACTTAGGGGTATGTGGCCCATGATTTATGTAAAGTGGAAAACAAAGGACGTGGCAAAAGAGAACAATGACCATGTTTCACGACTTATTAAAAAGATGTCCAACTACTTGAATATATTCAACATTTGTCATGCTTTAATCTGAACCACAGGGGGACTGGTGTTTGTTGTAGATGTGGCAGATCACAAAATGCGAGTCGTCTTTGGTACGAGGCCTTGCTGAAGTATTTCGAACAAGTCATTATGCAAAATTACTGTTTCTAAGGATTATGTTAATGAAATGTTGTCTTTTTTGGATGGTAAACATTGGATAACAAAAAGAAACACAGGGAGGAGTGTGATGTTTTAGTGTTGACATAGTATGTTCAGGTATTCACATCTGTTTGGCCATGTAGTTCATACAATATAAAGCCAATTGTTTATAATTTCACGTAGCCTGTGTGATCATCTGGTTTTGACTGCTTGTGTTTCTTGTCATACAGCACACAGAAGGTAAAGTCCTTGGGTTTAAAAATGGCATCTTAAATTTAGAATAAAGGTCGGGTTTGGAGATAAATTACCTGTCGAGATGCCACATCTTTTATCGGTTGACATGATTGTTCCCGAAGCAGCAGCATCAGTGTGGGAGTGAGATTTGTTGCTCAGAACATGTGAGATTTACAGACACTACAGTGTGACAGGCCGCCACAACAATCCGCTCTCTCTGTGACACAGACAATGGTGGGACTGTTCAACCACAGACGTACAAGTGTCCCGGCCATCTGTCTGCATACCCTCACAGTACAAACATTGTGCTAGACAAACACACACACACACACACACACACACACTGCTGCCACCCCCCAAAACACACAGCCACCCCACTGTCATACATGTGCTAACTCACACTGAGCAGATACGTCCATCCTACGTAAATGATTTACATATTACAAACTTTGTTGGAGTTGTTCACTTTTTAATATTTTTAAATGAGTAAAATCAATTTTAATTAGCTTAATGATTTGCACTAAAGGTTTTTTATTTGATACAATTAATCAACAATAATTTGGATTAGTGATGAATTATTGTATTATGTTGCGTTTCTCAAGCAATTATTTTAAATATTTTTTTCAGCTTCTCAAATGATATATATATATGTATATATATATATATATATATATATATATATATATATATATATATATATATATATATATATATATATATATATATATGGGTTTTGGACAAAACAAGCAATTTGAAGATCTCATGTTGGTCAATGTTTCACAATTTCCTAATATTTTATAGACAAAAGAAAACCTGGAAGACCACAAATGACCTGGTGCAAACACATGACAGACAGGTTGTCCAAACGGACGAAGAGGATTACATTTGAAACAATGATATGGTGATGTTCAACAAAAAGCACTGTCAGGGGGCATCCCTGTGCTCTCCTACTGACACACATAAACAAACACACACACACATGCGCAGGGAATCTAAAGAGACTATATATGGAGTGGAGACAAAGGATGTGTGTGCGCTCGCCTGTGTGTACCAGCAGAATAAGATCGGGTCACCATACAGTCTCAATGAGTTGAGTATTGAAAGGCTGCTGCAGAAGAGAGATGCCTCTGTGTGTGTGTGTGTGTGTGTGTGTGTGTGTGTGTGTGTGTGTGTGTGTGTGTGTGTGTGTGTGGTGTGTGTGTCAGAGAGAGAGAGAGAGAGAGAGAACACAGAAAGAGAAAGAATAAAGAAAGAAAGTCTGTAGCCTTCAGACACATCCTCTGTCTCTGTCTGAGGCATCACAGTCTCTGTGTGTGTGTGTGTGTGTGTGTGTGTGTGTGTGTGTGTGTGTGTGTGTGTGTGTGTGTGTGTGTGTGTGTGTGTGTGTGTGTGTGTGTGTGTGTGTGTGTGTGTGTGTGCATGCATTTCTGTCTCTCTGTGCCATTTTATTTACTTTTTTTTAGCACTTTGAATATTCTTGAATATTCATGGTCACAGCAGAGGAACAGTTCAGTCACTCAGACATTTTTAACATTTATTTTCAAGGTTGAAACAAGGTTGCTTTAAAAGGTCTCCACGAGGTGTTTCTTCCTCGCTTGCTCGAGTGCTGCTCATAAGCATTGTGTCCAGTCCAAACATAGACTGTTGTAATACAGCTTTCTTCCACCAGTGGCAGCACTGAGTGTGATGCTGCTGAGGAGCACTACAGTCACTGAGCGAGGAAGAAACTATTCGATTTATTATTTCATCTTTGATTTAGCATCGGTTGTATTGCTTTCAGTGGAAATCTGAAAATGTATTTAATTCAAATGCATGAAATAAGCAGTCATAATAAACGTGAGGGGGGAAAAAAACATTTCACATCACACTTTCTGAGGCTTCTGTAGGCATCAACTGAACTTATGTATACATTCAAATGACGTTCTTTCTCAACACAGAAACTGTCTTCATGCTGGTTTTGACTGGTGAACACAGCCTGACGTGTGTGTGCGTGTGTGTGTGTGTGTGTGTGTGTGTACGCGTGCGTGTGTGTGTGTGCGTGTGTGTGTGCGTGTGTGTGTGTGCGTGCGTGTGTGAGTGCACACGTGTGTGTTTTGTCCTTATTCAGTGTGTCTTACAAAGACAAAGACAACACAGCCTGGGAGACGAAACACACACCTGCATCCAAACCCACAGAGGAGACACTCATGTGACGGCCTGAATGGTGTCACTTCTTTCTTTCTGTCTCTTTCTTTTCTTTCTTTCTTTAATTCCTTCTTTCATTCCTGGACTATGAGCGACAGGCTGAGCACTATAATCTGTGTACCATCAGCATACTGTATACAGACACGTCCCTGTTTTCAGGAGAGACAGTTGGCGGTAACAGTGTAAATCACAGTGAGTGCTGTCACAGTGAAGGAAGCAGAGACACATTCACTGTCTAACAGATGGCTCATACATGCTGCTGAGCCTGAAAACCTTCTATTCTCACACTCAGACGTTTCAAGGAGCCACTGTTTCAATGCCTGTTTGTTTTACACAGAAATGACAGAAAACACATTTTTTGTTGGGAAATTAAGATAAATTAGCACTAGACGATACAGAAATAATCTATTTGGTGGTCTTTGCAAAATAACCAATAATACTTTGAAATCTGGTAGCACAAAAAAAGTATTACAAATCTAATTTGCATTTCAAATTTTTTCATTTGGCAGTGAATTTTACTGTCCCTGGCAAAATATGTACGACATCATGATGAGACATTTCCTTTGCAGCTACAAGGCCATAAAAGAAAACTTAATTGAATAATCTGCAGCTTCAACACTAAAAAACACTCTCTTTTCTGCTAGGCTAGCACTTCTAAAAGATCAGAGATTTACATTTTGTGAACTAACATTCAACAAAGCCAGGTAGGGGGATGCAGATCTACAACAAATCCTCCCTAAACAGGTTGGTATTCATCATTGCCTTCCAAAACGATGAATATTTTCTGATCTGCCATCAATAATCAAGGTTTGTTTAGGGTTAGGCAACAAAAACTGCTTGGTTAAAGTAAGAGACAAATTTTGGTCATGATTAAGAGAAACCAACTGTCAGTGAGAGATGTGACACAGATGACAGTCAAAGACACATTTTACAGCCATCCATCCACACTGATCTTGGTGCAACTTGCATATCGTAGTAACATACAGGTGTTTTATGCATTTGACCAAACAGCCAACTCTTTCTAGTGAGGACTGACTCTCCAGATGAAAGCCCAATGCGTCAATTCTAGGAAGCATTGCAAATCACTAACTGAAGAAGAAGTAGGCAGGTACCAAACTGTGTGCAAGCATGCAGCTCATCCCATAAATGTGTTGTCATGTCTGAATGAAGGCGTAAGGAACATAAACATTGAAGTTATCTAAGTCTGAAATACAAAAAAGCTGTCACATTAAGAGCTACATGAAGCCAGCATGTCTGAAAAGAGCTTCAGTCTCCATTTGCTGTGTATCTGTATTGTATCTGTTTTTTCATAATTCTCTCTCTCTCTCTCTCTCTCTCTCTCTCTCTCTCTCTCTCTCTCTCTCTCTCTCTCTCTCTCCAGGGTTCTGAAAGCTGCAGACACTCAGCTGCTCGCTACTGCTGAGGAATGAATAAATCTCCAAACAGCTCTCCTTTTACACCTTCAGAGAAAGAAACTGACTAAAGTTCACAGAGCGCTCTGAAGAGTGGCGCTGTGCTCTGTGTGAGCTCTCACAAAGTAATGCTGGTCAAGGAGAAAAGCTACAGATCCATTCAGTCACTGATATAAATAATGTTTTGTGAATGAGCTAAAAGAAATCGTCCATGCATGCATGCATCTGCATGCAGGCATCATTTGTACTGCGGATACTGCTAAAGCACAACCAAACCTGTTATAGTTTTTTGTCACCCTTGATCACAACAGGTAAACAGTGTGATGTTTTTTTTTTTTTACAGTGTATACTTGCATACTTACACTACTATTAGGATATGTCTCTCAAGCTTTTTCATCTGGCATGGACGCCACTGAACAAGCACACCCGGAGAACATGGCACACTAGTTTGAATTATACTACCAGCCTAGTGTACTAATGCTGCAGACTGAACTAATTGGTAAAGTTGACTCCTATATAAAGTTTCCTAGTCATTCACATTTTTTGTCTTGCATCTTTCATTCATATTGTTGTGTTGTTGTGTCAAAACAAAAAACAAAAAATGAGCCTGCAGCTGCAGCACAAGTACTACAGAGAGAATGCACATGTCCACCAAAAGTTCATAAATAATTTATAATCTTATTCATCTGGATCCCAGTAGGTACCACAATACACAAAGTGTATGTGCTGTTGTTTTGCCATGCATGGCTCTAGGGACTGCACTGCTTGGCTGTTGGTCGATCCACCACATTGGTCCAGATTGTAATATCACAACAACTATTAGATGGATATCCTTTATGTAAATGTGGTGCAGACATTCATGACTCCCACTGGATAATTCATATTGACTTTTGTGATCTCCTAAAGGGCCTACCCACAAGTTTGATATTTTAGTTTTTTAGTTTCCACACAATACTATACTATCTGAATGGTCTGACAATGTTAATTGTTTTTACATATTCTGCTAATAAAGAAACTAAATCAGTCATAATCTCTGTTACAGACACCTGGACATTGATGTTGAAGACAAAGTAAGGTTCATGTGATCAACTCAACTTGTAACTGGCAGATCAGCACTTGTTCTGTAAAGGACAGCATTAAACTATAGAGACCCATGTCTGGATACTGTTACCCAATTAGCCAGAACGGCAGTCAGTTCTACAGAGACTGTTGCCAACATCTGAAACAACAGCCAGTGTATTTAGCAATTAGTTGCAGTGTATCCCGATGGGAGTGGGAGTATCCTGGCAGAGAGAGAAAACATCAGGGACAGACCTGGAGACAGAGCAGCGTAGAGACGACTAATTTCCCTCAGGAGGACTCAGATGCAAACACAAGCACAAATGCATGAATATAAAATGTATACGCACATACAGACATATGCACACAGACTTGCATTCAGCCACAAACACACCACCTCGTTCAATCTTTGATAAATTCCCAGGGGAATTCAGGGTTGTAGCCAGTAGCTGCAAACTGAGTGTTGACCAGTGTGTTGTGTTTTCACTGTCGTGTATCTCTTTTCTAATGAGGAGGTGCCAGTCCCACCAGTTAATTTACCAGTAGACAATCGCACCCTGACTCACACTGACATTTATAGGCAATTAGGACCTGCCTGAGAAAAGTGTGTGTGTGTGTGTGTGTGTGTGTGTGTGTGTGTGTGTGTGTGTGTGTGTGTGTGTGTGTGTGTGTGTGTGTGTGTGCGTGTGTGTGTGCGTGTGTGTGTGTGTGTGTGTGTGTGTGTGTGTGTGTGTGTGTGTGTGTGTGTGTGTGTGTGTGTGTCCTAAGTGCAGCGGTTAGTTCAACATTTTCACTTTTATCAGTTCAAAACTGACAGAACAGCCCTGTGGCTAATTTTGACATTATTTTAATTGCATCATGACTTGTAGACATTCAATTCTGTTGATTCTGTGTATTTTACAAGGCGTGTAACAAGAACAAGTATCTATGGGGGCATTTTTACACACAGAGATACACTGAAATCTGACCTGGCTTTCATACGTTATTTTCGTATATTTAAGTCTTATGTTTGATCACTTTGGTAATATACAACATGTTTATTTATCGGAAGATGAGGTCAGAACTTTTGAGTATCAGTTTTTTCTCATAATTATAATAATAATTATAATAATAAAATTATTCTTAGCTAATAACATGTAGCCAACAAGTCAAGTTTATTTACATGTCTGTAAATACAACATAAGACACCCTCTATCCTTAGACCCTCTATTTGTATGAAGGAAACCCCCCCTCAACAAAACCTTACATTTGACAAAAAGGGAGAAACCTAAAGAAGAGTAACAGAGAAGGGATCTCTCTTCCAGGTAGACGTAGGTGTTGTCTTAACAAATTAACAGTAGAATTACAATACGAAGAAAGGAAATTCCAACATTAAGTAAATAAAGTACATTGTTTTTTGAATCAGTACATTGGCTCTAATACAGCATCCTTATACACAATATTTAATATTAAGTAAGATCAAATGGGGGAGAGGTGTGATACACCCTGAACTCAATGCTGAAACGAGTCATGTAGTGTTTCTTGTAACTTGTACACAACTTACATACTTATTGTAGTTATCTCCTCAGTTTCAAACCTGCGTCCCGACAGACGTATCAACCAAACAGCTTGTTTGACGTGCCGGTCCGCACAATGCATTGTTAAATTTAGAGAGGGATGCGCCTCAGCTCCTCTGCAAGCCGTTGCAACCTACAGTTACCCATCACATACTTCTCTGTGCTCCGTTGCAGAAACATTTAAATGCATTGAAGTAAAGGCCACCTTTCACACTTACAGTCCTGTGGTATTATTATTTATAGACAGATTAGAGTGGCCAATTCACCTTACCTGCAATTTTTTTTATTTGAAGTTTATCTGAATAGGGACAAATACAACAAAACATAGATTATTACATAAAGAACAATCCGATGCCTGTATCACAGTGTTTATAGCCATGGCTAATTCGCAACACCTGTCCCTAGAAGGGCTTTTAACAGTAAAAATAATAGAGAAATCCAATACCTGCATGTATTCGGACTGCGGGAGAAAACTGGAGCTCCCGGGGAAAAAAAAACAAATGATTATTGCTTAAAAAAAAGAAACAAAGTATTAGAACAAAACTGTCCAACGTTCAAAATGTAAAGATTCAATAGTTTTGGTAATTGCTGCAGAGCATCAAAGTGATACAACACAATTGCATGTACATTTGTGCTGATTTAGTTGTGCCTTAGTGATTTGTCTATTAGGAAACAAAAGCCAAACCAAGTCTTTAGCAGGCAAATGTCCCTTAGAAAAGCTTAAAAATAAACATCTTGATTCTGTCAAAATCTATGCATACACTCAGTATAAGTTCAGGGTCGCGTGCATTGAAATGCCTCAGATGTTCGTTAATTTGTAAAATGTTGAGAAAACTCCTAAGAATAAATGTAAAAGCAGAGGACTATAATAAGCTTACTTTGTGCATATAGTTAACCTAATCTGTGTTCAAAATGTTAGTGCCTTGTAAGGTATGAAAACTTCAGTAATCCTCATAACAAAATTCACATTCAGTTTCTCAGGAATATGTTCAGTAAAGTTTTGAGGATGGTTTGTATTTTCAGTCCTTGGATGAACCCATAGAATCGCTTACAGCCAGTCAAAGGTCACCACGCAGTGCTGAGCGGTGTAGAAGCGATCGCCTGGAGGATCATGTGTGATGTAATGCTGCTTTCATCACACTGTATCTCCCCCAGCTGATGACAGTCAGGCCTGTTTCCCCTGCCAACACATCCCAGCTGCTATGAGGCAATGTAGTCTGCCAGGCACAATACGGCGTGTCAGCCCTCAACAATGGGGGCCTTGTGCTCCCTGGATGGCATCATTGTCACAGTTTTTCTTTTCTTTTTTGGAGGGTGGGCTTTGTGAGTTGTTGTTTTTGTTATTATTGTATTAGCTACACGTCTCTCTTGGTTAGACAGTTATTAAATCTTGCATTGTTGGCTGGGAGACAATAGATGCAGTGCGTGACGATGCATGGCTCATATGCAGACTGGATGTGGGTCATGGGAGGAGAAAAGGGGTATGATGGTGTCGTGGGATTGCGGTTCAAAGTTTAAAGTTAAATTAAATTCAAAAGCAATAGGGCAAAATGTTGCTTAATTTAGCTGTCACATCCATTCTTGGTCTGGTATGACCAGTAGCTTATGGTGGCTAATTTTAGAAAACTTGAAATAGATCTTTATATTGTCACTTTGCTGACATTTTTGTACAGTTTTGTTACACTACATTTTAGCATCCAGTTATTGTGGCTAGAATTGCCCCAAAAGTTACACACCCAGACTCTTTTTAAATCAGGAAACTTGACTTGGACACCTCTCTTAATTAAGATGAACCTGCCTTAAAGAATCATTTTGGTTTACTACAACATGGATCTTATTTTTTATAATTTGGTTGTATCAATAAAAAACAATGTAGCCTACCTACCAAGTTAATTGCTGGGATCCCAAACATAGCAACATTGCTAACAAAAGAAGTCCAATGGGCCAGAAAACAGCAGTCAGACAGTAAGACAGGTGTTCTCATAGAAATGAGGGTCACAACGGTTAAATCTTTGGTCACGAGTGAGGGATTTGTAGTGGAAGGGACACATTTCTTAATGGGTAGAAAAGGTTTTTCTGAAGTTTTGCTTAATGGTGCAATGGTGATGACTTTCAGTGTCAACCTGTCATATAAGTATGGGTGTGTTAATACTTCACCGTCCTTTGGCAATTAGACTAACGAGCCTCTTACCTACATGAACAGGTGCCTCCTTAATGACACTTGTGATTGCCTCAGGCCAATATGTTTGCAGAGACTCTTCTAAATGATTCCTTAAAACTTGAGAGAATTAGTCCCCCAAACTCCTTTTAGGTTTAAGATGCACCCATACCTCTTTTTTGCATTGCCAATGTTGTTGTTATACAGTGGCAGATCTAGAACATTTTACATGGGGTGGCAAAGGGGGGGCAAGAGGTTTTGGCAGGGCGGCATGGGTAGATGGTACGTGGGAATCCTTATATGTGAATGGCTATAACAAAAAAAAACACAAAAATACTTTTAAACTACGGTAGTTATTGTTTAATTATGCCCTTACACACTAGAAGAATAAAAACATACCATGTGGTCCAGGGGGAATTGCAGGTCTAACCTCTTCCTCCCTGTCATCTTGCTCCTCCTGATCACTCCCTGCCTATGTCCCTCTGTCTGAATTTGCAGCCTCCTCTTACTCCCTTTCATCTTCCTCCTCCTGATCACTCCCTACCTCTGTCCCTCTCTCTGAATTTGCAGCCTCCTCTTCCTCTCTGTCGTCTTCCTCATACTGATCACTCCCTGCCTCTGTACCTTTCTCTGAATCTGCAGCCTCCTTTTCCTCTCTGTCATCTTCCTCCTCCTGATCAGGAAGCCTCCTCTTCATCCCTCACTGATTCTTCTTTTTCCTCATCTCCTTCACTTATTTCCTCTTTTCCGTCACTTATTTCTGCATCTCTTTCTGTGGTCTTCTCCTGTTCTGACCCTCCTGGTTGCTCCAGCTTACTGCCTTCTCCTTCATTTCCATCATTCTCTTCCTCCTGTGTACTTATTCTTGTATTACATTACACTGTACGTAGGGCCCTGTAGCTAATAAGTAGCCTATAACAAATATAAAATCAGAAAATATTTATCACATGCACATAACAGTTATGTTTAGACTACTTAATGCTATTATATTTGTTATTTCTCCAGTTGTAACCTGGGTTAATTTGTGCAGCCACATTGCTGTGATATGTGAGAGTAGGTGGATTTTATAGGACTCAAATAAAAATGATCAATCTCTCAACTGCCACTGTATTGTGTGTTGTAACGTAACAATGGCGAAACGGCGACCACCAGTAGGCTAAACATTATGGATACAAACAAGATTTTATATTTTATATTAAGCTGCTCTTGTTTTCACTAAAAATCAAAACTAATCAATGGGCAGAGTGCTCTTACAAATCATGAGGTAGCCATTTGACTTTTGGCTAATGTAATAGACGCGCTGTTTTTGCTGATGCTGAATACATTACATTCACTACAAATGTAACTTTAAGGTAAACATGTGTTTAAACTTCACCTGGGGAAACCTTCAGAGGCACGGGGGGGCAGCTCCGTCGCTCGGCCACCGCACCGCAGCAGACTCATGTGTGAGCCAGACGGCGAACGCCGCTCTGCACGTTTCATGCAGGGACGTGGCTAAGTATTTGAGGGGCAGGGGGCTAAGAATACATTTAAAATTAAAAATTAAATTGTTCACTTTTGGTAAATGTATTATTTAGTTCAATGTTTCGAGAAGTTTGTGGACGTAGTGGCGGTTTGTTTTTACAAGCACCGATTTTGGATGACCAAAGTTAGGGGGGCAGCTGGGGGGGGGCAAGGCTCTAGAGTGGAAGTGTTGTTATATTATCTGGACAGTCAGGCTGATACTGAACTATTTTGTGTCACTGCAGTATGAAAAGTAGTCTAAAGTTTATATCATGGTTCTATGGTGTAGTGTCAGAAATGAGGTTGAAATGTGAGGTTGGGGTCAGGGTTAAAGTCAGAATCCTGGGATTATCCACTGAAATTGTACCTATCAAATGAAATCCTCTGAATATTTTTTATTTTATTTTTACTTTATTATTTTATTTGTCAGGGACCATGCACAGTTCAAGCCCTGTACCAGAGTACAGCTAATTTACAGCTAATTTACATCTGTGGTCCCTGGGCAAGGGAATGTATTGAGGATGGGTGTGTTTGTTCATTCAAGTTTATATTTGAATGAGAAAGAATCTGTTATTCCTTCATTCAAAAGTTGCAAAGGCTTTCTTTAAAGTAGGGGAACATTGGTTTCAGCAGGAGTTTATCAGTCTCGTTTCTCAATGAAAAAATTGAATGATGATGTGGCTGATCTCTCAGTGACTCAGTACCCAGCAGCAAATTGTTGGTTATTATTTGGCAGCCTTGGAAGGCTGATATACTTTCTTTTCCTATGCCTTTGCATGCACATACTGTACTTTAATGGCTACCCTTTATATCCTGTGTTGTGGGTGTCCTCTTAACACAACATGTAATTAGCGACCCATTAACAGTAGGGACAATGGGCGTGCTTGGGTAGCTCAGTTGGTGGAGTGCACGCCCATATGGAGAGGTTTATTCCTCGACGCTGATTTATAATATGGTAACCCTATGGCTACGGTTTGGTTAGGGTAAGGCACGTGCAAAAAAACACATCAATTTCTTAAGTCATTTCACATGTTATCGCTACACATTCTTTGCTTTTCATGTGTAATTTCACGCCATTTGGTCTCCACTGATTTATATTGTGAGGTAGTATAAAGAGCAAGAAGGTCCATGTAGGGAGGAGGATGTGATGGGGTGGATAACTAAACATATCACAAACACATGACTTTCACCCAGGAGACTGCTGTTCGCGTCCCGTGTAAAAGTAAAGAGTCAACATTGATTTATTTATTCATGTTGACTACTTAACTTAAGTAACACGTACATTAACAAAATTATTTATTTTAACCCAAACCATGATATTGTCCTGAACCTAACCAAACACTTTTGTTGCTTAAACATAACCAAGCAACATACACCCTACCGAAACCCGGGCACCCGGCCCGACTCGGGTCCCAGATCAGGTCTCAGTTAGCAGGTACCGAGTGGACCTGTAAAGACCCATAAAGAAGAGTATCTGTCCTTTCATAGTCTTTCAACCACACACATGTGTTGTCACAAAGTAACTCCTTCTCCTCTGCCCCCCCCCCCCCCCCCCCTTCCCGCCCCTGCTCCCCTGATGTAGAGTTAAAGTCATAATCCCTTCTCTCTTCTCTCACCCCTCCATCTCACCAGGTCCCCTGAGCTTTGCCCGTCCTCATTAGCAGGTATTTTCCCCATGTTTGTTAATTGTGTCCTGCTTTTTGCACCACCTGCCCCTCCCTCTCTTTTTCTCCTCCTCCTCCTCCTCCTCCTCCACTTCCTCCCCTCTCACTCTCCCTCTCTCCTGCCTCCCCTGCTCATCTGTGCTCTCTAACAGCCACTAATTGTCATCATAAGGATGCGTCCGCTGTCACAACTGGAGAACAGACTGTAGACCGACAGTGTGCAGCCTGGCTCCTCTGGCCCCTGGAGGCCTCTGCACTGGTGTCTGGGGCCCCGAGGACCTTGGCAGGCAGGAAACCTCCCTCTGCAAGTGTAGCTAATGAAGACAGGATGAGAATTTGATTTGGCTGAGAGAGAGAGAGAGAGGGACCGGGAGAGAGATAGGTAGGAGAAACTCAACATAGGAAACTGGGAATAAACTGTAATAAGAGAGAAAGGACAGAAAGGTACAGTGACAGTAACAAGGCAGGACTATTTTTAGGACACAATACTACAATAACAACAACAACAGAGAACTACTACCTCTGTTGATGATTTAGTCATTTAGACTTACGTCTTACAGTAAGTAAAATCATGCAGCCTCAGGATGAGCTCAAATAAAGACTTTTTTTAAAAAACTTGTGCAGACCCTTTGCCTCAATGTTCAACCCCTGAATCAAACCTGTGTCTGTTTGCAGCCCTTCACTTCTCTGCAGTCACATTTAATTTATTCATACACATACTGTATTTAATATCTGTTTGTTTCAAGACTTCATTTATTATGAACCTGAGTGAAATATGGTGATGCCATGTTTCTATGAGTGGACTAATACATCAAATGGAAATATTTTTGAAGTCTATGCATCATTTTATATACATTTCCCCAAAATTCGGCCTGATATAGTTGCTAACTATCATTGGAAACTTTGGGATATCCATTAGAATTTAACATCTGTATGTACAACATGATAGTATAGGGCAGAAGTACATAGGTTATCAACCATTAGATCTGTGAGATCTGCTTTAAACAATTAGACAGTGTTTCTTGGACTTAAACGTGTGAAGTCAAGAATTAACATACAAATCAAATAACCCCTACAGTTGTGAGATTTTAGCATTTATTTTTCAAACAGCCAAACATTTTCCACAAAAGAATGTCAAATTGGAAAAATACTTGCCATTTTCATCATTAAAATTTTTGGTTGAAAATAAATCCAATGAAAAATACTATTACAAACCAAGGTCAGATAAAAATCAAACTTAAATAGCCACACACGAACTTTCCCATAACTATTGGAAGGAACGTAGTCCCTACTGAACTTCTCCTGCAGCACATGCATCCTGAATGGCATTACAGAGATTAAGAGTTTTCATTTTTACTCACTTTCTACTTCACGTGAGTATTTCCATTTCAAAAAAGCAATACAACTAAAGTATCTTTCAGCTTGTGTAAAGTTGACTAAATTGAGATACCCTTGTGTTTAGAATTTTAGTTACACTGCAGATTGGTGTTTGTTTGTGTGTCTGCAGGCATGTTTGTGTCTATGTGCAGCCAAGCATGTGTCTCCTTACATGCACATGTTAGTGTATGTGTGTTTGTGTGCAAGTGGGAATTTGTGCTTTGTGGCATGTGTGCCCGCAGCATGGGGCCATGGCCAGCCCCGTGCCGGCCAGCTGGAGGCCCAATCTGTTGAGGGGGTCCGCTGCTCAGTGGTGGGAGGTCGGCCAGACCCACAACGACGCCCCAACCATTTGCCCCGGCCTCCCCTCTGACCGGGATGTGCAGCTTGGCAGGCCCAGCCAGGGACTGACAGCCCAGCGCAAGCCAATCCACAAGACTCAAGGAGGAGGGAGGATAACGGGTAGAAAGATACAGGAGAGGAGAAGGTGATAGGAGGGGATGTGGAGGTGGTGACAACTTTAGGGAGGAATGGAGAAAAGGAGGGGGAGACTGCTCACAGCAAGGCAGCAAAAACAGCAGCAGAGCAAAGTCCAGGCACACTGCCAACTGCAGAGAGAACAGTAGTGTTGACAGATGAAGGAGGGAGGAGTGGAAGGGAGGAAGGTTAAGAGAAAAAGAGAGAGAAGGTAACAAGACACAAAGGAGAGAAGAGGTAGAGAGGGAGTAAAAGGATACATTTGGGGAGCTGGGAAAGAACATAGAGAGAAAGAAAGCTTGTAATGCAAGCACAACTTCAGTACTGTGAACTAACACAATTCATTATATAGCTGTTCTCATTTAGATTTTTTTTTGTTTCTTTTGACAGACCACCAAACTAGTATGAAATAGGCCCATAAACATGTTAACCAAAAGTCACTCACAAGCTGCTGCACTGTGGTGATGAAATCATTTTTGTACAACTGTGACGTCGTCTAATAAAATCATAATGTGTGTGTTTTCTGCTGTCTTTGGCATTTAAAATAAACGACCACAGAGAAAGTTAGAGGCAACTGAAGGTTGTCTTCTTAACTTTACTGGCACTGTGGCACACAGCTCCTGACCCTTAGTGGGCTCTTTTGGCAGTTAAGCTCTGTTTACCCCGTACATACTGAAATACCAAGGCAGCATTTCAAGATTTACACACGCTGGAGGCCGCTTTGGAAAATTTAGATTTTGGGAGGGGGGAGGAAAACACTGTTTAGTCTGGATGGAGGACTGAAACAGAGAGAAAACGATGCTTTTACAAATTCAACCAGCTTAATGTGGACATACTCTTAGTCTACAACCATTGGTTTCCAGCTGGTCTTGCCTCTGATCCACATTTCTCTTCAGTCATTAAGTCATGGTTCACACAAAATACAAAGCCATTGAGTTGCACACAATTCAAATTTAAAAAAATAATTAAAATAAAGTGGAATGGGGGCATAAATCCCAATGAAATTAGAAGGTTATTTTTTCGGTTGACACACTGACATTGTTAAAAAATAAATGTAAACAATTTTTTGCTACACTTCAAAATAAAGTCTTGTTTTAGTTAGTTTTTTTTGTACAAAACTGACCATCTGACTCACTGCTCACTCAAAGTGGACATGCAAGCTACATTTGGCCCACAACCCAACAGTCAACTGATGTACTAAACATTCCTGTGATGCTGTCAGTATCAGTAACCTACAAGCAGGACTCTTTAAATTCTAATAATAATTTCAGTGTTTTGTTGTTCAGAGTCACATTTTACTGACAGCATTTTTTAATACCCTTTTTTCTTCTTCTTTTTCAAGCCATGTCTTTACCACAGCAAATGTACACAGCCAAACTACTTCTGCACTGAAGTACTTTAAGAACAACTGGCCTAAAGGACCTTTTCCCTGCGCTTCATCCACATCATTTTGTTGTGTAGGCATGTGTGTGTGTGTGTGTGTGTGTGCCTTTTTGTGTGTCTCTTTACCAGACTGGTTCGCTGCTCTCTCTGACAGTTTGATGCAGGGCACCGGGGTTACATCTGAGGGAGTGTTTTTAGCGGTCACCAGTCTACAGAGGGGACGCTAGCTGGCACCATCTGGTCATGAGATCCAACGTTTATCTGGCACAGTCTTGGCCAATGTCCATACCTGCTTGTTCCCCCCACACACACACACACACACACACACACACACACACACACACACACACACACACACACACACACACACACACACACACACACACACGCACTTACTGGGGGTCAAGCTACCCTAAACGACAGGCTGAGAGCAGATGTCCGTCAACCCTCCCAGTCCAGTTAATTAAGCAGCATCACAAACAGTAAGGAGACACACATACGCGCGCACACACACACACACGCACACACACACACACACACACTGTACATGCCCACAGCCGGACAGTCAAACGACTGATTGTTCTTACTGGAGAGCTAAAGAGAAGGTGTGTGTGTGTGTGTGTGTGTGTGTGTGTGTGTGTGTGTGTGTGTGTGTGTTTGTGTGTGCAATGTATTGCACAAAACATTTTGTCACACAAAAGCTGCAACCAGAGATGTGTCAAAGTGAAAGTCACTGATGAATGTTAAAGCATGTATAATCCATCATATCAGCTGTGCCAAGTGTCATTAACTGTACTGTTGTGTATCTTTGTGATATATTGTTGTTTTACAGAATCACGGGACAGCTGCTGCTGCGCTGAATGCTGGCCTTAAAATACTGATGTGACAGTTAAAGGTTTTGTGTAGAAAATTCTGAAATTATCCAGCTAGTAACCTTTATTCCACTCAGTGGATAAGTGGTGAGTCCTAACTGGGGCTACCGCTACTAACACAGTGCAGAGGTAGAGAGAGCAGAGGGGACATGAAGTTTCCAAACACAAAGGCCCCTTGAAGTAGAGATAAAATGCTGTATCAGAGTAGTTGGTGCTTGATAACAGTAATTATGTAATTTGCTCAATACTGGACATGCAACATGTTCTTATAAAAGTAGTTGATGGAAACGATGGATACTTTAGTGAGTATTGCAGGGCCCTTGCATGCTCATGCATGTGTCACAAGCATGGCATTTGTTTTAATTAATTTGGTAGAATTTGTCAAAAGATTTCACAGGAAACTATATGTCATATTGAATATTTCATGAAATGGGCCCTTGATCCATATTTTATTTTGCCAAAAGTTCAGAAATCCACATAAAGGATGCACAACCTTTTCAGGGAAACAAATAATTCCCTCATCAACTTTCCAGTATATACACTTAGTTGCTAGTTTATCAGGTACACCTAGCTAAAACTAATGTAGTCTAATACAACAGTGCTGCAATAAATCCTCCTTGAAGGTTATAATGTTCTGTTTTTAGAGATGTGTTGATTTAACTGTATGGCCATTTTGGAGGATTTAGTTTGTTTTATTGCTTACTCATGCCCTATTGTAAACGTTACTTTTACTTTTATTTTGTTTTGAGCCCACACTGTGTTATTGAGCTGTGCTCGGTGGCGTCTGCACTGTATGTTCATAATTAGACTAGATACTTCTAATTGCAGACTGAAAGATTTGAATGAACATTAAAATCAACTACTGGCCTAACACAAACATGTTCTTCTCATTACCCAGATTTGGTGTGTGTGTGTGTGTGTGTGTGTGTGTGTGTGTGTGTGTGTGTGTGTGTGTGTGTGTGTGTGTGTGTGTGTGTGTGTGTGTGTGTGTGTGTGTGTGTGTGTTGTTGTGTTTGTTGTTGTTGTTGTTGTTGTTGTTGTGCTGGCAGCCACTGCAGTTGACTGTTGCATCATATCAGTGCTGGTGAAGGGCCTCAGTGTTTCTCCCTCCATTGTCATCCCAGCAGGCCGTGGGGTGAAGTAAGGGATTGTGTGATCCAATGAAGCGTGCTGTTATCAGAGACTTCAGCCCCGGTAATGAAGCTGACATCATCCTATTGCCTCAGTTTAGAGCTGCATGATGCACAGCAGGTCACTAGGGACGGGAGGGGAGAACCCCAAAATCACTGCAAAGCCTGTGTTGTTAATGATCAAAGTCTTCTTCTGTTTATTAGGCCTGGTTTTCAGAAGGGTCATTTCTGTATAGCAAGTGAAGGAAAGTCAGACTTTAGTCACAAAAATGAGAATTTCAGATGTGACTGCTCTGAAGCTAAATTAACTTCAGACTTGACATGAAAGCAAAAACATTCAAGTCAAGTTTTGAATCCTGGAACAATAGAATATTAAGACAGCAGCAGGCAGACCCCGCCACACAGCTTGGATATGTATTATTAGTCCTGTGCACGGAAAGGTTACTGAAAAACCTTTGAATTGAACTTGAATTTTTACTTTGAACCTCAGAAATCGTTTGATTTAGAAAGAGGCTGACACATTTGGCATCTTCTTACATTTTAGAAGCTCGACCTAGAAGTGTAAATTGAGTTGTGTGGGTTTAAAAAAATGTCTGATAGTCTGGAAGGTTCTAACTCTTTGTCATTTTTCAGACACTATTCACCAGAAAGAAAACTACAGGTGGGTTTCTGCCAACTGCAGTGGGCCTGTCGTGGTTCACATGAATAAGAATTGACATCTTCCGCATTTCAGTCTAAAACCAAAGCTCCCTGTGGATAACTCAAATCGTAGTGTATGATATCACACCTGCACTGACTTATCTGTGCTGGAGAGAAACAAAACTAAGACATATACACATACATGTACATACAGACAGACCGAAGCCAAATGTTTTACTGTCATGACAATTATCTGGTTACCGAAGTGGAACTCTTGTGCCCTCCACTGGTGAAAAGCCCAAACTGTGCTTGTTCTGGCACTGTAAACAGTTGCCTGAGGTCCCATTCAATTCTAGCAGAACTGAATAAAAGAGACACACAAACTCAACAACTTAGTAAACTTTGTTTTTACCTTACCCGTTCTCTCTGAGAGACATGCATCTGTGTGCTCATTTTGTTTTTTTATAAGCCATTACATAAAGTAGAGTATTCTTACATCTGATTATTAGATGAGCTAAATGAATTTTCTTGAGCTATTTAACTTACAATTCAGACTGCAAAATGGTTTCTTTCAGGTGGTTGAATCTAGGACATTAACCTCTGTTACATATCACGTGATATGTATGTATGTATGTATGTATGTATGTATATGAGTGCACTATGATGAGATGAAAATAATATTATTGAAATCAGTCTTTCATTTCCAAAACATCTTCATACAATAACTTGTTAAATAGAGGCCATTATTGACGTCAGCTGTAAAAACAGTGGATATCTTTAATCCCTAACACGCTCCGAGGACACTGCAGGGGCGGCAGTAGCTCAGTCCATGGGGGGGGACTTGGTTTGGGAACCGGAAGGTTGCCAACTTAAGTCCCCATCCGGACCAAGTATGGAGTGTGGACTGGTAGCTGGAGATGTGTCAGTTCACCTCCTGGGCACTGCCGAGGCACTGACCCCCTGCTTGGAGCACCTGTCCATGGGCAGCCCGCTAGCTGATATGTGTACACATGATATCTTAATAACCAAAGAAAATTATTAGTCAGTAGGTAACTATACTGCAGCTCCCATGGGGTTTTGATGCTAAACCTTAAACCTAGTAGTAAGTATAAAGGTTTCTATTGTTTTTGAAAAAATCACTGTGTTGATGTTGTGCAGTATAGTATAGCGACTGATCATCAAAACCTGAACTATTATTTACACCCACCTAGAAATCAACAGTACAACAATTCTAATATTCAGCAGTTCATTATTTTTATTTTTTATTTTAGAACCATTAAATATCCTAAGATGAATTTTAAATGAAAGAAAATTTAATTTTTAATGAAAACATACATTTTGCAATACATTCACTCAATAGATAAACCCAGAACACACACACACACACACACACACACACACACACACACACACACAGGGTATGAGATCATAGCTAATTTATGGAAGATCATTATCGACAGAACTGTCGAGGCAGAGAAAATCAATATGCACACAAAGCTCCCAGGGACAGATTTGTAACAGCTGAACAAGTTTTCAGCGCGAGCACAGACAGCATCCTGAGCACAATCAGATATTAGACCCCACACACCTTGTTCACTGCATACAAATCTGTCCTGCTAGCTCTCAAAATATGATTACTCACGTTTGTACTAATTCAAATCTTTCATTTATTATCTAAAAAGTTCACTAAAGCATCTGCTTTTTTTCAGAGAGCTGTGCGTATCAGTGGTGGAAAGTAATACATTTACTCAAGTATTGTATTTAAGAACGCTGTACTTCATTTGCATGTGCCATGAATCATTGTGTTGTTCAGTGAGTTATCTGGTGCATTTGAGACATTTCTGTCTGTGAACTCAGTTGAGCCTGGATTATTGGTTTTTATTGCTGCGGACATTCTTGAACAAACAAAAGAGATTAATAACAAAGATTATCTTTGTCTTTGATAAATATTATCTTTTATTCCTCACCTTTCGTGTCAGTGTGAGGGTTCAGTGCTTTAACATAATTACACTGCAATGTTGACCAAAAAAAAGACAAGCTTAAGTGAGTGGTTAAATAAATGGTAGAAGAAGGCCTACCTATTTGTGTGTGGGAAGATAGTCACACACATGTCGTAGACATGATGCAAATAAAAAATAATGTTTAATAATTTACCAACGCTTCTTCAGGGTATTGACGTACCAATTCAACAGCACAGATGAGAGCAACATCAAGCAGAGAAGCATGTCCATGTGGATCTAAGAGCAAATCATACTAACTAAAAAGCTGGGAGGTGGGGAGGCAAACAAATACAAGCTGGCTGGTAAAAGCGTTTTCATTCATTAAGTCTCTAAACCATCTTGTGGCTGATTCTGACACGTATGTTCAAAAATACCTCCTGACCTTTTTGCACAAAGCTCAGATTTCAAAATAGCGACACAGTGTGGATTATTTATTTGGGCGAGGCAGTAGCTGATTAGAGAATCTTAGGTGCCAGGTGCCATTGAGCAAGGCACCGAACCCCCAACTGTTCGGGGCGCCTGTCCATTGGCAGCCCCCCTTGCTCTGACATCTCTCCATTTAATGCATGGGTATAATTCCTGTTTGTATATGTATATTGGTGCTGTGTGTAATGTGTATAATAACAGAGTGATTTGTTTTTATTTCACCTTGGGGACTAATAATGTATGTCTTGTTATTATTATGTGCTTCAGAGGCCAGGCTGATATTTTCTGAGAATGGTATTGTTTTGTGTTTGTTTTGTATATGGTAAAAAGGATTTTAACAAAAACAACAACTATATGTTACATCATTCCTAGGATGGTTTTAAGGAAGGGATGTCTGCCTAATTTCACCCTGAGTCTCTATCTGCAAAGTCAATGTGGATCAACCTACTACTAAGTGTGCCATAGAAATATTATACGCATTTCGAGTTATTTATATTAATCTGTGAATAAATTGATTAATCTGTAAAAAATAAAAATATAAAATGCACTAAATTTGCAATGAAATGATGTATTCAAAACCTTATTGCTTTTTTTTAATCAAATGACAGAATGTGTTGAATGTGTTATGGTTACTTAATTGTGTTATGCATTTCGACTCCACTCCCTGATGGTGCCTCAGTGCATCAGAGATGGTGGAGAGAGCTTTTCTTGACGTTAATAAATTATTCAGCATTACAAAAAAATCCATTGAGGCACGATGACACATCAGCAGAAAGTAGGAGGAGAAAGTATGTATTGTGTACCGTCCTGAATACAGGGTCCAGTAGGGGTGGAGGTAGCTCAGTCAGTAGGGGGTTGGGACCCGGAGGGTTGTTGGTTCAAGTCCCCATATGGACCAAAGTATGGTGGTGGACTGGTACCTGGAGAGGTGCCAGTTCACCTCCTGGGCACTGCCATGGTTCTCTTGAGCAAGACACCGAACCCCCAACTGCTCGGGGTGCCTTTCCATGGGCAGCTCCCTCACTCTGACATCTCTCCATTAGTGCATGTAGAGGTACTGAGCATGTGTGTGTAATTCAGGCCTGTGTGTAATGTGTGTAATAACAACAGAGTGAAAACATTGTAATTTCCCCTTGCAGGATTAATAAATTATTATTATTATTATTATTATTATTATTATTATTATTATTATTATTATTATTATTATTATTATTGTTATTGTTATTGTTATTGTTATTATTATTATTATAATATTTCTGGTAGAATGTCTAACACCTTTTTGGTCGGTTTGTTTTGTTTTGTGACTGTGGCTCATTATTATAATTATTATTTTGACTCTTTAAATCATTTTCATACAGTGAATCTTAAAGTTATACGAGCAATACAGCTGTTGTTTTCTCATGAAAATAGTTAATATACCTGTAAAAAAAGTGTGTCAGTGTGTTTAATAAGTCTGCATGTGTGCGAGAGCTAACCGTAACAATCATTAACTTTGTTTGAATGATGTTTGCAACCAAAACTGTTTTGCAAAATAAAGTATGTTCCAAATTCTTAATAAAAAAAGGCATATTCTGTGAGACATTAAAACAAAGTTACGTGATTGTAATTACAGTTTTTTCTGAATGCTTAAGCACTAATCGTGATTCTTGTAGCACAATTTCTAAAACTATTAATACGTATAGCAAAACCACTCACTGAGTTTGCAAAACTAAAAGCACAAACACTGCTTTGCACTCAGTTTGCAATTTTGTAACACACACTTTGCAAAACTGTAGGCACAATTCACTGCACAACACTCTTTTTGCAGAACTTTAAACACAACTCACTGCTTACACTCAATTACCAAATTTCCAACACACTCCTAGCAAAATTATACACATGTATGGCTATCATTAACACTATTTTGCCAACTGTCTGGCACACTTTCACATGTGAAAACTGTTTTAGATAATTAGTTCACTTTGCAATCAGCCTAAGTGCTATAAATAAGCCACAGGTAAGCTGTCTGTGTGGAGAACAATGGAAGGAGCAGTAAGAGTGAGAAGAATGAGAATCAGAGGAGGCAGAGGAGGCCGAGGGAAATGACGTGGAGGTGAAGAAGTTGGAGGAAGAGGACGTGGAGTTGAAGAAGCGAGAGGGTTAGAGGAAGTTAGAGGAAGAGGACAAGGAGGTGCAAGAAGAGGACGAGGAGGGGAAAGAGGAAGGGTAAGAAGAGTAAGAAATAGAATAACTAATGACATCAGAGCTACAATAGAGGACCATGTCATCAACCATGGGATGACCCTGAGGGAAGCTGGCCAACGGGTTCAGCCTAATTTGAGCTGCTACACTGTGGCAAGCATCATTAGGACATTTCGAAATGAGAATCGGTAAGTACTTTGTAGCACTGCCATACTCTAATGAGAAACACTACAGTACCATACATGCAAAAATACTGAAATTGTTACTTTACAGAATTGCTAGACGTCCAGATGTTGGGGGCAGAGGAAGAATGTTCACGAAATTTTGTGGCCGGACCCAGAAAGACGACATGATGTAGGCTAATTGTCTTTTACTTCTTTTTTTTTCTGTGAAATTACTATTTTGTGTTCTGACTTTGTCTTGGTTTTGATGAGTGTGAATAAACACCAATACTTAAAGTTTGGATCCTTGTATGTTTACATGACACTATGACAAAAGTATGACCTCAAATTGACATCTGTACACAGAGAAAGCAAAAGCCAGATGTGTTTTGTATTCATACCATCAGTGTGTAGTTGGCACATTGTGTGCTTAGTAGATGATGGCTTGTGTTTACTGGTTGATACGAAAACACCATTTTTACGAAGGTGTGAATAGTTACAGTTTTTTCTGATTGCTTAAGCACATTTTTTGTAACTATTGGCTATTTTTGCAAAACTCTACACACAAATAAGAAAACCTTTCACCCAATTATCAAAACATTGTAGTTCTCTTGCAAAAGCGAACACAGCTATATTAACTATTCACACCTTCGTAAAAATGGTGTTTTCGTATCAAACAGTAAACACAAGCCATCATCTACTAAGCACACAATGTGCCAACTACACACTGATGGTATGAATACAAAACACATCTGGCTTTTGCTTTCTCTGTGTACAGATGTCAATTTGAGGTCATACTTTTGTCATAGTGTCATGTAAACATACAAGGATCCAAACTTTAAGTATTGGTGTTTATTCACACTCATCAAAACCAAGACAAAGTCAGAACACAAAATAGTAATTTCACAGAAAAAAAAAAAAGTAAAAGACAATCAGCCTACATCATGTCGTCTTTCTGGGTCCGGCCACAAAATTTCGTGAACATTCTTCCTCTGCCCCCAACATCTGGACGTCTAGCAATTCTGTAAAGTAACAATTTCAGTATTTTTGCATGTATGGTACTGTAGTGTTTCTCATTAGAGTATGGCAGTGCTACAAAGTACTTACCGATTCTCATTTCGAAATGTCCTAATGATGCTTGCCACAGTGTAGCAGCTCAAATTAGGCTGAACCCGTTGGCCAGCTTCCCTCAGGGTCATCCCATGGTTGATGACATGGTCCTCTATTGTAGCTCTGATGTCATTAGTTATTCTATTTCTTACTCTTCTTACCCTTCCTCTTTCCCCTCCTCGTCCTCTTCTTGCTCCTCCTTGTCCTCTTCCTCTAACTTCCTCTAACCCTCTCGCTTCTTCAACTCCACGTCCTCTTCCTCCAACTTCTTCACCTCCACGTCCTCTCCCTCGGCCTCCTCGGCCTCCTCTGATTCTCATTCTTCTCACTCTTACTGCTCCTTCCATTGTACTCCACACAGACAGCTTACCTGTGGCTTATTTATAGCACTTAGGCTGATTGCAAAGTGAACTAATTATCTAAAACAGTTTTCACATGTGAAAGTGTGCCAGACAGTTGGCAAAATAGTGTTAATGATAGCCATACATGTGTATAATTTTGCTAGGAGTGTGTTGGAAATTTGGTAATTGAGTGTAAGCAGTGAGTTGTGTTTAAAGTTCTGCAAAAAGAGTGTTGTGCAGTGAATTGTGCCTACAGTTTTGCAAAGTGTGTGTTACAAAATTGCAAACTGAGTGCAAAGCAGTGTTTGTGCTTTTAGTTTTGCAAACTCAGTGAGTGGTTTTGCTATACGTATTAATAGTTTTAGAAATTGTGCTACAAGAATCACGATTAGCGCTTAAGCATTCAGAAAAAACTGTAATATAGCTGTGTTCGCTTTTGCAAGAGAACTACAATGTTTTGATAATTGGGTGAAAGGTTTTCTTATTTGTGTGTAGAGTTTTGCAAAAATAGCCAATAGTTACAAAAAATGTGCTTAAGCAATCAGAAAAAACTGTAATCTTCAGCCGAATGGTTTTGACAGAAGTCTGTAATTACAACAGAGATCCAGTAGAGGTCTCCCTTGTAAATACAGTAGAAGGCTGACAGACTTGGAGAAAGTATTCTAATAATGTACTGTTTATTTTAGGGTTTGTCGCAGCAGTTCTCAAGTGAAACAGCAACCAGGAAGTCAGAAAATAAAGAAATCTAGCGTTGTGTATGTGTCTTTGGTGTCACTCTCTTAACTTTGAATATTTGAGAGATGAGCTGCATTCATGACATCATCATGTCAAATATATGTTAACGACAACATCTTCTGGGATATATATTGTGGGATACATCAAAGCCATTATGTAAGAGCAGAGATTTGTGGTGTTTATTAGTCTTTAAGAGTGTGTTAGAATGTGCAGAATTGGCTACCAGGGTGAAAAGGTCATTTGTCATTTCACTGTGAGTTCAGTCGGGACAGTTAAAGGCCACTGGTGGAGCAGAATTTAAAGCAGAGTTTATGTGGTTTGGACAAAAAACATCATGTCTCCAAGTCAGCTGTGAATTCTGGGCATCTTAATGGGAGAATTCAGTAAAGGCTGAAGTATTACTTACACAATTCCAAACTGGTCAACACCATGCAAATTACATTTTTGGTCAGCAGGTGTCAGTGATTTCATATCAATAATGAATATAGGCTATCAAGACCCAATTAATGATTTTTTAAAGTATAAATTCAAGACACATTCACACATTGAATATGCTTATTTTGTGACTCTCAACGGATCAAATAGTCACCAGAAGCCTGTTTCACTAGCCTGATGTCGTCATACTCAGATTCTAGTCACAATCTGAGTCTGATACGGCTCCATTGGGCTGTGATTATGGGGCGTGTTTCAATTAGCCTGGATGCCAACCAAATTTAGCCCTGCCCACAACATTTGAGGTCCGGAAGTTATTCTGACTAGAATCTGAGTATGACGACGTCAGGCTGGAATCCCGTAGGAAGGATGGCAAAAAAAATCTTTCCGATCGACAAATGACTTGATCGTGGTTCTCTGTTCCTCTTTCAAAATGAATGCACAGCATCTTCTATAACAGACGCGATGGCGGAATCTACACATCTCAATTCTCCAGCGGCAGCCATCTTTGTTGTAAACAAATTCAACCCAAGCACTCTTTGGTGACGTGGTTGATTACGTTACTGTTGATCATCTGTCCATCATCGTATAAAGCCCGCCCTGACAATTTGATTGGTCCAAACAGCTCTAGTTCGAGCATAGTTGCTCCACAACGGATCAATGCTGCGTTCCAGACACACTTTTTAGCCCGTAAGTTATGACTTCAAGTCACAACTTACGACTTGGTAGCATTCCAGGCAAAGTCACCACAAACCCTTCTTGCTAGCATGTTAGCTAGCAGCTACCTACCATTGACATTAGCTAGCAATAGCTGATAATAGCAATTTCTAGTCAGCAACATATTTTGGGCTTCATTTAATAAACATAGCCTGTAGTAGTCCACAATCAAATGTGTATTGTTTTGATTAAAATTTGCAGAATTACTTTACGTTGCATATTTATTTCTCACTGTTAATCACCGGCGTCTGTACAGCATAAATAGGGTCGACGTTGTTTATGTGTGTGTGACGTCAAAACTGTAACTGGGAGTACAACGATCTTGTACGAGTTCACGAGTAGTAAGTTACAGGTTTGACTGCCGTTCCAGGGCACTTTCACGGGTAGAAGGTTGTGAAATCATGAGTTACAGGTTGCCTGGAACGCGCCCCAAGTCCAGACCGAACTTCCCGACCTCAAATGTTGTGGGCGGGGCTAAGTTTGGCTGGCATCCAGGCTACTGTTTCACTGCTATATTTCCAAATTTTAGCAAACCTTTAGCATCAAAAAACAATATTAGATTTATTTTGTTGTCCATTTACTAACATAGAAGGTGGGGCTTTTGTTTATAGTAGATTGTGTCTTTAAAATCAGCCAGGAAGCCATTAGCCTAAATAGGAATAAAAGGATGAAAATGTACTACTACTATGCACATTGTAAATGAACATAAGAGACTAATGCAACGTTTTTTACTTACTATTTTGAGTTAATATTGATCTTTTAAAGTAAAGTAAAAACACAATGAGCTGCTAAATCACAATTTTATGCAAAAAGCATGAGATACAAAAGCTAACTTTCTAAGTCAAACAGTTAAGATACAATGTAGCTTAACAATTATCACTTGTTTAGGCAACATTAGGAGATCATAAGATTCAGAATTATTAGATGTAATAACCTAAAAAGTCTTGGCTTTTTGAAATTTTGACTTTGCATTTCACAATAAGTGAATTTCTTGTTTGCATGACTATTTTTATTTCTGTCATTTCTAACATTTCATCTATTTCCTTTTGTCTTTTTCTGGCATAAATGGGATTCCATACTCATGCAGTAAAACTAAGAAAAATGTCCAGACTAACATATCTTTGTTAAACCAGCCCTGCAGAGGATGTCCTTGTAACAGTCTTTTTTTTTTTCTTCCTTTCGAACATCCTTTTTGAGAGTGTGCACGGAAGCAGAGAGAGCAGCTCCCCTGAGAGAGAGAGGAACGAGATGGAGAGAAAACGACAGTCTTTGAAATATATAGGACGTCTATCAGAAATAACAATCACTTCACCTTTACTGTAATGGTGTGGAGGATTGTGGGAGTGGATAATCTACATGTGATTAAAATCCGGTAAAGTGCTGGTTTGTCGGTAAGAAGGGAGACGGAGATGGAGAGCGTGTCTGTGCAGGTAAGATCATGATTTAAAAGCTCAGTCGCGGTATTTTTTTTGTTGGAAATGAACAGCATTTTTGACTTTAGGGACTTTTGTCGGAAACAAACTGACAAAGTGTTTTGCGCAGCGCTTTGTGATGTTGTTTACAATGGCGTCGACCACCGCGCCTGATTAATGAGGTCAGTTGTTAAAACACACATTGGCACGTAGATTATTGTTTTATAGTAGGCTGCGCTTGTAGGGAATATCATCTCATTGTTCGTGGAAAAGCAGCAGGTGGAGGATCACCTGTAGAGCCTAAAAGCGAGACAAATACGAGGGAGCTGATTGGCTGTAGCTAGCCTACAGTAAATGCCACATTTGGGGCACTTTAAGCAGAAATGGTATGTTGAAAAGCACGTAGAAGTACAAATCTGTTTATTAATTTAAAAAACATTTTTTTAAACATCCCTTTAAAACATCCAAAACATATGCAATAGCCTATAACATCTTAATTTACGAACATAGTCAATTAAAGGAATTGTTCAATATTCTTTTGATTTTTGGTTTGTAGGTGGAGTTTTTTGGAGTTTTGTGCTGCAACATCCCTGCTGGTTGCCTGGCAACATCATTAGATTCCTGCTTTCTGGATAGCCATTAGACCTTTTCACAGATGTAAACATAAACATTCTAAATGGACCCAAGTTGATTTCCTGTTGCAATGTGAATGGCATCAACTGACAGGAAGTTAACAAGGGGCCAGGCTGTTGCCTTATGGCAAGCCTTTTTAACATTTAACAGCTAGACTGGATATGTGTTGCAGATATCTGTAATTCAGTTTTGCCTAGTCAAAAACAACATTTCAGATATCCGCAACTACATTCTTCCTATCCATAATTGTCATTTCAGATATCCACAAAGACATTCTTCCTAGGACAAATGACGTCACTTTTTACATTCATTTGTATGGGGTTTATCATTACAGATATCAACAATTCAGTTGCGGATATCCACTATGTGAATTACGGATATCTGCAACTGAATTGTAGATATCTGTAATTCCAGTTTGAGATATCTACAATTTGATTCTGACTAGTCATAACTCCAGTTCAAGATGTCTTCAATTCAAGATATCTACATGTTCATTTTGAGATATCTTAAATTAAGTTTTGACTAGGCGAAATGATGTTGTAGATATCTGTAACTGGAATTATGACTAGTCAAAATGGAGTTGTAGATATCTCAAACTGCAGTTAGGGATAGTCATAATGTAATTGTAGATATCTATTATCAAGTTATAGATATCTTGAAATCAATTTTGATTAGAGATATCGGAAATTTGAGATATCTGTAACTTTCATTCTGCCTAGTCAAAATGTAATTACAGATATCTTGAATTAGAGTTTTGACTAGGCGAAATTACGTTGCAGATATCTGTATGCAAATTAGGCCCGCATCCCACTAGGCGGAGCACCTGTTAACTGTTAACTTGTAATTAGCACTGATTACAGCCAATGCCATGACTGCTCCTTCATCCATTCACTTTGATTATGGCGGGGAGGGGAAATTACGTATTTATGGATATCTAAAATAGAGCAACGTCATGTACAATAATTTGCACTAGTCATAATGACGTTTGAGATATCTTTAACTTTAATTCTGTCTAGTCAAAACTGAATTACAGATATCCGCAATTGTCATTTAAGATGTGTGACGAGTTGAATGTCGTTTCCAATGACGTCATTGCAGATATCTGTAATTCAGTTTTGCCTAGTCAAAACTGAATTACAGATATCTCTAACTGTCGTATCGACTAGTCACAATTACGTTACAGATATCTTGAATGACAATTCCAACTATCCAAAAGGTAATTACGACTAGTCAGAAAGACGTTGTTGATATCTACAATGTTAATTCCGGATAGTCAAACTTAGCTTTTAAATGTTAAAAAGGCTTGCCATAGTTGCCTAGCATTGAAAAGGTCTATTTGGGCTTGGGGGCGTGACGTCGGTTGCCGAGCCCAATAGACTAGCTATCCACTAGCTATGCTAGGCTATTTCTTAGCAAAAAGCAACTCTGCCTCAAGCCCACAAATTGTTGTTTTTAGATGTGTTTGTTTGTGGAAGGAACAAAATGTGGTACAGTGTGTTTGTTAGTGAGCTTAAGAGCTGGTAGGTGTATTTGTTTTCAACTTTGGACATAGTCAGGCTAGCTGTTTCCAGTCATTATGCTCTAGGTCCATGCTTAATGCGGCCAACATAACTACAATAAATATGAAGCTGGAGCCTGCAGCTGGTTAGCTTAGCTTAGCATAAATACTGAAAACGGGGAAACAGCTAGCCTGGATACGTCCAGAGGTAACAAAATGTACCTACCATCACCTAAAGCTCACTAGCTAACATGCTATATCTTGTTTGTTCAATCCATGCAAAAACTGAAGGCCATGTTCCAGACTATTTCTTTTCTAGGACCAAAGCCTGTTAACAATTACGCTGCCCCAATGGTATAAAACGGTACACACTTCCTGTCTCCTAAGAGGGCGCGGCCTTGTTAGTGTAGTGAACGTCATCGGCATGGATGCAAACTTATATGAAAGAATGAAAGTAGAGATCATTAGATGAAGTGATACATCATTGCATTCAAAATTAAATGAAAATGGGCACTTGTAGAAGTCTAAGTAAGTCGTTTTCCACTGAACATTTGACTATTTGTTAAATTCCGACACATTTTTGCTGTACAGACCAAGAAGCAGTGTCTTACAACTACCACAGTTACATTTAAATAGGCTACAGTAAAATAAGTCATGCCTCCTAATTAGGGTCTGTGGCCTGTTTGGGCTATATAAATTAAATTGACTTGACTGCTGCATAGACAGCATGTCTGTGATGCACTATAAAGACGCTGCTCCAGGCTTTGGTTGCTGCACCAGCGTCTTTACAGGCTACACGCCAAGTTTAGAGTGCTTTGTACCACAAGCAATGACAAGAATGTAGACAACTTCACTGCTTGGTGTCAGTCTTCAGTGTCCTGCTAAAACAACACATCTCTTCATTTTCCAGTTAGTTTTCAGTATTTGGCACTTGTCAGCAGATGTTGTAAGTGTACGACATATGTCATCCACCTTTAAGAGGATATTATGCTTCCAGTTAGCTCTCTGAATCATACTGTCACCAGGCTATCATGTTGCAGATGACATGCACACCAGTGAGTTTTTTTTGGGCTTAATTCTCTCAAGTGTTTAATCACATTTATAAGCTGGCGAGTTCAGTTTAGTGTAACTAATGTTTAATTAGTCATTGACTTGAAATGCGAAGCACTTACCATGTTAGCTTTATCACAGAAGCCTTCGACATTCCTCAGCTGGATTCATGTCTGGCTTTTTACATTCACTTAATCAAGTGGTAGCATGCAGTCTAAAATTGATCGAATGTTGAGTGTGCTGTTGATGGACACATTGTGGAGTAAAATGAACGCACAGTGGAAATTGCTCACAGCTGATTATACAGTGGTAAGAAATGTGGCAGCTTGTAAAACCAGAAAATTGCATTACTACTAAGGATGGGCATTCGATAAAAGTTTCTTTGGCGATCGTCGGGAGAATTAACGATCGACTATCGATTAATCATTAATATTTTTATATTAAAATGTATTATTTATTTAACTTTTTATAAATGAGAAACTCAATGAAAATACAAAAATACAGCATGTTTTTCCTCGAGATCTTAATTACAAGAAGAACAACTTGTGGTAGTTAAACTGGAGGTTAGGCTAAACTTGTATATGCGTTGCGGTGCTCTGAAGCAGCGGAACCTGCTGCTGCGAGCCAGCATTCTTAAACAGAGACCCTGTTCCAAAACAATAAATAAAAAGAATCATGTTAAATAATAACTTAACCAAAAACATAATAATACTTAGATCTGACAGGTTTTGTCAAAATGTAACTCAAAACTATCCAAGGCACGGACAAAGCCTAATATAAAATAACCAGTAACTCACATACAACTTCTGCACCAGTCTACTGGTTTTTGTTCAATAGTCCCACGCCACCCTTCGCCGTGACCTCTTCATGATTACTTTTGAAATCAAAACGGAAACTCGCAGATAACTGAGCAGCCTATGGCGCCCCCGGGTGGTAAAATGTTTAATTACAACATTGTCACACAGTGACAGTTAATTTCATTGCTTCAAGATACACTACGCAACGCAACCTGCATTAGTTTAATCGATGACAAATTAACATGATCGACGAAATCCCTAATTACTACTGTAATTCATTTGAAAGCATTTTTTTCACCAACTATTTCATTTCTATACAGTAACTCTATGCTGCAAGTCTTCAGACAGCAGCTTTCCAAGGTCCAAGTTTTATTGACTTAAGGTGTTTATATTTTTTCGTTTAGTCTATTAAAATGCTGTAAAATGGTGAAAAAGGCTCATCACAACACAAGTCCAATATGGCATTTTTAAATCGCTTGTTTTTTCTGACCAGCCATCCAAATCTAAAAGATAGTCAATTAACAATGATATAAAACAGAGAAAAACAACAAGTCCCTACATTTTAAAAAGCTGAAACCACTGAATTTTTTCTTCTTCTATTTGCTTGATAAGATTAATCAATTTTCCAAAGTGTCTAAGTTAAGTCTTTGTTGATGTAATTAGTTGTCTTCAGCTCTATACTTAACGATAATCAAATTAATTTCAAGTGTCATGCTGTGATGACAACAGCACCTCAGAAGATTAAAAAGCTAATTTCATGGAACAAATCTTCAACGGCACGATGTGACTTTACATGGATAAATCACCTAAAACTAAAGCTCGAGGTGTAGTATTGCCCTGCGACTGAACCTTGAGCCCAGGTAACCCCTCCCACCTGTCAACTGTTGAGTCGCTCACAGCCACATGAGTCCTCCCTCTCTCCTCCCCTCTCTCTCTGCTCTCCTGTGCATGTCTTGACATGCCGAGAAACACCAAGGGAGGGAGGAGACAAAAAAACCCAAACAGGAAAAACCGGAGAGCATGAGAGACAGATAGATGGAGAGAGGGAGAGAGGGAGGCGTGAAGTAGCAACCAAGGGTTGTAAAGAGCTGAAGGCGTAAGAAAGGAAAATGACATTTCATGCTAAAGCTGCAGTTTGGGAATCGATGCTCGAAGTCTTAAAAGAAGCGGGACAGAAACTGAGAGGAGGGAAGACTGTAGCTGTAATTGGAAGATGAAGGAACGCTCAGTCAGGGTGGGGGTGAGATACTGTGTCATTATATCTGTGAAAAACAAGCTGTCAGTTCCTCTTGACTCATTCCTTTTCCCTCTTTCTGATTTTTGACTGTACAGCTTCACGATCTCCAGGAGAGGCACGATGAACGACGGTAACCATAGATCCTCTTCTTCGCTGTAGCGTTTCAAACCGTGCAACAAACAGATCATGACAAATCCGAATAAAGAAACTGAAGAGGTGAATCATTCGCTGACTTAACCTTTCTCTGACTCCTCTGCTTGTCAGTCTTACACCTCTAGACCTGCAGGGGACAGACAGCCACTGATAATAATCGCCTGATGCAACACTTTCAGGAACTCTGTGTCAGGAAATACCCAGAGCTGTCTCAAGCCAGAGGTGTTAAGAGCTGCAGCTCAACCTAAAAGTCAGAGTACAATTACTGGAGGAGCATGGTGGAACGTGGAGTTCAGAGCAGTGAGTTGTCGCCTGGAAGTCAAACCCCCAGGAAGAAATGAGTAGCAGTGGATTTGGCAGCAGCTCCAGCTTGCTCCAGGGCCGACGTTTCTACTGCCGGGAATGGGCCCTGGACAAGCTGCGGCGCTGCCTGGACAGCCGCTCCGTGCCGGGGCAACCGACAGGGCTGCTGGTGATGGGGGGCCCCGGCGCCGGGAAGACCGCTCTGTGCACTGAGGTGGTGTGGCCCACCTCGAAGGCAGGCCTGGCAGTCGGGCTGGCACCGCGCTGCCTGGCCTCCCACTTCTGCCAGAGGGAGGACCAGAGGAGTACGGTGCTGTGGAGGTTCGTCCTGGGCCTGGTGGAGCAGCTGAGGGCCTCACCTCTCCTCTCTCCTGGGTACGAAGAGATCCTCAACAGCCCGTCTCTATCCACTTCTCTGGAGCCTCTCGCCTGTCAAAGAGACCCTGATGATACCTTTAAGAGGTTTGTATCACATTTGTTTCAGACTTTTACTCTAGAAATGTTTTGATGCGACAGTCACACACTTGGTTTATTCTTTATTGAAGCCGATTTGAGGGAGATTACAAGGTTGAGAGAACAGTTAACCAAAGGTAGCAAGCCTGTAACTCATGCAGGCGCTTGGCATGTGGGTGCATGTTCAAGAGTGAGGCTCATTCCCAGCTCCACACAGCAAAATGTATGTGTGGTATTACGTTCTGTAAATGGTGATTATTGTTGATGAAAGCAGGAGCAGCTGAACAAAGTTGCATCTGACACGTGTCAAAAGGGAAACAAGTGGTTTATTGGTGAAAACAACACGGTGAAAACCTGTGCCACAAGTTCCTTTTTGTTTTGTAAATAATCAGTTCCAACATTTGATTGTGGTGACCCAAAACATTCAGCGTTTGTAGTCATTTTAGATGTGATAACCGTGGTCATTGAGAACGTAACCTAGTCTGTTGTCAACCAGACAAGCTTAGATTTGAGATCATAGACACATTAAGGACCCATTTATTGCTTTGTAAATAAAAGCTTGCTTGATTGTCTTAATGCTACTCAGCATGGGAAATGTGAATTTGATTTGTAGCCTATTGCTACAATGAAAACTATGGCTGGCTGATTTGAAATCAGTATGACAAAAAAGAATATTTTTCCATGATCAGTAGGGTTGGGTATTATGACAGTATATACCATGAGACTAAATCAATTTTCTACTGTCCTGAGATTTTGCCTTATTCTTTATACTGGGGTTGGTATCTCTTGATAATATCTGTATAATCTGTATTAGTGTTAGGGTTATTTGATTTGAGCTACTCGTTTTATAAATTGGTATACAGTATAACAAATTATAGGATGTGTATGCAAAATCAATCCAGTTGATGCTCAAAACAGTGAATGTTGCACTGTTAAAAAAAGAAAGAAGCCGATTTTGTCAGTTTATAAGTTTGTTTAGCATCACTACGTTGGACAAGCGTATGATATCATAAGATTCTGATTCCACTGCAAGTTGATTAATAATGATATTGGATTATCATCCCTCACTGCAATGGCAGCAACACTATAATAAAACACATAAAAAAAGCTCCCCACTTAGAGGCCATCCACATGAAGACGCGTTTGGATGGAAACGCACTTTTTTTTGCATCGTTTGGGCCGATTGTCCACACGAATCCTGTAAACGCAGTGCCCGTAAAAGTACTTTTTTGAAACCTGGTTCCAGGGTGAATAAAAAAAAAAAACGCCTCACGTTTGGCTTCGTATGGACGGCGAAACCGCATACGTGCTCGATGATGTCATCCCCACACACCTCACAGCTGACTGCCTTCAACCCAGCTGACTGCTCTAGCAGGGACGCAATGCTGTTTATAAAGTGGAAGTAGCTATACAACTTATCAACTAGCTAGCTAATCTGTCTGTTTATCAACTCCTTGAACAGATTATAGTAACTTTTAGCACCGCTTATTGTAGAAAGGCCACCGCAAGAAAAACGTAAAGCTAGATTATCAAAAAGACATCGGATCATCGATGTTTGTTTGACTGCCGATGTTATCTAGCAGAGCTCTGCTAGCTAGCGCGCTGCGATCATGTCCGATAGAATGTAAACAAAGACACGTTTTCTAGGTGGCCTTTATATAACGAGCAGTGGTGAAAGTTATTAAAGTCTAGTCCGTGGATGTATTACAGTTTTTTTCAATTGTTTACACGCAATTTTGAAAACCGGGTTCTTTTTTTCAAAATATAATCACAATTATCCAAACACCACACTCAATTTGCATAATTCCTAGATTGTTTGCAAAATGACACACTTCAGTCAAAACATACACACTTCAGTCAAAACATATACACATATTTGTGAAAATGCTATTTGTTTTCATTTAACCAACACAGTCCTCAATGATCAGACACTATTGCAGCCAGTTTCACACTGCTGTGATAAATGAAAAACACATTTGTTAAAAAAGTAATTTTAGGAAATAGCATGTGCTAGATTTTTGGCCAGACATTGTTATGTAAAGGATAATTTAGATGACAAAAAAATAGTGACAAACCCACAACATTCTTCATGATTAGTTTGAGATATAGGGAGAATGTACACAAATAGGCCTACTATAAACTTACCAAGCACTGCACAACACTGATGCTGCAGACTGAATATTTCAAGTATTTATTTCAATACTTACAGTATTTCTTACCATAATCAGTTACAGTAATCAACCAACAATGAAATCAATGAAACAAATAAAATCTGTAGACAAATAAAAATTACTACATGAAGTACATACACTTTGACTCTGACTTTGAATACTGTAACTGCTGCCTTTTATAACACACCTGAGTGCTGCGTTTTCAAATTAGCACATGTGTGTTTCCACACCTGGTGGATGTGCTTATCCAATTCGTTCATTGGTGTGGTCATTGGCAATCCGGGGCTTTGTAATGACAAGAAAGTAACCTCACAATCCTTATCTGTGTCTAAGGTGTGAACATGTGTGTAGAGTTTTACAAATCACTGTGTGTAATGTTTTGCAAAAAGGGTGAAGCAGACATTGTGTGTAATGTTGTGCAAATCTGTGGAGGTGTTTTGGTCATTGGAGTAGAATTTTGCAAATTGTGTGGACATTTTTATTTTAGTGTGTAAACAATCGTAAAAAACTGTAAGAGAACTAGCTAGCTAGTCATGTTATGAAAGGAAGTGGAAGTGACTGAAGGCTGCTCTTCTTCTCGTTTCCTTAATTTCTGTAGCAATAACAGCGCCGCCTACAGGCCTGGCATATGAAGTAGCGTGTTGAGTCATTTACAGATGGATTCACGTGGACGTGAATTTTCTTGGACCGAATCCAGGGAAGACGGATGCGTTTTCATCCTAACGTCTTCATGTGGACATGGCCTCAGCCTAGAAAAATTAGTGATTGAGTGTCAAACACAGCAGCAGCTCCTGCTCACGTTGTGGGAAAAAGATCCATGAAAGCTTTAAGTTTGCACCTATTCTTGTATAAACAGAGGTGACTCCCAGCAGGTGTTTAGACTGTCAGCAGACAAAAAGAGTTGCAAAGCCTGTAAATGTAAAAAACTAACAAACGGCCATAGCTGAAGCAAAGAGAGGCCACGGCAGTTACAGGAAAAAGACGGCAGCAGCTATTCTTCTTCGTCTTATATTTATTTCTCCTCTCATAATGCAGCCCATTCACAGCACACACAATGGGCCTCCATTGTGAATGAATGCTACAGTGTTATTTACGACACAACTTCCTTTCAGAGAGGAGAAAAAAAGAACAAAGAGGTGAAAAATGCCTCTAGTACCCCAGTGACCGTCTCAGCACCAGTCAGCGAGGTCACCCTCCTCTCCAGGACTTTTTCACTCTCTCCTGGTGTGTTTGCTCTGCAATGAGTCTGAGCCCTTTCACGCTCCTCCTGTGTTTGCTTACCTCTGGTGTGAAGTACCGAGCTGGATTCCTCATTCCCCTCAGACTGACTCACAGCCAGACACTGTTTGTGTTTGGAGCTCTTGTGAGAGAAAGTGGCTGCGAGCGAAACATTGCCATGCGAGAACAGCTGTTGACAAACTGTTGAAACATGGGCTTCAATCAGCAGTTAAAGGGCATACATGGGATGTATGGCTCTAGGCAACTGGTTGGAGTCAGCAAGTCATTACAGTTTGTTTTGATTGCTAAATGACACTGGTCACAACTGAAGAATGTGCAAAACTCTAACCACAGTCTGCATTACTAACAGTCAATTGAGCTATAGTCTATATCCACGACGTTCCAATTCTGGGATCGCTCCTTTGCTGCTGGAAAAAAGCCGATATCCGTTTCCTTCCTCTTTCTTTGTGTTGTAATTTTAAACTCCGGTGGATTCATGAGGGCTATGGTTAACTGCTCCTCAGATCTCTGCAGGTTGAATTGAGACAGCTAGCTAGACTATCTGTCCAATCTGAGTTTTCTGTTGCACGACTAAAACAACTTTTGAACATACACGTGTTCTACCCAAAAAAGTTCCTTCCCGAGGATATGTTGCAGCTTCACAGTGGCTCCGCTCGGTGCTTAGCGCCGCCCAAGACGATTGCGATTGGTTTAAAGAAATGCCAATAAACCAGAGCACGTTTTTCTCCCATCCCGGAATGCTGTGTGGACCCTCTACTGCAGCGCCATGGAGGAAGGTCAATGCAAGACTACCTGAGCTAAAAGAGTTCACATCACCTGCAAAACTCATCCCAAACACAACTCTTCACGTCTCAAAACAGGCTCAGTGCAGCCAAACACAATATGACCAATCCTCATCTAGATAACACACACCATCACTCAGAACACACTGAGTAAAAACTCTAGCATCAAACTAACTTTTCATCTTTACAGTTTAAATAATTTGAGTGACTTTACACTAATCAAAATTTTCTAGAAGATTCTTTTCTAGAAAAGAGTGCATTTAAATGTATTTATTATGACATACCATACACACACACACATATATATATATATATATATATATATATATATATATATATATATATATATACACACACATATATATATATATATATATATATAGACACACACACACGCAGTATGTGTTCACTAACAAGTCTAAAACAAGACACCTGCTCATGCTTTTAGCTGAAATTGCAATCAGCAGTGTTTGAAATGCACCAGGCTGAAATCTGTACTGTTTTGAATGAGTGGTTAACAGTTTTGACAGCAGTGTGTTAGCATTTGAACAAAGTGCTGTAAGTCCACAGCGGTGTGCAGGTTGTAGTTAAAGTCATGGGATGAGTAGACTTTTGAAAACTGTGTTCAAGCTATGAAAAACGAACTAGAGTTTGGTCCACATGAACTGCTGCTGTGCAGACTGTGGTTAGCGTTTTGCACGTGGCTCCAGTTGTGGTCACTGTCGTTTAGCAGTCGGAAAAAAAACGAACTCTTTTATGCCGTGCTGCTCCCTCTGACTGAAACCTTTTTTTTTAACAGTTAGATTTAAAGTTCAAAAAGTTGGTCTTTTTCTGTGAATCATAGCTGCGGTAACAACTGGATGTGTTATTGTTTGACAGTTTTAGGTCGGTTTCACACATGTAGTTCGGTTCACTTCGCCCAGGAAGAAATGATCAACTGTTGCCTCTTATCTGGTTCATTTCATGTTCACACTAACGTATTACAAACGTACCAAGAGGACAGTGGTAGAAGAAGTACTCAGACCCTTTATTTGAGTAAAAGGAGAAATGCCATGGTATAGAATAGTTAAAAAAAAGTACTCATTATGCAAAATGGCTCCTTTCACAGCGTCATATTGTTTTAGAACATCATATTCATGTAAGAGCATTTTAATGCTGTTAGTCAATGTGGAGCCAAGAGTTTAGCAATTTAGATACTTTGTATACTACCGGGTAGATTAGTAGTATAGTACGTATCATATCATATAAGCATATCATGTTTTATGTAAGAAGTAACTGGTACTAAAAGTGTCAAAGAAATATGATGGAGTAAAAAGTACATTTCCCTTTTGAAATGTTGTATAAGTAGCTTAGAATGGAAATACATGGTAAATCGTACCTAATCTACTTAGTTACATTTCACCACTGCAAGAAGAGTAAACAGTAGACATACTTAATGACGAACAGGTAGAAACAGGACAAAAAGGTGTTGCATGTTGTAATGTTTTTTTCGTTGACTTAGGAGCTGCCAAAACACGAGCACAATTAACAGCTTTTCTGTGTCTAACAAGTCAGGAAAAATCCTCGCCCTCACATGCTGACAATATGCACACATAAATGTTACCATGGTTACCAAATCCTCTTTCATATTTATATATAGACAATATATATTTATATTTACATTAATTATACAGATGGTTTGCTTGACAGCTACTATCATATTATCCTGGGGTGGCCCACTCAGCTTCAAACTCTTATGTTTGATTCTGAGGTTGTGATATTTTCTTAAAACTTTTTTTTCCATCAGTAGTCTGTAGCTCATTGTTATTGCTGCCTATTTTGCCCAAGGCACTTTAGTTACCAGTGTAGTGTTGCTACAAAAGGAGTTTTACCGCCAATCGGGTCATCCCTTACTGTGAAAAAATAAAGCCCAGTTTTCTAACTAATCTTTCCTAAACTGAATGTTTTATATTGGATATGGATGCAGCAACAGGTAACGTACAGAAGAATATATTATATAAGCTACAAGAAAAGGGACAAATAACGAGATAAGAAAGAATAAAAAAAAAAAACTAACTCCACAAAAAAACTACAGACTTGCACGAGCACAGACATAAAGTATAATACAATAACTAGCGTACTCAAAAAGCCTGAAAATATTTGTTGCTTTTCAGTGTGGTCATCAGGCAGTTTGTTCCAGAAAACAGGACCAAGCCCCCTCAACCAATCTGAATCTTACTCTAGGTTCCAAACCTCTACAAGTTGAATTAAAGCTCAGGGTTAAAGGTCACCCACAGACCTGTGTCCAGGACTATGTGGGCTGAATGGAGCGGTAAACCTTAAGCAGCAATAAAAGGTGCATTACACTTCCTCCACAGCAGCCCTGAACGTGTGCCCGGTGAGGGAGTGTCGCTTTAATCGGATGACTCAAGCAAACAGAGTTATGATAAGCTTGTTGTAACCCAGATGTAGCCGTCAAACAGGGCAGGGTTTAAATCTGCTTTTGATTGCAGGATGTGCTCAATGATAAAATGCAAGGCTACCGCGTGGGGCAATGTCTTAACATAATGATATGATTGACACATTAAGGCTTGGTCTGTAATATCTTGCAGAAAGATACAAGATTGATGTGAGCCTCTCTGACTAAAGACATATTTTTGGTGTGGCCTATTGTTCACCTACAGTATATTGGTTTGTATTTCTCATACATACAACACATTAGGTTTAGTACTGAAACCAGTAATTAATCAAAAATACATTTAACAACTAATTTTAATGTGTTACAGTGGTGGAAGATCTCAGATCTTTTCTTAAGTAAAAGTAGCAATACTACAATGTAGAAATACCCTGTTACAAGTAAAAGTCATGCATTCAAAATCTTACTTTAGTAAAAGTACAAAAGTATTCAAATCAAAATATACTTAAAGTACAAAAAGTAGAAGTAGAGTAGAAGTAGAAAGCAGCAGTAGAGTACAAGTACCTAAAAAATAAAAAAAAATAAAATAAAAAAAAACTGTCGTGAAGTACAGTACTTGAGTAAATGTTCTTTGATTCTCTCCACCGCAGCAAATCAACCAAAAATGCCAAATCTCCGCTGCTTCCTGCCTCTCAAATTTTAGGATTTGCTACTTTTCTTTGTTTTATATTGTTGTAAATTTAATATTTTTGAGTTTTAGACTGTTGGTCACATAAAATAAGCAATTAAAGATCATACCCCTATGAAATGACGTCATCATACATCGTCGCTAGCTGGCTGCCATGGAGTCCATTCAAGGCTAGTCAGAGAAATGTTTCAATTAAGAACATGGTTGCAAATATATATGTACAGGACTGTGTAGAGCACAAAACAATACTGTTGTAATTTTTTTTAATCAATTATTTAAGCCGAAAATACTTACATTCATGAGACGATGGATACCCCTTGGTTTCAAGTAATCTCGGTTTAGTAATGCTTGGTTTTAAGGGGTATCTAACCCTTTCCCCTTAGCCCTACCCCTCGATCAAAACGAGAATTGGGATAGGCTTTACTCTCACGTGAACGTGCAAAACTAAGGGGAAGGGGTAAGGGGAAGGAGCAAGACAGACAATTGGGATTCAGCAGCCTCAACTAACATCATAAACAAATTAATTATTTCCTTCAGGGGAAAATGAGACGTGCTATTCCACACAGCAAATGCCATATATTTGAGTCTCAATACTGTTTAGGCTGATTTCTTCTGAATTATTTATAATGGGTTGAGACATGTCAGGATGTGGGTAGCTTATCACCACTGCTGAATACTTTCCTGTGCTAAAGCCTGAACCAATATACACCAATAAACCACGCTAGTTAAAATGTCCATTAAGTGAGGGCAAATGTAATAATTTATGGACGTTTTAATGGGGGAGCTAATAGTTCATTTGTGTTTGTCACAATCCTACATGGTGCATGTAGTAATGCACAATTTCATGACAGTAGCTTAAACAGGGCGGAAATAGTTGATGCATCATTTGCCAAAGTCTAATTGCTTGTTTGTTTGGATGACTAATTTCTGTGATGTTGAAATTCCCCCCCCCATCCCCCCCCCCCCCCCCCCGTTCCCTATGCATGTGCTAAATCTGAGCCTGCTACTTTGTTGTTGACCTCAGCACGTTCAACTAATGACCCTGCTTTTAGTTAATTATTCAACTTCACAGGCTTCTGCTTCTGATTAATTCACCAAGCTTCTGTGCTTGCCAGAGTAAACTGAAATTGTCATGCATCTCTGCCATAACGGCTCTGTTTACAGGTTAAATGATCTCTCCATGGTGTTTTATAAACACTGCTGGAGCTGTTTCCTTCCTGGTAGCAGCATAGTCTGCTTTTACAAGATTAGAAACATTGCTTACTTTGCTATTATTAGGCACCAGAAACATTCTGAAAATGCTGAAAAGATAAAAGGTTTTTCTAGGTTTTCGTAAAATCAGGTTTAAAGGAATACGCCACCGTTTGTTGAAATAGGGCTTATCATGGTCTCCTCTAGCTGTAGATAGGTGGGCAAACGCATTTTTTGTCTCAGTGCATGCATTGTCTCAGTCCGGCGGAGCCGCCGTTAGCTTAGCTTAGCGTAGTGAATGGAATCCTTTGTTGCCATTAGCATGTCGCGAGTAAAAGTGAGCCAACAACAACGACAAAACAACCTAATTACTTCTTGTGGCCTGCGTATTCACAACAAGTACAAATAGCAACGCAAAATAAGACTAGACGATTTCCTAGGCATATATTGATTTGGGACTATATTGGGTGGAAGTAGCCAGCCGAAGCACTGCTACTTATTGGCGCAGAGATATCATGCATCAACTCTGTGAGTACAGGTCTAAGTAAGGGTTAATGCCCGACGAGGTGTCCATTGTCAGGTATTAATGGACGACGGCGAGGCGTGAACCGTCCGACGCGCATCCATTAATACCTGACAATGGACACCTCGAAGGGCATTAACCCGCTTATACCATGGTCACTTGCCAAATAACATATTTTTAAAACTTTATTTCACATTTTAATTAGTTTTACAATCGAAATCTAAAGTTTTTACAAACAATAACTCTGTTTCCCTGGTTACGCCTGGCGGTTTGACTAATACCTGGAACAATCATTCCCATCCATCAGGTTCTAATGCAATGCAAACGTTGTTCACTCCTCCAGGAAATAGGAAAACCTTAGATACGACATTGCCATCCTTAGCAACCGGAGATGTTTATAGTCCGCTCAGCTGATAGAATCCTTCAGCTCAGCTACGAGCCAGAAGGCTAACGCTATGCTAGCAAGATCCAAAGTCAATAACATTGTGCACAGTTGGCTGTCAGTAAAAATTATTTGACAGTATGTTAAACAACAAGACAAGCAAGCTATCCAGCCATGTCATTGTCCCCGAAACAATATAACGACTTTTACGAACAATTTGATCCGCGATGTGTAACGTTACTGTCGGCCGCAGCGGCGCAGCCTGGAGCAGCGACCTGAACAGTGAACGGGATGTGAGATAACGTTATTCTCTGTGAAACAAAATCAGTCCAGAGGGGAAATATAACTTACTACTTGCAGCGTGTGTGTTAGCGCCATCCTGTGGTGATCAGAGGACGAGTTGGAAATGACAGATCCACATTTCCTTTTTGATTTAATGTAGCGCATTGATTTAGTTATTGATTTAACAGTAAACAGTCCGTTTCACCGGGACACCTTTACTAGGTGTCCTACATCACTTTTTTATGGACACCCAGCAGCCAATCAGAATCGAGTATTCACCCAGACCATGGTATAATATGGGTTAATCTATCCCGTGAAATAACCGTGCGTCATGTTTACAGTAATCACTTACTCTGTGGACAGCTGTTTATTGGGTCCATTCGGCGTTTTTCCCAGTTGACTTTATCACACCGGAAAAAAAACAGTTGAGGACTGCAGGATGGGTCAACGCTGAGAAATCCTCGGTAGCTGTGACACAACTGGGGCAGAACGCTCATCTTGTCCGGCGGTACGTTGTCCCACTCTCCACATCACAGACACTCTGTTTCAGTCAGCATATTCCCGCACACTCCCACCACCAGATCTGTTGGCTTTCATCCTCACGTCCTCAGGCTGTTCAGCGATTGCTACCGATCCTCCTCCTCCTGTCGTTTTATTCCCAAAGCAGGCAGCTCCTCTCCATCCTGTGTGTGTGTGTGTGTGTGTGTGTGTGTGTGTGTGTGTGTGTGTGTGTGTGTGTGTGTGTGTGTGTGTGTGTGTGTGTTGCCGGCGCGTCCGGAAAGTAGGTGAAGGGTCGTGGCCGGGCGATCTACCTGCTGTAGCTGCAGGCAGCTGTAGCTAGTTGATTCAACTAAGAACTGCTGCAGTATTTAGACCCGGGTGGAACTCATCTTCAGTGCCAGATCCTTACAGCTACCAATGTAAATGTAAATGGACTGTATTTATATAGCGCTTTTCTAGTCTTAACGACTACTCAAAGCACTTTAACATAGTACAGGAACAATTCACCATTCACACACAGTGTGCCGTACAAGGTGGTAACTTGTCTCCCAGTGCGATAGCTACCTTGTTTGTTCACGTCAATACTTTCCTGTATTTCCTCGTGCTTCGCCCACTGTGTCTGCGTGTGATTCTCTGTGTTTTGGGTCAGAGCCTCGGCCGTAACAGCTGCGTGATCTCTGCGCCAAGTAGCAGTGCTTCGGCTGGCTACTTCCACCCAATATAGTCCCAAATCAATATATGCCTAGGAAATCGTCTAGTCTTATTTTGCGTTGCTATTTGTACTTGTTGTGAATATGCAGGCCACAATAAGTAATTAGGTTGTTTTGTTGTTGTTGGCTCACTTTTACTCGCGACATGCTAACGGCAACAAAGGATTCCATTCACTACGCTAAGCTAAGCTAACGGCGGCTCTGCCGGACTGAGACAATGCATGCACTGAGACAAAAAATGCGTTTGCCCACCTATCTACATCTAGAGGAGACCGTGATAAGCCCTATTTCAACAAACGGTGGCGTATTCCTTAAAAAAAATACCCTGCTTGGTGACTAAAGGTGACTGGACCTTCTGCTCATTTCTAAATATAGACATTAACACTAATGGCAGCACACACACAAACATACACCCTGTGTTTGTTGCAGGATAATTAATAATTAAGTTTAGCCTCTGTGTGACCCATTCATACCAGACTGCTGTCATAGGTTAATCATTGTTTGTCAACTTTGAAACAAGACCGCTGTCAGTATGTTAGTTCTGTACAAATTTCTGCTATGTGGAACACAGAATGAAACCAGGCCTGGTAAAAATGCATTCAGGTTATTTATGTGGTTTCTGAAATGTTTACAATGGAGATTCAGTATGCCGCTATAGGTACGGTGTCATATATTTAGTTTTTTTGTTGATGACAAATGACATTTTTATATAGTTATAAAAGACACAACACATCAGACACTGTCAGGGATAGATTAGGTCCATGTCTGACCTAAAGAGTATTGGAAACAAAGAAAATTGAATTGCAGACATTCATAAAATAGTATCAAACAAGGTAGACGGTAGCCTAGAAAACAACAAGTCTAGAGCCATGCTATTGGCTCTGTGCTGCTGTACGAAGGCACAGTGGTGCTTCGAACTAAATGCTAACATGCTCACAGTGAGAATGCTAACATGCTGATGTGAAACAGGTATAATGGTTACCATGTTCACTATCTTAGTTTAACTTGCTATTCAATTCAATTTTATTTATAGTATCAAATCATAACAACAGTTATCTCGAGAAACTTTACAAATAGAGTAGGTCTAACCCACACTCTTTAATTTACAAAGGCCCAACAATTCTAGTAATTCCCTCAAGAGCAAGCATTTAGTGCGACAGTGGTGAGGAAAAACTCCCTTTTAGGAAGAAACCTCGGCAGACCCAGGCTCTTGGTAGGCGGTGTCTGACTGAGCCGGTTGGAGGTGTGATGAACAGTAGCAATACCAGTCACAATAAAGATAATGGATCAGTGACTAGAAAAAGTAGTTGTAGTAGTTCATGTCATATCAGGGCACTGCAGGGCGTTACAGGATGTAGCATGGCACAGCAGAGCATAGCTGGACGTAGCAGGGTGCAGCAGGACACTGCAGGGCACCGTAAAGAGTAGCAGGGTGTAGCAGGGTGTTGCAGGGTGTAGCAGGGCGTGGACTCGGAGCAGGACCACGGCGACAGCTGCATCCATGATCTTGGTGCCACTCTAATCCAAGGAAACATGCTGGGCGAGAAAAAAAACATAAGGACTCCGGGGAATAGACTCCCCAGAGCTAGGTTAGTAACAAGCATTTCTGGGACATGGATGCACACAAATGGGAAGAGAGAGGAGAGAAAAGCTCAGTGTGTCAATGGAAGTCCCCCGGCAGTCTAAAACTAAAACAGCATAACTAAGAGAGACAGGTTAAAGAGAGGTGCCTGGTCGGGACTTGCTAGGATGCTAATATTTGCCAATTAGCACAGCTAAAGCTGATGGGAATATTCCATGTATTTTAGTCGTAAACCAACTATTTTTTTAATCTCATGGTGGCGCTAGAGGAAAAGTGAGGGGATCACCAAAGTCATTGGGATTCATCCTATGGGGAACATGAATGTTACAACAAAATGTTCATGCAATCCATCTAATAGTTGTTGAGATTTATGGACCAAAGTGGTGGGCCAACCAACAGACCGGCATTGCCATCCCGAGAGCCAAGTCGCTAGCATGGCCAAAAATGTAAGTCAGTAATCCAATAACTACTCCTTTACAACCCTCACCTGGCCCAGTTTAAACACAGGTCTGACACTGTTTGGCTTTGTTAGGACAGGATGAACATGGGTTCTTATAATAACTACTATTACTGTACAGTTGCCATAACATTATCATAGGTGTCAGAAGATATTTGTGTGTCTTTGTCTTATCCATATTTTCACTGCAGCCACAGTATTCATCTGGAAGCGCCTCCACTTCCCTCATACAACTTGCACTTTCATCATGATGTTTTCATGCTCCAACAGCACTATGTAGTACATCGTGATGACTGCAGGATTTCATTCTCCTCAGATAAACTTGCCTCGGGTCTTAAGTCTAGATTCAAGAATAATAGCCTGGAGGTCCAAAAAGCCTTTGATCTCTGTGCTCCCACGCTGAGTGCAGGTCTTCATTCAAGACATGTTTTTTTTAAAGACATTGTTTTTAATGTGTTATGGTTTGTGGACCATTTTGGGGTGTCTTAAAGGTCCTGAAATTAATATAGTCAGTGGAAGTACTTCAAAAGGAGAGGTGCACATTACAAGTATGCTTGGGTATGTTAGGTGTGTGTGTGTGTGTGTGTGTGTGTGTGTGTGTGTGGGCGGGCGGCTGGCATAGGGTGGAGCAGCAGCATTTTTCAGAAGTTCCATTAACCTGAGTCACCATCTGATCTCCGCAGGGTGTGGGTGCTGACTGTGCACTTTAAAAGGAACACACCAACTTATTGGGACTTTAGCTTATTCACCGTATCCTCCAGAGTTAGAGAAGTCGATACATACCCTTCTCATCTCCATGCGTGTCGTAACTCTGTCTGACGCACCCACCGCTAGCCTAGCTTAGCACAGATCCTGGAAGTAACCAGCTCCAACTAGCCTACTGCTCCCAACGTGTTCCTATTTACATGTTGTGATTTGTATAGTCACAGAGTGTACAAATAACAAGGTCACATGAGACACAGCCATCTTCTAACTGTATATAAACTGGGAATTATATTCTCAGAAGGCGAAGCACTGCATCTTCCGCTACTTGGGCGGAGTGATTTGCTCACAGCACCTGAGAAGCCCCGTGGTGAGGAGCAGAGAGTAGCAACGGTGCTTTTCAGGTGTTGCGCTAATCACTTAGCCCACGTAGCAGTGCTTCGCCCTCTGAGAATATAGTTCCCAGTTTGTATACGGTTAGAAGACGGCTGTGTCTCATGTGACGTTATTTGTACACGCTGTGACTATACAAATCACAACATGTAAATAGGAAAATGTTGGCGTTATTTTGTCATTTACTGGGAGCAGTAGGCTAGTTGGAGCCGGTTACCTCCAGGATCTGTGCTAAGCTAGGCTAGCGGTGGGTGCATCAGACAGAGTTACGTCGTATTCCTTTAAGTTATACTGTGACTTTGTTTTTTGCCAAGTTAAGCATTGTTTCACTGTTTTACATCCGATTCCAGTGTTTAATCACAGTAGAAGATACAGTGTTTGCTATTTGTGTTCCCTAATCACAGCTGTATTTCAGTGTTAAATGCTTGAGGTAAATGTCTCAATATTGCAGTTTTCTGAGTAAAAGGTTAGGAGGATGCCAAATTTGAGTCACACCGCCTGGTTATGTCGCTGATAGAACCATTTTGCTTTGGTTATCTGTTGTGATGTTGGTTTGACTGACATGTCAGTTGTTTACATTGAAATGATTTGAATTGACTGTGTGTCTAAAAATCTGAGAGGTATATGGTAAGATTATTTCTAAAATGAGTGAAACAGAAAGCAAAAGCCTGAAGTAGTTATGGCAAAATAGCTGCCTGCATAGTGATTGAGTGATCTCATTTAGTGTCACTGATTTTATATTTAAAATATTTGACCTGCTGTGTTGCTGTGAAGTAATTACACTGTAGTCAATATTAAAACAAAAAAAGGTTAAACTGTTACTTTCAACTCCCTCATCTGCCCACAACTCCTGCGTTTTTACACGGCCGACTTAAATGTAATTTCTTTCTTTGTGTGGCTGTCTCTTTGTCACATGTCCTTAGAGCAGTGTTGGGACCCCTGTTGGACCTTCCTCCTCCAGCCCAGACTCTGATGGTGTTGGTGGACTCCCTGGATGTAGGGTATGGAGCAGGAGAAGGAAATGGGAACAGCGGCTCCATTGCACAGCTCCTGGCTGCCAATCAACACCTGCTGCCCAGCTGGCTGCTGCTGGTCTGCTCTGTCCGCCGCCACAACAAGGCTGTGTCCAAGATGTTCTCAGGTAAGAAGAAAGAATAACTCATCTTCGTGGACTTTGCACTTTAAGATGTTATTATGTTAGTGGGGCCAAACAGAAACTACATCAGGCTTGCATGTGGTGGATATTGGGCAGCCTTAATTGGGGAGTGAAATCACTGTTTGTTCTTCTGTTGTTTTTTTTGTTTATAACATAGATCGAGTCATTTTAATGATTATTGATTGACATACAGCAAACAAACAATCATTTTCAGAATTACTACCTAGGCACACAGTAGATGTGAAATTATTTTTTGAGATGAAAACTAGAAGAACCCAAATAACACAATGTTGGACTGATAAATTCCAGACAAATGTTGGGTTAAAAAAAACCTGCACTCTCTTTCTGTGTTGTAGGTTTTCGTAGGCTCTGTCTGGATGATCTGCGCAAGCCCCCGCCAGTCCGTGATGTGCAGCAGTACATCCTCTGCCGGCTAGATGAAGACGCAACACTTCGGCGTCAGCTCACCCCTGACACGGCTGACATGCTGAATCTGCTGCATATTAAGAGCGGCGGCTGCTTTCTCTTCCTTGAGCGTGTGCTGGATGGGGTGGCAGGTGCACTTGTGGGACTCCGGGAGATCAGAGACATCCCTGGTACTCTCAATGGCCTCTACCTGTGGTTGTGCCAGAGACTGTTCCCCCGGGGGCTTTTTGTCTACGTCAGGCCTCTCCTCAATGTCCTCTTGGCTGCCCCAAGGCCCCTCACGCCGCAGCAGCTGTTCACAGCAGCCTGGACACATGACACCCCGCTCAGCCTCCAGGACTTCCAGAACAAGCTCCGTACCCTTGCACCTCTCCTGATCAATGGCCCTGGGGACACCAAACTACTTTTTCATGCCAGCTTTGCTGAGTGGCTGACGGATGTTAAGTATTGCACACAGAAGTACCTCTGTAGCAGAACAGAAGGTCACAGCATGCTTGCCATGGCTCTGACTTTGCAGGGACCCCACCTGGACATTGAGGACGCTTGCCAGCTTGCCACACATTTAGTTTGCTCAGGTCACCATAAAGATAACCCCTCATTATTGGCCCTGTGGATGCTGTGGGCAGGTGTGCCTGCTCTTACTCCTAGTGACAGTAGTGCCCTCACCACATCCATAAGCCATCCACCTGTTCTGGTCAGTCAGGAAGTCCTTCAGCTGTTATCGAGGAGTGGGCTCGTCTCTGCAACCTGTTTTTCAGATGCAGACCCAAGTGTTGGTGTGCATTGTACAGGGGAAGAGGGGACAAATATACGAGAGGCGTTTGAAAGGGAGGTGTCTGTAAAGAAGCTACTAGGCAGTGGGGTGTCTGTAAACCAGCCTATTTCTACAGATGGACAGACCTTGCTTGCCAGTGCAGCCCACGAGGGTTCTGCAAACGTAGCTGAACTTCTCCTGACACACGGATCTGATCCACTGGTCAGTGATCAACAGGGTCAAACGCCACTGACTTTGGCTTCCAGGCAGGGTCATGTCAAAGTGTTGTCTGTGCTCCTGGAATGGACCAAAAGCCAGGAGCCAGAAACTGCAGTGCGGATGACGGAGCATCTCGACAACGAAGGCTGGACAGCACTGCGCTCTGCAGCTTGGGGAGGACACAGCGAGGCTGTCCGGCTTCTGTTAGATGCAGGAGCAGATGTGGATGGATGTGACGCTGAGGGCCGGACTGCTCTCAGAGCTGCTGCCTGGGGGGGGCATGAGGAAATTGTCCTGACCCTGCTGGACTATGGGGCACAAGTTGACAAAGCTGACAGCAAGGGCCGCACGCCGCTTATTGCTGCTGCCTATATGGGACATCATGAAGCTGTGGAGATATTGCTGGACCACAATGCAGAAGTTAACTTCGCTGATGGAGATGGGCGCACTGCTTTGTCAGTCACTGCCCTCTGTGTCCCTACAGCAGCAGGGGTCAAAGGTTATGGTGAGGTAGCAAGTCTATTGCTGGAGCGTGGAGCAGATCCAGGACACAGAGACCATGATGGAATGACACCATTGCTTCTTGCAGCCTATGAGGGCCATGACGATGTAGTTGAGCTTCTGTTAGAAGCTGGTGCTGATGTAGATGAGACTGCTGGCCCTAATGGAAATGTCTCTGCTGCAGCTGCTGTTACTCCCCTGCTGGCGGCTGCAGCAATGGGCCACATGAGGACAGTGTCACGGCTGCTTTTCTGGGGAGCAGCTGTGGATGCCATTGATTGTGAAGGCAGGACGGCACTCTGCCTTGCAGCAGCAAGAGGCAGCGTTGAGGTTGTCCGTGCCCTGCTGGACCGAGGCCTGGACGAGAACCACAAGGATGACCTTGGCTGGACTCCACTGCACGCTGCTGCCTGTGAAGGCCATCGGGGTGTGTGTGCTGCTTTGACAGAGCGAGGCAGCATGGCACGTGTTGGAGAGATGGATATTGAAGGACGCACCCCTCTTATACTGGCTGCCCAGGAAGGTCACTGGAGCACTGTCAGGCTGTTGTTGGACAGACGTTCTCCCATTGATCACAGGGCGTATGATGGACATTCTGCCTTGAGTGCCGCACTCCTGGAGGGCCATGCAGAGGTTGCAGAGCTGCTTATGAGGCGAGGGGCTGATACTGATGTCCGGGATGCAGAGGGAAGGCCTCTGCTCTACCTCCTAGTGTTGGAGAATCACCTTGAAAAGGCTACTCTCCTCATAGAGAAGGGGGGCGTGCCCCTGGAGTCCAGAGACTCTGAGGGCCGTACAGCGCTTCATGTGGCTTCCTGGCAGGGATGTGGGGAGATGGTAGACCTACTGTTAAAGCATGGGGCAAACCCCAATGTACAGGATACAGAGGGGAGACCACCAATGCATTCAGTGGCTTGGACAGGACATGTTGAAGTAGGACGTCGTCTCCTTGAAAGCAGTGGTGTCAATATAGACCTTGCTTGTCACCAGAAGGCAACAGCTCTGAGCATCGCTGCCCAGGAGGGACATGCAAACATTGTTGCAATGCTTCTGGAAAGAGGTGCAAATCCCAATCACATGGATAAATATGGGCGCAGTCCAGTCAAAGTGGCTGGGAAACATGGGCACTTTAACATTGTCAGGCTCTTGGAGAGCTATGGAGCCAAGCCATACGTAGGCCTGTTGCCTAACTCAAGTACTGTCTCCCCTGCAAAACCCAACAAGATCCTCTCTTCTGGCTTATTGGTGAGTAATGGAGGTGAAGTCACAGCTGCTACCTCCTCATCTTCAGTATCTTCTCCCGGCTCCACTGCAGAAAGATTCCACTCTACACAGAGCTCCCAATCCTCATCTACCTGCCACTCACTGGCCACGGTGCAGACAGTGCCAGCCGACAGCCTCCGCTTCATTCAGCAGATCCAACAGCACTCACTGCCCCGCAGTCGTAGTCGTCCCTCCACCCTCCCCCCACCAGGGAGCTCAGGCATGGGCAGCCTCCATGGAAGCAGCCAGAGGCATCCCAAGGGCAGCCCTCCTACCACTGTTTGCAAAATCGCTGCCATGGTGCATAACTGCGAACTGCCTCAGAAAGGCTTGCCGTCTGGACTTGAATATCATGACAAAATGAACAAACAAAACTCAAACCTAATAACACCAGACAGGACTACTTATGCTGGTGGTAAATGGCACTCAGTCATGGCTTCCCTTGGGATAATGCCAGGGCAAGACAGCCCTGCAGTAGGTGCTAAAAACAGAGAAAGTCCTCCTCTGGGCTACCCATATAGGCTACAGAGCCAACTTCAAGGGGAAGCGTGGGATTCTCAACCCCAGAAGAACATGTTGTCACATGCTTGCTACAGTTTTTCCCCAGTCCCACCTTGTAGTGCCTTGCCAGAGGATGTTATGGTTGCTATGACAACCACAGACCCACAACTTAATCTGAAACAGGCCATCAAACTCCAGTTTGAGGGTCCCACCAGTGCAGCCTTATACAAGAGAGAGACACCGCTGTGACTGCTGCTCCAGTATGTGACTAAAATTAGCTATTGTTACACTTTCTTTACAAACCTTTTACTTTAAGATTACTGGGTTATTGTGAAAAACAATGAGTTCATCAACAGTACATTTAAAGAAAGTAATTTATCAAGCCAAATACTCTCTGGTCTCAGCATCTCCAATGTGAAGATTTGCTGCTTTTCTTTGTTTTATGTCATTTCAAATTAATATTGTAGGATTTAGTAATTTTGTTATTTTGAAAAAATAATTGACCGATCCATTGATCTGAAATAATCCTAAATTGCCTCCCCAGTGTGGGTATTTACAGGCTATTTTGTAGTACCAAAACACAAATAGTTGTGTCTGGTGGCATACATTTAAAGCATCCACAGACATTTAAATTCTAATGACATCTTTGTTTTCGGTGGAGATGGATATTTTTGCAGTTCAAAGAAAAGACGTTTTTACTGAGTTCACTGAGATGTTCTGGGTTCGGAAGAGATAGGAAGTGATCTCTTCCTCCACCCCCTTCAGAAAACCACAGGAAGAACAAACTGAATGACATCAAAGCTTACATTCCTGCCTTTCCGTTGCCTGTTGTGTGTGTGTGTGTGTGTGTTGAGCAGGGCTCTAACAGATTCATTTAAAGTGTACTGTAAAGCATGACTGTTCATTTTCAACAGGGACCATATTTAACACTCCATATTTTGGAACTGTCTAGTTGGGTTATGTTTGAAATTATTATTTTTGCAAGGAAAGATCCCTTTTTAAGCAGTAAACAACCTTGTTTAAAGCTTTAAGCTTGTGGCCTTGATCTTTACTGAAGCCTTTAATATTTACTATAAACTGGTCCACACCCCATAGGTCCAGTGCTGACAACCAAAAACAGTTTCAAGAAAAGCAAGCCTACCAAAAGCCTAACCCGGTGCGGGGTTTATGATACAAACTATAAATGACAGCCAAGCGTACTGAACGAACTTGGCTTGCTAACAGTGCATGTCTGTGAGCAAACAGGAAGGAAAGTGAAAATTGGACCATAACAACTGAGGGTGGATGTGGGAGGATTGTTAATTCCAAAACTTGTGTGGCCCAAAGAAATTTTGAGTTCTTTTATCATTTTCCATTGGATTAATATTTAATTACATTCATTCATTAAAGTGGCAAACGGTGCCATAAAAATGTCTACCTCTTTCCTGTCTGCTTAATTTGTGAATGTGTATGTCATGTTTTATTTCATGCACTTGACTACAGTATGCCACAGAAAGCTTCCGATGTAGCATCATGCAGAGAAGAAAGTCTGTTAGTGGGCTGGTGGTTGCCACCTGGGAGTATAAAACCAAGCACTTCTGGATAGTTTAGAAACTGGAGAAGGGATGGCTCTGCAGGCAGGCCCAAGTGTGATTTATTCTCCATTTTTTGTGATGTTTTGCATCTGTGAAACGTTTTAGCTATTCAGACTTTGGGAGCTACATTTCTATTAAAAGCGTGCTATTTGCTTTTGTCGACATTTGCCCTGACGAAGTCTAGTACCTGAAAAGCTTTACTGTTTAATACTTTCATTGGACCTAAGACACAGAGCCTTGCACAGCACCTTAGCATTGTGTCGTGAGTGTGATATCTTCTCAAGACGACAGTTTTCAAGCTAAAATGTAACTCTTTTTTTCACCAATTTACTTTGAATCTACAGCACATGACCAGATACTCGTTCCCAGCAGGTTAATGCTACGTTTACACGTGGCCGGCTATTTTCATAAACTGACATTTCACCCTCTCCGTTTTCATTGTGCACAGCTGTCAGTTTTCAGAAAAGTGTTTGTTTACACGTACCCGTGTATATATGGCGTCAAGAGCACGCCAGACCTGTAGGTGGCAGTGTAACGAGAAGCTCAAGCCCACGTTAGCCAATCAGAATCCCGAAAATAAGCAACAGCAACGAATCACTTCCTTTCTCTTCTCTTCCTCACTTCCTCGGCTGCCTAAACATCTGTTTGTCTCAGTTTACATGCAAACGTGCAAACGAAGATTTCCAAAATCTCCACTTTGGCCGGAGTTTTTAGAAATAATCGTTTTCTGTGATAAAAATGGGGTTTTCATGTAAATGAGAGGCCAAACCGCAGGAAAATATCTGCGTCTTCCCTTCGTGTAAACGGGGCCAAAATCTCTCCTTTGTCTATGAGACTTATATTGTGTTTCAGTATAGAGCCCACACCTCCCCACTTTATAGCCTATAGCTGTGCTCTTTCCTACTTGTAATGCAATGCATTTGCTCATAGAGGGATTCTTTCATCAGTTGCTTGTTTCTTGGGTCCTTATTCAAAACTACATGTGTATCTTCTGTTAGTGGACAGTAACATTTACTTTACAGTCATTTTACTGTAACACTGCACTACAGTATTGTACTGACAATTGTTTTTTTTTTTATTCAGTTCCCCAACATTTTGACAAGGAGTTGACATTTTTTTACCCAGTACTGTAGTAGATACCCATTTAGCTTAGAATACTGATAGAAACCCCCCACGGAAACAGTTTTTTCAGGAAGATGGATATAATAAACCAGACATGTGGTGGGGCTTTGGCTCTCTATACCCAAGCAAACACAGTACAGCTGTTGTCACTGACATGATTCTGTTGTCAGACAGCTGCATCTGCTCGATACACTGAATTCTCAGCCGCATCTGTGAAGACTGATAGTGATACATCAGGGGTCCGTTTCAGGTAGGAGGTTCAACAAACTCTGAGTCTGAGCCTGATCTCTGAGTTGATTGAGCCTGAGATGGGAAACTCTGAGTTTTCGGTTTCACAATGGCTGATTCGAGTTGGTTCAATCAACTCGGAGTAGGTTGACTCAGGGTTACGCGCGTGCACCAAAGACAGCATGAATGGAGCCATGATACTACGATTCACCATGGCAACAATCACAAACAAACGGGTCGGCGGACATACTCATGCGCACAGACAGCGAGTTTGAACATGTATTTCGTTAAAAAAGCAACACGCGGCTGCTGCAAAGAGAGAGAAATTGCGCTGGAGAAAATTGCTGCTAGAGTAAAGTGCTTATATTCCAATATGATGTATATCATATTTAATCATAAGATAATATTACTTCAAATCTACCGTATTTCAGGTAGGTGCAATACTCCGGGCGAAAAAGTCCTAGACTAATCCCATTCTGAGGCTGCAGCACCATCATTAACAGAATTATAGTTCATTATCTTATTTCAAAGGGTTTACATCATTCACCTGCAATCCTGTGGAACTCCTTTTTAATGTCTCTGACTGGTCTGTGTCCAGGGAACACAACACATGTTTAAACTCTTTACTTTCACTGACCCGTAGACACTCACGCTCAAAGTGGACGCTGCTTAAACTTTGTTATAAATTTGACGCATTAAATCTTCTAAATATATGGTCATGCAGCACATCGGTTGAAAGCTTAGACTGTCAGGATTTAATTAAGCCCAAACACAAAGCATGAGATGATTTATAGCAGTTATACAACGTTTCAGAGCGATCTCTTCTGACGGCGCTTTATTAAAATTATTATTATCACCATGGTTGTAGAGACAACTGTAGCCTAATGCAAGAATGTGCTGGGATGTAGAGCATGTCCACGATGGGTGACGTTAGTGATATGAGGACAGATAAGGTTATGTAGGATACATAACTGATAGACTGGGAAGAAAAACCATAGCGCTGAAAAAGATAGTTATCTGGAAATTAAAATGCGTCAATATCATCTTCCGACATATGTTTAACTCCCTGTCATACAGCGTCTTCAACGGAATCGTCGATAAAAGGAAATGTCATGTTTTGAGAAAAAACATTTTTTTAAAATCTGCCTAACAGTTAATAAACCAACAATGTTTTATTTTATTCACGCCAATATAACAAACTGCGCTGAAATGCTCCTGATCCAGACTGAATGAATGAATGAGGAAATGAAGAGCGCTGTGTCAGAGGGAGGAGCGATAATTCTCTTCATACATCCATGGGGAGGAGTCTTCAAGAATCTCGAGGTTTCTTGAAGAAAACCTGCTCCCGACCAGGTTAGGTTCATAGGCTCAGTTACCATAGTAACTGACTCTGAGGTTAAGTTACCTCTCTTTCTGAAACGGAAAACTCAGAGTTTCCCTCATCTCAGGCTTAACAAACTCAGAGTTTCCACTAATCCTCCTACCTGAAACGGACCCCAGGTTTTTTGGGGGTGTTAACAAGGTTAGTTTGGAAAATGTCAGCTTGCTGTGGCAGAACAGTGAATAGGGGGAAAAAAAGTGTGCTTTGAAATCATACTGTAGCAGAATTTGCTGTCACCGTGGGATACCCTCAGCACAGATCACAGCCCAGACAGGCAACAGCATTTATGCTGACTGCTCACACTTTTAACATAAGTTTATAACCACCAGCTACTCGCAGGCGCACAGCCCGTTGCTCACAACGTTTTAACAAAGAACCAACAAAACAATATCTCACAGCCCAGTGTCCTGTCTCTGTGGTGTGTGGCAGCCATCCGAAGGTCGAGCACACTACAGCATATAAAAGGCAAAGTTTAATCAGTACAACAACGATCAGCTGAGACAATGAACTCACCTGGCACGCTGATTGACCACGCCCACGTCCACACATACACATTCTTTATTTTATAAAGGACAATACTCATGAATTAACATTTCTGTAAATGTGCCAATGTTAGCCAGCTGGCTAATTGTCAACTGTAGTCCTTTGGCCAAATGATTTTAGACCAGAGCAACAGGAAACAGCAAGACATTAGTACAGGTTAAACTATACAGACAAAAGTCAACAAGACACCGTACAGACAGCTAGAGCAACAAATAAGCTTTCTCAGTAAGCCATGCAGAGCTACAGGAAGCAGCGACACATTAGCACAGTTAAACATCAACAGTATCCGCATTAGTGAACACACAGTATGGGCTGCATCCAGCAGAATGCATTGTACTTTATTTTTTTGTTCCATAGTCAGCAGTGTCACCAAGGTGACTGGCAAAGAGAGAGCACTGTGTTACAACTGCTTTAATAAGGACAAGCTGGAAAGGTCGGCATGATCTTCCAACCACTCTGCCCCTCTTTAACCTCTGGTTGAAACATCAGTCTACACACTGACTTTAACGCAAGGAAAGAAGAACAAAAGCAAACTTGTTTTTGGAAACATGTTAGTATAAAATTTGTGAAAAGGATCACATTCCCTACTTGGTCGACAGGGTTCCAAAGGTAAACATCTGGTGCAAAATTGGTATTTGACACTGAGAATCTGAAACTACGAGCCTCTTATCCTGTACAAACACACTATGCTCTGTAAATAATCTGGTAATTTTGCGTTGGTGTCTTGTGTGTAGGAGCCGAGTCATTTCCATAATTCTTCCTCAACAGCTCAAGTGTTAATTCAACATCAATGAATACATAGAGCACAATGTTATAATGTTCTTATAATGCATTCATCTATAATTTAAACAATGCTTGCTCCAGACAAAATTACAAATGTAAAATGTGTTTGGTAAGTGTATTTACTTTGGTTTTAAGACATCTTGTGCTGGTTGTATATTTCTTTAGCAAAAAAATAATATGTGTTTAAATACATAATTTAGGCAGCTTCTGTGTGTTTAAAACCTAATGTATGAAAATATAGGACAGTTATTTTTCCTGGATAATGTTAGGTGAGTGAGTAAAGCTAGATTGTCTGGAAGCATCCAAACAATACTGTAAATAAAATATAAGAGCTGACTTGGGCAAGTGAAAGGGCTAGTGAACTGGGAGAAGGGGTTAGCTGACTGAGGAACAGGAAAGCTGGATGACAGGATGACCAGCTGGCTAGGAAACAAGAAGGCTGGCTGGCTGACTGGAGAACAATGGATAGTTGAAATGGGTGAACCCGATGCCGGGGAACATTAAGGTAACTCTCTTACACTCTTTTAGTAACACCTAGTGGTAGTGGCAGGAAAGTACAACAATGTGTCTTCTGTTATCACCCACCAGGTTTCCCTAAATATAATTAAGTCTTTAAATTAGGTCGTGACTTGACTCAGACGCTGTTTATCATAATAAGGTTTTGTATAACAGCCCAAGTCCTGCACTGACATATCCTCATCTCCGCCTGCACAACCTGACTCAGGTGAGGGGATTTGTGCTAGCAGTAGGCTAAATGTAGCCTATAGCATGCTGAATAAAGTGTGGTGTGCATTTAAAAGCTTAGCAGACACAGTCAGAACACTATTGGATGTTTGTATAATGTTTATGAGAGATGCTGTAGAGATAAGCATACATAGCTTCGTTTCATCAACAACAAACATTAGCTTGCTAGCTTACGTGGCTCCTATTAGCTACATCACATTATGGGTTGCCTGTCCACCAAATCTTAGGTCAATTCTACCAGGTGAAGAGCAAACTGACTGAATATTTTTGGGGGCCTGAGATGTAGAGCAATTCTAGCAAATACCGTACTATAGTGCCACACCCAGGTAGTTCAGGGAACCTTGTAATACAGAAAATTCCCAGCAAATACTTAGTGCCGGGGGATAGTTCAGGGGACATGAGAATGTGGAGCATCCCCCTGGAAATAGACATAGCCGGTGAGTTGCCTGTTCTCAAAGTTAGAAACTTCAGCAGCTAACTATACTGGGGTAACAGCTTTTATGTAACATTTTGCAACTTTAAAGAACCCTGCTCTTATTTGGCTACATAACATGGTTTGTTAAAATCCCTTTAGTGGATGATGAAAAACAAAAGGTGGTTTGAATCTCAGATGTGCAGGAAGTTGATGCAAACAAAGCCTTTACTGTATGTTACTCTTTAGTTGGCAGCAAATATGAGTAAGTGGGTGTTAGACCCACGAGATTTCTCCTTCAGTTTTTTCTATGCAAGTTCATTTTGTGGTTAATCATTTTTCATCTGCATTTGAATTCTGCAGGATTTAACTTGTGATTACCCACTACTGCAAGAGGCTGACAAATGATTGATAAGTTAGTGTCAAATACTGCTAATGTGATAGGAAATGAAGAAAATGGCTGTGATTTATTGAAAAATAATCAGATTCTCCATTCTGTAAATTAATTTTTAATGTTCCATTGTGTTTTGCTACAATAGAAACCATATCTTTAAGGTTTTTTTAATATGTTGTTGTGGCTCCACCATTGTATTTCTGGAAAAGCTTATAATTTTGCTGACACTCCTGATGATAAGACTTGATAATACCAGGATTTACAAAAAAAGAAAGAAAAGTTTGTCATACAAAACAAGCTGCAGGAGGAAAAGATCACAATAGAAAATATTTCAGCAAAAAAAAATGTAATTTACTGTCAACATACAAGTCATCACAACAGTAGATTTTCCAGGAAAAAACACAATATATTAATCTCTCTTCATTCTATGACAAATTATAAAAAGAATTTACACCAGCTTGTCGTTTTGAACAATGCAAAACCTGCTAAGATATCAGGTATGTCTCGATATGAGAGCATGGTGACATTTAGGATGTAAACCATTTGGTAGAAAGCACTCCAATCTCCCACTTTAGTAAAAGTAGCAATACCACAATGGAAAAACAAAAACCTCCAATAGGTAAAAATATTAATTAATATTAAAAATTGTGCTGTAATTGTACAAGTAAAAAGTACTAAAGTATCAAATGGTATCTATCACAGTGTTAAATTATTGATGCTTAAACATCAAAGCAGTATTTGAGCTACCTTTAGCTACTTCATGATACTGTTGGGGGATTTAAACTACAGCAATTTCAATCAGGAGAGACTTGTTTGCAGATATGCAAATATTTATTTGAAAATACACATGCAAAGTAACACAGGTTTCCATCAACTTTTGGAGATTAGATTCCAACGGACAAAAGGTATATAGGCTATATCATTTCTAGAGTTTTAGAAAAGCCAGTATATCCCCTGATGGAGTCTAGACACTGGCGGTGGTGATTAAACCAAAAGGGGTCCATCAGCCAGAAGAAGACCGAGAACCCCGTGGTTAAAGATGCCTGGAGGTGGAAGGGGAGGAGGTGGGTTGCACGCTCGTCTGTAAAGACAACTGACAGAAGCGGGAGAGAGAACAGATTTAAAAAAACATGGTTGTTGTGCTGTGATGGGCTTGAACGAACGTGCCCGATTCTGATTGGATACGTGACGTAAGCTACTTCTCACCACACAGCTGATCAGACTTACCAGCTGATTACGAGAGTGTAACATTAATGACGTCTCCCTGTCTGAATTTACGCTGAGCTACATATGTCATAACGCATATCTCAAGTTTAGAGAATTGTTATACTTTTAGATCAATTGAAGGCGTACATGCTCCTCCAGAGGTTTAGAAAACTGTCTAACCTCTTTCCATTTAAAAGTGCAAATTTAAACGCACGCACACACAACTTCACAAACACAACCTCCATGCCTTCAGCCTCATAGGGTGAAAAATGACTGCCAAAGGTTAATGCAACTTTATATCATACTGAATGTAAAATCGCAATCTGAAAAGTAATGAGTAACCACAGCTTTCAGATAAATGTAGTGAGGTAAAATGTAAAAACAAATTTCCTCGAGTGGTAGTGGGGTAAAAGTGTAGTTTCCTAAAAAATGAAATGCTAAATATACTAAGTACGATTACTGCAAATACTTGTGTAAATACAACTTTGCCTGATCCCAAGTAAGCAATGTTCCCCTGATCTGCTATAAACAGACACATTTCACAGAAAAGAATTTGGATGACAGTCTGGTTTCACTGCTGATGATTCACCCTCCCTGTACTTTCTGGCAGCAGTGTAGCCACATGTTAAATACAGAATCCATCAAAGAGTGGTAGATATGACAGACACTGCTGGTGAAAGAATGGCGTGGGAGGACTGAAAAAAGCCACCAAGCTCTACTGGTTGTCAGTAAAGATCAGTGATGGCATGAAAAATTGTAGAATTTGCAGGAATGATTAAAGCAAATCGTGACAACATTAAACACATCAAAATAAAAATGCCATATTGAAAAAACAATACTGCATTCATATTTGTCTTGAATCTTGTTGAATTTATTAAATCCATACACATAACAGTGAATACTTTTCAGAGTTGATTTGTCAGTACTATTATCTGCAGGTAAGCAGCTGTGGGTGAAAACTCATACAGAAAAGGAAGGGCAACACAGACAATATACAGACTATAATTAAACTCTTAATCTATAAGCTATATTCGGAAAGCAATCAGCAATTTTATTTGATCTTGAACAGTTTAGATCAGCAAAACCAAACTAAACTCATTTGTTTTTGTCTCTATTGTCGCTTTATGGCTTTTGCCTGTATGATGAATTGATAGCTTTTGGCTTACAAATACACCTGACTCTGCTCTTAATGTAGCCTACGGCTAGACCAAACACCAATACATTATTTGTTAGTCTAAATGCAGTTGGGTTTCACAAGTGAATTTTACAGTATCAGCACAGCATCGGATTGTAGTTGCAATTCAGCAGTAAAATGACCCAAATTAGTTTTATTAAGAATAAATACACACTAGATCTCAGGTGTGATTGGTTACCCTACCACCGTTTCTTGTATCTTCAAACACATTCTCTCTACTCCTGGGTCACTTTGTACTGGTATATCTTAATGCAATGGTGCATGCTGTCAGACACAGCTAGTTGGCCCTCAGGTAGCAGGGTCAGTCCACGTGGACTACTCAACCCCTGGGTTACTATCGGCCACCCGACTCCCTGTGCTGGGTATAACAGGACCCTGTGCTGCTCCCCCCAGTCTGCTACAAGCACATTACCATCTGTATCTATAGAGATGCCCCAGGGGCAGGCAAGGACTGGTCCCATACCAGCACATACACCTAGAACTCTCACCGTGTTCCAGCCTGGTTCTAGCACTTTTATGCAAGGCACACAACCTGTTTCATTACCCCTTTCAGACACAGCTACCATGCCTGAGCTTGTGCATGCTGCCACTAAGTAAGGCCGGTGGAATCCGGTCACTACTGTGCGCTCAAGACGGGAGCCTGTCTTAGGGTCAAGCTTTAAGGCAATGAGGGTACCTTTCCGGATATCAGCTACCAAGAACTCATCCAGCCTGGTTACGGTCACACCCCTGGGAGCCTCAAGCTCATCTTTTGCTGAGCCCAACCCTGACCCTCCAAAGGTCTGGAGCAGGCGACCATGCCGGCTGAAGACAAGCAGGGCCCGCTCTGCTGCACAGCTTAGTGCAATCAAACCCTTAGCATTGACGGCAATGTCAAAGTAGTTCCGACATCGTCTGGCAGTGCCATCAGAAGTTGGGGAGGTCACTTGCTGGAGGACATTGCCCCGAGGGTCAGTCACCTGTTTCAAAGTTGGATTAGGTGGACATAGGTGGAAACTTAATTTGATATAGCACACATACTGTATGTTGTATGTCTGAAAGATGTTTAAACACAACACTTACCTGAACACGTGCATTTCCACAGTCCACTATATAGAGTTGGCCCTGTGGTGTTGCATGGATACCACTTGGCAGCGTAAGCTCAGCTCTACCCGAACCCTGCTTCCCAAACTTCCTGATCAGATGGATTCCTCTGTGGTTGAATACTGTCATGGAAGATTCTACTTCCTCTTCCAACTCCACCAGGGCTGGCACTCCTCTCTCTCTTCTGCCTTTCTTTGGCTCCTGAGTGGAACCATCTATGACGGGCATGGATAAAGACCTAGACACTGGGGGTTGTTTTGAGCCAGCCACTGTGATGTTTTTATGTGGCTGATGCAGAATATTATGACTTCTATATGTAGGGTATGAGAGTGTCTGCCCCATGTCAGAGACCCTATGCCCCCTACTGAGAGTTGGGGAGGTTGAGCTCGACATGGAGTTGAAGTTGCTACACTTCACGTTCCACACTCCTACTTGCTCATTCGTCCCACCACTGATCATCGGGCGAGTCTTGTGTGTCAAGTCCACTGCAGACTTTGATAGACGGCAATTGTAGTTCAGAGAGCCTCTGTTCGTGTTGTAGTCATGAGGTGGGCTCACAATGAAAGTATAGCTCGAGTCCAGGCTGTCTGTCGGGGATGGTGCTCGGCCAGAGTCACCATGGGTCCCTATAGAGTGTTCATCAGAGGACTGGCTGAGGCCAGAGTGAGGTCGCCCCCTGGAGGTGAGGTCTAGGCAGCTTTGGCTAATCAGAGGCTCTCTTGGAGTCATCCTGGGAGTTGATAGGGCACTGTTGCTGTACCTCAAAAGTCTACTATTGGAATCTTGACTCACTTTTCCTTTATCTCCACCCTGGCTATCTAAACTCAAGCAGTGACTCACTTGACTCTTAGCATGCTTCCATCTTCGTTCAGGTAAGGGGGACGGCTTCCTACCAGAGACCACAGTAATCGACTTCCTCAAATTTTTGGGAGAGTAGTGTTTTCCGTTACTATTCACCCTGTACATCTGCTGCTTGCCTTCAGTATCCATGTTTATAAGTACCGTAGGGGCAGCCAGAAATGCATCCTCTTTTTGTGGCTGAATAGAGGCTGATTCCATCTCGTCATCCTGTGATGACTCCCAGTCAGACTGCTCACACTTCGGAAGCCAGCAACATATCTTTGTTGAGGACAGGTTTTGTTCCTCTTCTGATTCCAGATCACTCCGGGTGGAGAGACTGATCTTTCTGGCAACCCTGCCTGTTGGTGAGGTCCACCCCTGTCCTATGCTGCTTTTCTCTCCTCCAGCACCTTGATGGTTTGTGTCTTCACACTGCGTCTCCGTTGAATGGAGAGCACACAGTTGCCCCTGTGGCCCACAACCTCCGACATGCAGGCACAGGCTTTGTTCTTGGACACGGATATCTCCGAAGTTGACAGCATGAGGTTGGGAGCTGGGTTTGAAGTTAACTTTCTTTAGGGAAACTGAGACTTCCCAGGGTTGTAGGAACTCTCCAATGTCTTTCAGCATCTGGTTTGGCCCACCATCCTCCAGACGTGATTGTTGACCCACCTCCTGAATCTGATGCTGAAGTTGAGCCAGTTTACGGAGCCTTTGGTCCAACAGGGACTGGCTGACCCGGGCTGCTGCCATGTTCTCCCTCTGGACCTGCTCCAGATGCTGCTGAGTGTCCCTATGGTCCTGTTCCACCCTCTCCAGCAGGCGCCGCTCTTCTCTGCGCGCTCCCAGGATGGCCCTCTCTACACCCCGCTTCACAGATTCAGTCTCAGTTGCATGACGCTCTTGTAGGCGACGCAGCTCTGCCTCTGCCTTGGCAAGGTCGCACCGTGCCTGTGTTGCCCAACATGGAGGGGACTGAGGCAGGAGAGCAGGGGAAGGAACGTCTGAATGACGATCAGGACTGGGGCTGTGGGCTGGAACAGGAGAGGAGGAATTGCTACCCAAAGGAGTTCCCACAAATATCATGATGGATGGATCTTTCCTTATTTTCTAGCATTTAGTTTGAGTTCCTACAGAAAGACATAATGGGTGGAAAGGGAAGAACATTAAAATAATAAATGCCTAATGAACCACAGTATGTCAGGTAATTCAGACTTTAACATTAAGAATAATATTAGAGTATATAAAATGATTGTGATGTTATGCTGCTAACACCTAATGTTTTGTTCAGCCCCACAATTACTTCTGGCATGACCAGATATTTTATAAATACTTTAAATAACACAAAACAACTAAATGGTGATAGGTAATACATCTGATTTCATATACTGCTTTAGTAAAACTAATATTTATATCAGGCTCTCACCTGAGACTGTTGTCGACGCATATGCAGGACGCAAAAAAACGATAATAAACTGTTGCACTAGTCTGGACATCTTACCGTGCCAACGTTGCAATAAAGGTTGCCTAAATGTCATACATTTTCTGTCAGCTTACTAATTGATTGTGCGTTTTGTGTAGATTTGGACTTTTATACGTTTTATTCCACTTTTGTTTAAACGGCGAGGTGGATCTACTGATCGCTGTGGATTACTTTTTTTCATGTCATTGGATTACGGTAAAATGGGCCTACGGATCTTTTTTCTTAACGTGTCTTATTGTTTTATGGTGTGATTGCGCTTGGTTTCTGAACACTGATTGTTCACTGTTACATTTTAGTTGAATTTAAGTGTCTGGGCATTCCGCCACCGTCTGTCTATGGTGCTCCAAGACAGCCGTGCCGCGATTGGATTTCATAAAGGCAAATTGTTAAATTGATCCAATGTAATTTCAAATCTGCTTTAAAAAATAAACATATATGTTTATTTAGCATGTTTGTTGTGTCCATATGTGCTCGTGCTGCATTCCCCAGGTCTCAGCTGCTACAATGAGTTTTTTTTGTTGTTGTTGCCCCCCCCCCTGGCTCGAATGTGAAACTCAGCTTATGCTGCCAAGGGAACAGATGCTTTTGGAAAGGTGAATAAAGGTGAGTGATAAAGGAAGGACATATGAGAGACAATTCTGTGGGCAGAGAGAACTAGCATAGAGGAAGAAGAAAGTTTTACACGGAAAGAAACTATCTATTAGCATTTCAAATAGAGGCAGACAGCCAGAAGCATCCAGAGTGAAGGCAAGAGTGGGAGTGTAAAGATACAGCCCAACACAATACTTCTCAACTCCCCAGTTCTCCATACAGACCCCGCTTTGAAATTGTATTCATGAGAAGAACACAGTGATAGGCAGTGAAAGATGTCTGTCCTCCGTGTGATGTATTGTGATAATAGTGGAACCCCAGGGAGCCATCATATAATGAACACAAAGACGTTTATGGCCCCAAACTATTTTATAGAAATGGGTATGCCAGTCCAATGTATGAATACTTTATAATGCTTTTTTGCTACTTCATAGTTTAACAAGTTTTTCTAAAATGGAAAAAGAAGTCACTTTAACGAACATTTAACACAGCTGTACAAGGATGTTGCCTGTAATAAATGCAGTATGAAAGTATGACTCCAAATATGTGTTTAAGAATAATAAAAATTATATATTGAATGAAATATTCAGTGACATCTTCTTATACTTCACAATTTGTATTACTCAATGGTTTTGGACACAAGTATAACAATTAAAAACTTCTGTACAAAAGCTGTACAGTGAGTAGAAGTACACTGTGTAATCGGTCTAGAAAATTCTGTGGTACTTTTACAGTTCTCAGTGCCTGGTTGTGAATACAGACAAAGTCTATTTGATGATTATTTTTGGCTACCTCACTTTCACTGACTGAATATGACACTCTTCAGTAATGTTGCAAATACAATATCTGTGGAGCTCTACAGCTTAACACATGTATCAGACCGTTTGAGCTTTGGTACATTTGGTTGAGAATTACTTTGTGTTATGTTGCACCGGCCCTTTTAGCTGACAAGAAAGTGCCTTCAACTAAATATTTGCAAATACTGAACAACATGTCTGAGTTATAACTAGCCTTATATAGTGGCATTCAATAGTTTAGCAAAAGGGAGATGTTGAGGAAGGAAAAGAAAGAGAGGAAGAAGCCATTATTTTCTCTGTATTTAAAAATGCTATAAATTCATTAGTAAGAATGCAAAATATTAAACTGAACCTCCAAACAGTCTAGTCCTTTGTCCCTGATATTTCCCCTCTAAATCCAACCTTAACCCTCACCCCAATTATGTAAATGGCATTAATGTTCCAAATTTTCACTTTACAGTGATATCTTTTACCCTGTTCACCAGAGTTAATTGACTGCACCAAGTGTCATCACTAAGGTTGAATAACTAAATGGTTTGTGGAAGTTCCTTAAAGTCTCTTTGTGGGTACACCTGGATTGTATACCTTTTTGTGTTTATGTTCTGTTTAGATTGTCGTTTAACCCTCTCTTTGTTGTTTTAATTTAGTGATGAGGAGGCAGAAAGGCATTCAACAAAGTGTGGGGGGGGGGGCTCCTTGGTTGGGTGTTAGCATGGGTTCCTGACTCTGGGCTTAACCTGATGCTATTTAGAAGCGTTGATGAGCCAACAACTAGAGTAGAGGTTGATGTAGTGAGTTGAGAGAGTGTACCTAATATATTTAAATTAGTGTGGCATTTGTATCAAGGGTATGAATATTTTAAGTAGCTGGAAGTATTTTTGCTGTGATGTAAGTTACTTTACACATTACTAATTAAACATGATCTATTCTATTCATATGAGTCTTCATATCAGTCTTGTAGTTTTGATACTTGCTTACAGTTTTCTTGACTTGTTCTTTTACTTGCACCGACTTGGTCTATGTGCATTGTGGTGTAGCTACTTGTATTTATGGAATGGATTTTAAGTCGTCAAGTTTTTTACGTTGGAGATAAAGTGACAGGTGTGTCTTAGGCACAGTGCCAGTCCCATCTCTTTGTGTCACACCAGGTTTCCACTTACATTACCAAACTACATTATAGATGCAGAGGATCCAGTTGCTCATCCTGCGAGTGCTGTGTTATAACTGGGTCACATTAGGAAAATATAGTTACTACTACATGTCCGTCTCAAAAAATAAGACTTAACTTATTCAAGTATTCAAAAGATAATGTTAAATTGTAATATTTGTGAAAAGAAATACAAATTAAAAAAAGCACCTCTTTGCGTTTGCATTTTCACACAAAATAGAAATGAAATCAACAAGTACTTAATCAAATTGTACTTTATAATAAAACCATTGAAATCTAATTGATAAAAAAATGATAAAAACACAAATCCATTGGCGTATCTTACCTGCAGTCAGGTACCAGCGCTGCTACGACCTCATGCTCCGCTCTTCTTCTACACATCTCCCCACTCCCTCACTTTGTACCGTTAACCTCTGGCCCTCCCTCTGCTCTGTTTCCCCTCTTGTTGGCTGTTGCTAGGAGACCGCCAAGCTGACTCCAGTTTCTCTCTGTGTGCAAACTCAGAATATGCATCCACAATTGACATTGTTCTTGGTCTGTGGACTGTATTATTTACTTGGAGTCCCGCTGCTTTGCTTTAGAGCAGGGGTCTTCAACGTCTTTAAGGCCAGGGACCCCTTAGCTGAAAGAGAGACCGAGTAGGGACCCCCTACCACATATATTGTACACAATTGAGTTGCATATTAAACTGGGCAGAATGGATGAAAAGAAATGGATATTATTTATGCATCATGTTTTAATGTTAAAGATACACCCGGAAGGCCCAGTGACTCCTTAAGCTTAAACTGTATGGCTGCCATAGTTACCTACAGTAAGCTTATCTTCAATGTGTAACTAAATGTTTCCCTCACAAACAGGCCAATTTATCTTTGCTATTAAAATGTTGCATTCATATTAAATGCATATTTTCAGACTTATTTATTTTATTTAAGAAACTCAATTTTTTTCTTCTTCTTTTATATCATTTGGCAGCCCCCCTGCACTAATTCCGAGGACCCCCCTAGGGGTCCCGGACCCCCTGTTGAAGATCTCTGTTTTAGAGAAGAACACTTTTAAGTAGTAAAGATTCAGAGCGGGGAGCAAATGTATTGATAACACAAAGCGCCTTTATGTTGTGAAATACACCGCTGAGCTTCTGTGTAGGCGTGCTGCATGATGAGTGTTCCCGTGATGGTTGATTGTAAGGGCTTACTATGCCATCTGCGTTAAACATTGATTTGTAGGGTCGGTTAGCATGCAGTCTCGTGTTTGGGTTTCAGTGATGTTAGGGCTGCAACTAACAATTATCTACATTATTAGTTAGTGTGCAGATTATTTTATTAATTGATTTCTCACTCATAACACGTCAGCAAATAGTGGAAAGTTCCCAGACTCTATGGGGATGCCCCCCCCCCAAAAAAAAAGATATTTAGTTTACTGTTGCAGAAAACCAGCAAATATTCACATTTGAGAGGCTGGAACCAATTAATCTTTGCTCAAAAAAGTAATTCAACAATTACCTGATATCAGAATCGTTGCTGATTCATATTTTGTTAACTTGATTAATTGACTAATTATTTCAGCTCTAGTGGTGACCAGTCCAATGTGTTTTACTGATGTTTACAGACGCACATATTTATTTTAGCCTTACTTGGAATATCCCTTACCCAGGTTTCTGATCGTGTGTGCACCAGTTTGTGTCTTTGACTCCTCGACATCCAGCATCTTTGTTATTCGTGTACCGATTTAAGTTCCCTCAGCAGTTGAGGATGAACCAACTTTGATATATGGTTGCCTGGACACTGCTGCATTAATACTCCGTTTTCTTCCTCATATCTTCACCAGTGGTGGAAGAAGAGAACAAGAGTGACAAGAACTGCTCTCAAGACATCATTACATTGCTTATTAGGCATGGCCCGGTAAAGGTTTCGGATGGTATAACCTTCAGCAAAAATATCAAGGTTTAATGGTACTGCGGTATTGATTTTGAAATGTCTGGGTAAAAAACAACTTTTTTTTATTTATTTTTTTTACATTGAACACAATGTATTTTATTTTTAAACATGCTGTACACTGGCACGGAGAGGGATTTCCAAACTGCACTTCCTGTCCTTGAAGACTCACCGCAAGAATGAGGGAAAATTTTAGTGGTTTTGAAAATGACTTTAACCATGGTATACCTTAAAACCGGTAACCGGCCCATGCCTATTGTTTATTATTATTATTATTATATATTTAACTTTACATAACTACTACATACCTGAGTTAAAGATGCGCCTGCATAGGGCTGGGCAATATATCGATATTATATTGATATCGTGATATGAGACTAGATATAATATCGTGATATGACATAAGTGTTGTCTTTTACTGGTTTTAAAGGCTGCATTACAGTAAAGTGATGTAATTTCCTGAACCTACCAGACTGTTCTAGCTGTTCTATTATTTGCCTTTCCCCCAGATAAATTATAAATGAACACTGCTTTGTGCTTGTGCAGCGAGCATGTTAACATGCATACTAGTTAGTGTTATCCAGTCTTTTAGCACAGTGGTCGTCAGATGCTTCTGTTGCACACAAAGTAATGTTTATTACTTTCAGATTTATTTCCTAGTTTTTGCTGTTTTTCATGAAAAATAGTGTATCGTTTTACTTTTTTTTTAGGCCTTAAATGGTTCAAACTATTCAAGAAGGAAAGTCCCTCTATGGTTGAACGTGTCCGTGCCAAAGCCATACATGATCTGTGATGAAAGGTCACAAGTAGACTTATTGTACAAGCCCACTGTTTTACCGTACTGGAGATGTGATGTTTACGTGGAAGATAGATAAATGTTCGTACAGTCACAAGACGACAAAGAAAGGACACCAGGACAAAAGACATATTGCTAGGCAAATTTATAAATTAATAAAAACATTCCCTTTGTAGTGTATTTTTCTGACCGCTCTTCCCCACTTTGTATTTTTGTCCTTTTTTTCTAATGATTTCAAAATATAGAAAAATATTTCCGATAACATTCATCATTACATTATTTTTCGCATGATTTCCATTCAGTCCTGTTGGTTATTTCACATACCTCTGCATTTTTAACCCATTGCTTTTTTACATTATTTACACATTAAATCAGTCCACATCATCTTTCAGCCTCAAAGGGGGGGAGAGGGCGGGCATGATTTGCATAGATCACAGGGGAGAAATCTGTCAGGAGGGGAAAGTCAAAGATTTTCAAGGGGAAAGTGAGAAGATTCTGTACATTCCGTGATAAGCGTTGCAAGTCAAAACGTGTACACATGATGTGTTGAGAAATCAGCTGTGACAACAAATTCTAACTGAGTCCCTTTTAGATGAACTGTATGTGTTTCCAAAGCTAAATGGCCAAAAACAGTTTCAGTTCTTATAGTCATACAGTCAAAATCACTTGCAGAAATAAACCGTAACCATTCGTACATTTAAAACTGAAATATGTTGCAAAGTGGAAACTGTTTGAGTCGATGGAACAGCCAATAATAACCCCGACCCTGAAACAAAAGGTGCATGCTATAATTCCAACTGGAATGGATCAATTGTAGTGTAAGTACATCTGTCTGAAACACAGAACACAGCAGAAATAAAAAAAAAAAAAAAAAAAAACTAAATCTATAACATGACAACATTTTCTGAAGCTTAGCTTTGGGTTTACCACTCACCACCATCTTTGTCAGTTAACACAATCATAATTTGATCAAATAAATACAGTGGAGTCTGAGTAGAGCAGAGGTGATACAAGGAAACAGCAACCACCACAGCTCAGACGTCGGTTCATCAAGCGGAAGATATTTACTATTTAACTATTTCAAAGGGTGTTAATTCATTTGGTTTTGTTGTTCTCCACTGGCTTTAGCATCGAGCTGTCGTGGTTGCTGCATATTTAAAAAAAAAAAAAAAAAAAAAAAACTTTCCCAAATGTAACATTGAATCAATATTGGTGTGTTTTTGACAGGCTGCCCCCATGTCCATGATCCCTACTAGTGCCTGAACAGTTGGAGGGCTCTCTTTTCTACCAGCAGAGGAAGCCATTTGCTGGCTGTCATTCTTGTGGAGTGTGAAAAACAACTTCCATAAAACAAGGTAATCCATCACAGGACGTGACCACACAGCCTCCATTATATTTGCCAAACTCCCTGTCCCCCCCCCCCCCCTGCACTAAATTAAGCTCTGCTCACAGTCGGTCATCCGACTTCTCCAGATAGGAGTCAACGTCCCTGGTAGGAAATAATCCCTTATAAAAACGCCCTGTTACAAACAGCCACATCTATGTCTGTGTTCTTAAAAATGAAATGCAAGTACATATAAAAAAAAAGAATAATAAACAGTAAGCAGTGAAACAAAATGACTGCAGGATGTGTCGATACATGTACATGGGCTAAAATCCCAAATCAGAAAAAAAGTTTTGCATCTCAGCTCCCTTTTTATCTGAATTATAGCTATGTCCCACAAACACACCTGGCCCTGCCCAATAAGCTTCACCTGGTAAATATCCTCTTTAGGAATAATTCTGGTTTATTACAGCTTTGGTCTTGTTATCACAGGTTTAGCCATCGGTTCTACTGTATCTTCTGACAATGTTGCACCGATCAACTTGGTGAGTACAATTTTATCATAATGTTTCCCATCCTTTCCTTGGATTTAACTTTTACTGTACTATTTTAGGCATTGGCACCTTTTTTCTTTTTTGCAGGGGTTTTTGAAAGCACTTCTAGCATTTAGAAAGTGCTACATGAATAAGGTTTGTTACAGATTGTGTGTCAGATTGCTTAAACAGTTACACAGAAAGTGTCAGTATTGTCAGAGAGAAATTGTCTTTGGTGTCCACGAATATATCGCAGAAATACAGATAACCGACTGAAATGGCTTGGTTACAATGCGACTGACCGAGGAAGTGATAGTTCTACTGTGAAAATACGACCTGTCGTTAACAGAACTGTTTGTAAAAAAAAAATAAGTTTAGTTAAAAAACACAATCGTGAGTGTAAAAGTAGATAAACTGTCGAGGAATGAGGCCCTCTGCCCTTTTTATCTGTGCAAGGGAAACATTAATCTGACTAAAGGTGAACAGATGGATGGACGAATGGCAGTGGGTAAAATACAGAAGTGATTTCTCTACCAATTTAATTAAGCGAGCGCAAACATTCAGTGTGAAATGTGTTATTTGCTGCCGCCGCTGATCTCAGTCAGCGAGATTAGTCACTAACCACTAAAACCTACAGCGTGAAAGCTTATTTGAGTTCAGCACTATCGCACAAACCAAAGAAAACTTACTCTGCACTATTTCATTATTATTTCATTATAAAACTGGCCTTAAGTGGCATGCAGAAACTCTTAACTAATGGTATTAAAACAGTGGGGTGTTACCAAATGTGTCTAGAAATTCCATAGAAAAGGGAGTTACAGCAGTTATGAAGTACTACGTTTACAAACATGACGACCACGGATATGGCTTTGACAAGTTGAGACGGCCTCAACTTGTCCAGATGAAACGGTTGTCCTCGCAGGATGGCAGGCACTTTTAGCAGCTTCTCTACTGCTAAAAGATGAGAGAGAATGTCTGATGTGCAGAAAACCAAACAAATTCAAAAAAAGACATACCAGTCAATGCTTCATTTAAGAGGTCCAAAATTATGCACCTGTGAATTAAAGAATAACCATCTCATAAAACCAAACTCCCAAGAGACAGACAACAATTCAAATCTTCAAAAGGTTGCTGAACGTTAAAGGAAAAAAAACGGAGAATTTCATCTTGGCAAATGCTTTTAACACTGGGCGGCTGCGACTTCATTCAACCTCAGACAAAGAAAATAAATTAAATGCCGACCACAACACTGGCACCGACTGGCACATCCTCACATGCACATTCATACTTGGTACCCAACAATGAAATGAAGAGATAGTAGCTACAACACTAATAAAAAAAATGGGTGTTAGTGTTACAAAAAAAATAGCAGCATGTTAAGTTCCAAGATGAACAGTTGTATGTTCAGTTTGGCCCGTCTCATCCAAAGGAGACAATAATTTGAAGCTAACTTAAAATGGAAAAGCTGAAATTGAGATTGCTTCATTGTTAGCACACAAAGACATGAAGAAAAGAGTGAGTGAATGCCTCACAAGGACCTTTTTCAAATGTCAGATCAAAGAAAATGGAAATCATGCCATCACTCCCTCGGGGAAAAAAAACCTCAATTCTTTCCCTTCTCACCTTTTTACGGCAGCCTCTCTCAGGCCTTTTAAAAACACTAAATGACAGACAAAGGGTATGAATTGGAAAGCAGTGCTGCCTTTCAATCCCGCAGCCTCCTTTATGGCAACAGGTGAATGGCTTACTAATGGCCTGAAGAGATGGAGTCATGTGTTAAAATAAACCTCGCATACACGACAACAGACGCGCCTGCTCCCACACGTTGCTGATATGTCTAGAAAATGGTACAAACGCAAAAGACAAACGCGTTTAAAACAAAGTATGACAACAATGGTATTCATTGCCCAAAGTTTTCCAGTACATTTTGTGTTGGCCGTGCTGATTCACAGGAGAGAGTGGCGCTGTCCCTCGCCTGTGTTCCAGTTTTCGAGCTTGTCGTACAGACATGGCCAAAGCCGACGGGATCATTTTGTAGGTGATTGACGAGTCTACACTTTTAATGGTTTCCTGCCAAACTAATTTCGGCGTTTGTTATAATTTTGTTGAGGACAAAAACCATTAACTCCTCTGTGCCGCCTGAAAGCACCCTTTCAACTTAAAACATAAAGAGACTAGCACCAATATGTGCACCTATTTCTTTTATCTGTGGCTTTACTGTGTCACATTATACCACGACATGGTATGTGTATGTACAAGCTCCTAAAATCTCAAGCATTTACTGAGATTTTCCGAGTATAGAATGTAAATATAATACATGATATGCACAATATCATAAGTTTACAGATGAGGAAAATTATTCCAGTCATATAGGTATCCTATAACAATTTGGTACAAAAATGCCACTGTTTCCATCTTGCTTTTTGTCATTGTCATTGCAGACGACCCACTTTAGTGACAGAAAAGTCTCAGTGCTTTAGTCTGTCCTCTGGTGGTGGGAGAATCCTATAGAACTCTTTTTTTTTTTTTTACAGCCTAACCAACAAAAAATAGAGGCTAAGAGCTAGATTTGAGGAGTTTGCAGTCTATTCCTCTGCCTCCGGGCTGTGAGGGAAAGGCAGAGTGACGGCGTGCTCTTGAGCCAGGGCAGCCAGCTCCTTGAGGAACTCACAGAAGATAACGGCACAGTAGACGGCGTTCTTAACTCGCAGAGCCTCAGCTTGCTTCTCCAGGCCAGAGGCCCCTCCGCCGCCCCTGAACAGAGCGCTGTGCAGTGATTGGCTGCCGTCCCGTACGTGTGCGAGGGCCAGCTGAGCGGCGTGCCGAGCCCGGGTCGGGCTGTTGGTGTGACGAAGGATCAGGTCTCCGAGAGATGGCTTACGACTTTTCACTGGAACAAGAGAACGTTAGGTTTACAACTCAGCACAGTGCTAACAAGGATAATGTGACTTGCAATTACTCTCAACTCAAGGTCCACTTACTAGTTTTTTTTATTCAGAGATTTCAAGGTCTGAAAGCTCTGTAAAAAAACGTATCCGTACGAACAGACATTTTTTCCTTCAATTTAAGATTAAGTTATTAATAGTCATTATTGTGATCTGTGTCTCTTTAAAAAATATATATATATTTTATGTAAATTAGTGGTCATTAAAAGTTGCTGTAGGTAGGATTGCAAAGATCCAGGACTTAACCAAAATGTTTTAACATCAACAACTTCTCAGTCCCTCCCCCCTTCCTGCTAAAGCCCAAAAACGGTCTCCTAAGCCCCTCCCCCCACAATGGAGAATGAATGCGTGTGCATGAGCAGTGACTGACACTCGATTGGCTCAATGGTGTTTTAAGCCTCCAACGTCGCCTTCCAGGCAGCTAACCCTAACCTTAACCCTAAACATAACCATTGTCGTGGTGCCTGGAAGGCAACGTTGGGGGTTTAAAACACCAAACACGCCCTGATTGGTGCATCTGAACAGGGAGCGGTGGATTTTTGCAAATCGCACTACAGGCTGTAGGTGGTGCCAGAGGAGCTGGATTTTATTTATTTTTTTATTACCTGCTTCATGTAGTTCTACTGGAACATAGGGTCAGTTTCAGCAAATATGACAGAAAGTTAGTTTTATAAGGCTTACCTACTGCACCTTTAATTCATCTATTTTCTGTTATTAATTCTTCCATTCATAAAGCACTACTTCAGTGTATGAATTGTGCTTTATTAATAAACTTGCCTTCACTTGTTTAAAGAAAAGATTTTAAATGAATAGAGAAATAACTTGTTACATAGATTTCTGTGTGGAAATAAAGACAGCGACTTATCAATCTCACATTTTGAGTCCTTGGTAATTAACTGAATCACATGCAAAGACGTCTCTTACAAACTGAGGAAATCTGATTGTGTTCCAGATAGGGAAGGCATAAAAAGGCAAAACTTGATTGTAAGCCGTCCTAGTCTGTCTCTGGTATTTAATCAGGCAAATACACAGTATGTGTAAATGCCTCCTGTATCCATGCTCACCTAATGAATCAGAGCGCCGCAGGGTAGGAACCGCTGCAGGAGAGTCAGCCCAGTCCAACTTGCCTCGGGCCACCAGGTACTGTTGGGCTTTCTTCAGCATGGCAGGGAAGTCCTCATGAGAGGCTGCAAACGCCTCGATACGGTTCTTCACAGAACCTAGAACCTGATGGGAGTCGGTGGAAAAAGTTTTGATTGATTTTCAAAAGGCAGCTGGCTTGTGTTCGTTGATTAGTCAGTCAATTTTATTTAAGACTGATCACTTCACCCAAACTAAAGTGCTATTTTTTTGTCCAATACAGTATTAGTCATCCGTTTACAGCATATTAGAATACGGTAAGAAATGGAATATGAAAAAGAAACTATGCAAATGCATTGTGGGCCTGATCCTATTGGAACAAAAGCTAGCACAGAAGTGAGGTGGGCTGGAAACGGACAACTATGCCTACAAATGACAGCCTAAAAGCCGCCATCGCTTCAAGTAGAAATACAGAAACGTTTTTGTGCTGAGCACGTGGTTTAGAAATGTAATGCACTTAAGTTCAGTAGACAGCATGGAGAGAATCCTTGGGTCAATACTGTAGGTCACAGGTTTGGCATGGTGCAGTGTACCTGGATCAGTGACTTGATGCTCGGCTGGAAGACCATGTTGGTGTTGAGCAGGAAGGAGCGTAGGAGGGGCTGAGGATAGCAGGCCAGCTGGGCCACGATGCCCGTGAGCAGGATGTTGACGTACAGCGAGTTTTGGAGCATGTTCTCCAGCTTGGCAAACAGAACCACCATGAACGGACCTGCACAGAGAAGGATCATTGAGTGGAAAGATACAACATACAACTTCAGCTCAGAATAAACTATAAATAAACTAGGGATGAAATAAAAAGGGGCCTTTGACAGCTATTTTTAAATAAGCGAGGTGGCGTAGAGGCTGTCAAAGTGTAAAAAAAAAAATAGGCAGCTTTAACAGCTTGTAGAGGTTAAAATGGGGACAATTAAACCTGCCACTGTCAAGAAAAAAACTGTAATCTATCCCCTATGATTTCAGGACTGACTTAAAGCAACACTAGAGAACTTTTCCCGCTTCGGTCCCCCTACAGGTTGTCTCATTCGAACTACAGATCCGCTACCCAATCTGGCAAACTTTCATAATGTAATGTAATGGACAATTCTGCTTCCAACCTGTAGGGGGACCGAAGCGGGAAAAGTTCTCTAGTGTTGCTTTAATGAAAAACTGTGCCAATGAAGAAACATTATTACAAAAGAGAAGAATTGTTTAGTCTTGGTGTGTGGGTACTGCTGCCAAAAACTCTGCTAGTGGCACCACACACACCTTACTACTTACAGTATTTAAGAGGGCGGCGTGTGTGCTGACAGAGAGACAGTTATTAATGCTAATACTAGCTTATGCTACTTCCAAATACCCCCTGAAGTCCTCAGCTTACTGAAGCCATGTGCCATTTTATTATCAGGGTATGTGCCCATACAGTGTTATTGAAAATACCAAGCTTGGAGGATGACCCAGGAACTGAGGTGAATAACCAAAAAGTCAGCAGCATTTTAGTGAAAAACAAATTCATCCTACTTGGGGATTATACAATTACAGTTATGATTCAGTATTTGAACTAGCAATGGAGTAAATCAATTATCTATTTTAGTCACTTTCATTATCTAAGTAGTACAAATTTCACATTCTAATTGTGACTGAATTGTGTCTCATGTAATTGGTTTAGAATCGTAGAATATTATCATTACAAATGTATCTGTATTGCTTTTGTATTGGATCCTGGTCTGTGTACACATATATGCTGAGAGAGAGAGAGAGAGAGAGAGAGAGAGAGAGAGAGAGAGAGAGAGAGAGAGAGAGAGAGAGAGAGAGAGAGAGAGAGAGAGAGAGAGAGAGAGAGAGAGAGAATAAAATACCTTGATTACCCATAATTGCACAACTAGGCATAGCTTTAAAATAATAGAATATAATAAAATACAACCAACAAGTCATCACACTTTCAACACTGCCGCGCCGCTCCACACACACACACACACACACACACACACACACACACACACACACACACACACACACACACACACACACACACACACACACACACACACACACCAAGTCTCACCTGTGTAAGGCTGGTAGGCAGGCTGATTTAGTGGTCTGACAGGACTGCAGAGGCCCACCGCAGGCCCGTCTTCCTTGGTGTCACCTGTCAGCTTCACATCCAGGGCAGAGGACAGCTGCTGCTCCTCCTCCTGCCGCTCAGAGGATAGGGACTCTCTGGCGGTTTCCTCCTGCTGGCAGGCTGCTCTGCTGCGCTCCTTCACTCGGTCCTCCAGCTCCCTCAGCTCCTGTGTGAAGGCCTCGATGCTGATGCCCTGACCGTTGGAGTCTCCGGGGAGCGCTGCTTCTCCTGGTGCCTGCTCCAGCAGCTCCCGGATAAGACTCTCTACGGATTGTTGCGTCTGGTTGGCTTCTGGAAGATCTGAGGATGCACTGGGTGGGTTTGAGGTGTCGCTGGTCAGCAATTTGGTGTCAGACGTTGGCTGGGTGATGGAGCTTTGAGAGGAAATCTGGTTAGGGCGATCACCCATTTCGCTGTTGCTAAAAATTGACTGCGGGAGAGTGGTGCAGCTTTGGGAGGAGCAGGTGACAAGGGATCCATTTTGATTTGCGTTTTCATCCAAATACTGCTGCTCCCCCAAGTCTCTCTTCACTTTCTTTACCTCCAGTCCTCTGTCCCGACTGTCTGAGCATCCGTCCCCCTGCCCCGTCACTCCGTTATACATGTTCTGGTAGCTAACGGTGATGGCAGAGGTGGGATTGTGTGGTGCTGGGGACGAGGCGGGGTGGGAAGTCGATAAAGGGGTGGCCGAGGACGAGGAGGATGGGACGAGATGAGGTATAGGCTTTGGCAGGACCTCCTCTCTCTGCAGGCTGCGTTTCTTGGAGCGTGGTGTGAGGCTGATGCAGTTGTTTTTGCCGATCGTAACGTCCCACTCGCCGCTGTCCCGTTCTGAGCTGCTCCACTCGGCTCGCGCTGCAGCCACAATGGGCGCCCTCTGCTGGCCTGGCGAGGTGTTACTGCTTCCTCCCTGCTGGAGAGAGAAGTGCTCAGGGAACATAGCCATGGAGGGGTTGGCGGTAGGGGGAGGTGGGGGTGGAGGGGCTGTGTTCGGGGAAGGGTTTTCTCCATCATAGGGCGCCGACCAGTTGCGGCAGGCCCAGGAGCAAATCTCGATGCCCCGCCGGGCATCTTTGAGGTACTCCAGGTAACCCGAATCCCAGTCCAGACACTCCGTGTTAGCCTGCTGCTGGTGCATCGGGCTCTCAGGGGACAGAGGGTGGGAGCTGGAAGGACCAGACTGCAGCGGCTCCATGCTGGTGGGGGTGGAGGGACCCCCTCCTCCTGATCCACCTCCGCTGCTCTGTTGGCGGATGAAGAAAGATAAGCGGGATGGGGTGCTGGGTCTGGGTGGGGCTGGAGACTCTGTGGTGGGACTGTTCAGTACTGTAGGGTGAAAGAATACAGATGCAAACAGTTAACTTTCTCACACTGTTGGTAAGTTACATTATATAAAGAGTTACACACAACGACTATGTGTATGATGTAATATAGACCTTTTCAATGTAATTTCATTGCTAGGCAATAGCCTGGCCCCTTGTTAACTTCCTGTCCGTTGATTTCATTCATATACACTGCAACAGGAAATCAACTCAGGGCCATTTAGAATGTTTAGGTCTACATCTGTGAAAAGGTCTATGTAAAGATTTGAAGCCATCAGGCTACTGAACACAACCTGTTGATCTGATCTATACTCTTGTTGTCACTGGCATGTTGATGTGGATGCGGATGTTGATTGTTGCCATTACTTATGTACTTATTTATTTACATGGATGGGCTAGACCGTAAAAATGAATCGCCCCTTCAGGATTAATAAAGTATTCTGAATCTGACATAACAATGTTTGTCTTGATTTGATATTACAATAACTAGTGCAGTGCCCGTTGAAAATGTGCCTGTTTGGAACGGGCCGATTGCTTGGCCTGTGGTATTGCTGCTTGTAGAATTCTTCAAAACCAAATTGTACCCCGAAATTACTTACAGAAGGACCCCAAACCACTTAATATGCAACTCCACTGTATAGCCTACTACTACTTTACAGTGTAGGCCACGTCTACATCAGAGGAAGACATTGTACTACTGTATATTTACCTGACAGAGAACGGGGCAGATTCAGAATATAATCGCTTTATTAGATAGTTAGCCTGCCTATAAGTGGCATCACGCTCTGTCTGCCACCTGTTGTCTGTAGCTGGTTGTGCTTTGCATGTGTGGGATTCTGAAACGTCCTTAAATTCGGAAATTATCGTTTGTTTATTCAAAGTCAAAGACAGTCCAAAGTAGCGTTACTTTGCACATTTTTGTGGGTTTGAGGTGTATTTCACATTTTAGCTGCCAAAGCTCTGCTGCTTTCTTCGACCCTCTCTGTGCTCACTCAGGGCCAGATGTACTAACGCTTTTGCGCCCACTTCAGGCGTATTTGTGTCGCAACGTGCGCGTAAAATCATGGCGAGGTATGTACAAACAGACCGCAATGATGTAAAAGCGCAAACTGCATGTCGTGGGAGCTGAAAAGGGCAAATTGCGTTTTTCGTGTCATGCATATTTATTCATGGGAGGGTCGCGGGGAAAGTGGGAGTTTACCGTAAAGAGATGGGAGGGGAAGCGTAAAGAGCGCTTAATTACGTATTCCGCGGTATGTACAAAAACCGCCCGTGACAGCGCGCCTCTGTTTTGCGGTGAAAATTCTCCGCCTCTTAAAAGCAGGTGTAAACCTGGAAGCGGGTTTCCTCACATATGCCTCCTGGTGAAATGACAGCAGTAATCCGAGCAAGACGAAGACATAGGCCAAGGAGACGAGCTGAAAGGAGTTTTGCCACAAGGATCACAGATTAAGCAGCCATGCAAGATTACAGTTACTGGAAGAAATCAAAGATGACATTGAATCTCCGACTCAGAGTTCACATTCCAGCAGTTGTTAAACTCCTCGCTACATTACAAATATTGGCATCAGGATAATTTCAAACAGTCATAGCATCAGCAGTGGGAATATCGCAGTCTGCACTCAGCCGTATCATAGCACAAGTACTTACAGTTTACGCTATAGTGGGCGGAGAAAGGCGCTAATTACGGATGACCTGCAGGTTTGGTAAATATGGCGTAAACTATGGTATCATTGCGTTCGCTATCTGCGGGTGAGCCATGGCGCTGATAACACTACGTTCGCGAATGTACGTACATCTGGCCCTCAGTGTGCAGTGTGAGAGGGGGCGTGGCCAGCAGCTAGAGCGGCAAAAGCCAATGTGTGCTTCTTTTACCAATATATATTTAACAATATCTTTTGCATTTCTAATCCAAACAACGTTAAACTTGGCACTGCACTTACTTGTGCCCGTAGCAAGACACCTATCAAGTTTGATATCCATCGGACTAACGGTTCGAGAGACATGTGCATAACAGATAGATAGATAGATAGATAGATAGATAGATAGATAGATAGATAGATAGATAGATAGATAGATAGATAGATAGATAGATAGATAGATAGATAGATAGATAGATAGATAGATAGATAGATAGATAGATAGATAGATAGATAGATAGATAGATAGATAGATAGATAGATAGATAGATAGATAGATAGATAGATAGAACCCAACAGATGAAAAAAATGTTTTCAGTTGTTCATAAATCCACAGTTGCGTCACAGCCACAGCTAAAAGTGTAAATAGCTTTTTTTCCACACAGGTGTTTGTAGCCCACCTTTTCCCCAGAATGCACCGTCCTCGTCAGCAGAGGACCCTGCATTCAGCCGACAGCACTCTGGGATCAGCGACAGGAACTTGTCTGCTGACTTTCCGTACAGGTCAGCCTCCCTGATAGCACGACGCTGACTCAGCATTACATGGGTACAGGGCAGCAGATACCTGGCAGCAAACACACACATGCCCAAACCATTAATAAACGCAGTCATTTTCGATACCACATTTTATTTGGCAATGTTGGCTTTTCTATTTTGCTGTGACAGATGACAGTTACAAACTTTAGTTAACATGTTTATAAAGATTCTTAAATCATCCTGGTGAGAAGATGCCAAGAAGTACAACGTCACAAGCAGCTGTATTTGCTGTTTAGTACTAAAGACAAAAAGTCTTTGTTAAAATGTTAAATGTGAAGACAGGGTGTTCCCTATCTGGTTTGTGGGCAGAGGAACACTTCATTTTTCAAATTAGAAGGAGGGCACACATCTCAAAGACACAAATGTACGTAAAAGGCATTTCACACAAAAAAAATGTAATTGCGCATTCAAAAGGACCCAGGTAGTACGTCTACAAAAAAGATGGGGAGGGCCAAATACTCTGTGCTGTACACAGAAGACAGAGACTGACTTTCTGACACATACATTAACCTTCAGTTAATCTGAATAAGTATGAAGAAAAATATTTACTACTAGAGCCATTTTTGCATATTAAATGAGCCTATTAAAAATGTAACACATGGGAGGACATGCTGAGATGTGCAGACATACCTGAGAACAAGCTGCAGCATGACGTCTTCACAGTTCAGAGACAGAAGAGTCCTGAAAAGGCTCAACGATACCATACAGAGCTGCAACACACACATAAGGAAACTAGTTGGAAAACGTGTCCGGAGAAATAATATATACAAATGCTAATTTGCATATGATATGGTCAAAAACAATGTGTGTGTGTGTCTTATTTTTGCAATTTTCCAAAAATCATAAAAACAAATCATAAATGCACAAAATATGTGACACTTTTAACTTTTCCTCTCATTTTTGAGGTGTACTGTATTTCAGTAAAACAACATTTCCCAGGTTATATGGGTTTCCTGTGTTCAGTGGTACCGTCGTATTTAAATGTTACTGTGTGAGCGATGAACAAAACTACAAAAAGACTGGTTGTCAAAAAGCACAGCTTTCCTTTAAAGCTGAAATCTTGACTTTGTTTTGTTTCCATTGTTGCTTTCTACGACAAAAAACTGAAATTTAAGATTATTTGCACATTTCACTGTGGATTGTTTTACCAACTACAAACAATGTACAACACAGCATGCATAGATGCAGGAGACGATGAAATGTACTCTCCACATTTGTTCTGAAAAACCAGATACTTCTGTATACTGCCGGAATCACTTTCAATCAATTTTTGTTCTCAGCCCACGCACCACCCACACAACTGAGTTCATACAAGGGCCTTGATGCTCTCACACACACACACACACACACACACACCCTTGAATTGCTGCTGATGCGTGTGAGTAATGTGTCCAGGATGGTGTCGTTGTCGTGGCGATGCAGCAGGAAGAAGCGCAGGAAGGTTTTGAGGAGAGACGTCTCCGACACGCTGCGCAGGAAAAGGTCCAGGTAGGCGGTGCTGGCAATCATCTCATCCACCGACGACTGCAAACACACACACAGCGGAATTTGTATAAAAACTGCAAAAGAGGGCTGTACGACAACTGTCCTATGAATAAGATGAAGTCTAAGATTAAAAACCGGCAATGAGACAATTTCTTCAAATTTTCTAATTTTCATCATTATTTGCTTTGACACACAATCTGACTCATCTGTTGAAGAACAGTCAGAAAACTACCAAGTTAACACAATTGTTCCCCTGCTAATTCACTTCAGTCTTCTAGTAACTCAAGAGCAGCCATAAACAAGTGGTCAATTTCCATCTGTTTCCACCGTTTACAGGATCAGTTTATCCAAATCACAAAAAAACTATTTTCCTCACATACCCTGAATGGTATCTGGCCATGCAGAGTTTGTGGTCCACAAAGCCTTGCAAAAAAAGAACCATGGAAACTATTTTCTTACATTAAAATTGTTTTAAAGTAAACTGGTGACAGGGCAGGTCTGTGATAATCCTTCCCTTTCTTACTGTACCTTATGCAGCGCGGGGCCCATGACGGGTACGAGGAAGCCGTTGTGGAGGTAGTCCAGGAGCTGGGAGCGGACCAGGGGGTGAGCAACCTGCACCACGGCATTGCAGAACTCCAGAGAGTTCATGAACAGCACGAGCGATGACACGCCCATCCAGTCCTCCCGCCGCAGGGCGTGCCAGTCGTCTCCTCGGACCTCAATCTTTCTCGGCAGAGAGGAGTAGAGAGCGCTGAGGCCCGTCGCCAACACCTGAGACGAGACGGAGAGGCTTTACATAAGACAGCTGTGGGTCGGTAGGTGGTTGAGGTGTCGGACAGCCCTAAGGTAAAAATGTGTGAGTATCCTTAAAGCACAATGGTTTTTTTGTGTGGAGATTTTCTCAGAAAACAAAACACCCTAATGACAAACAAGACCTGAAACAATACGTTGATTGGCAGATTGATGGAAAATTATCCAACATTTTATAGACCAAATGATTAATCAATTAATAAATTAAAAAAGAATGAATAATAAGCAAATTTGCAGTGGTATGATAAGTCCTAGAATAGATCATACGGTCTGGACATTACCTTCCCTGTTTTAGTCCCAGAGATGGCATGTTTATAAAAGGTACATAATACTTGGCAGTGTTCTCTTGTATCTTGGCAGAAACACATTTTGTTTTCATAACACCACTAATGACTCTACAGAAATGCACAACAGCAGCTCACTTAAAGGGATACTTCACCGATTTAGCATTCAGCTTTGTATCAGTAGAAACCTGGTAGTATTTCTGAATGACCGTGCGTCCCTCCCTCATATCCCCCTGAGATGGGAGATCTCTGCATTGGGGGGTCTGGAAAAAATCTTCCAATGACGTAAAATGACGATTTTTGCGTCATCGGAAGATTTTTGGCCAGAGGCAAAAGACTACAGCCAGTATTAGGAGCTACTTCCGCATGTTTTGAACCCGCCCATCACCCAAAGTGAGCCGATCTCAGCCGGAAAAAAACGAAATGTCAGCCATCTTGAATCTTCGCTAAACAGGGCTCTCTCTTCTCAGCAGCAAACGTTTACAACAATTATGTGCATTCAAACTACCGCACGTGTACCACTGGGATACATCGGTACAGATCGGAGAATATGCAGGGAACGTTATTACAGACGGAATAATCGGCACACTACGAGAGCTTCGCCTGCACGGAGACCAGCACGGAGACCAGCACGGAGACCAGCGGTCTCGCTCGATGCCCCGAGCCGGGTAGGGGACATCCACGTCGGCTAGGTGGGAAGCTAACGCTAGCCGGCCACCTGTCCCATCAATCCTGCTTGCAAGTGTCCGTTCATTAAAAAAACAAACTGGACTACATCCAACTTCAACGATGCTCCCAACGCAAGTTCAGAGACTGTGTTTTTTGTTCTTGTGGAAACATGGCTGAAGAACAGTGTACCAGACTGTCCAGCTACCAGGACTGCTAGCCCTCCGACGATCCGAGCTAGAGATGCTCTGTCACTGGGTAAAAGACCCGTGAAGGTGAGCTGTGTTAACACGGACTGGTGCAGAAATAGGGTGATTTGTATCCAACTAACTGCTAACCGCTGGAGTTTGTGACTGTTACATGGCGACCATTCGACATTCAACACTAATTCACGGCTGTGTTTATACTCGGTGTTTACAGCCCACCAAGCCTAATGCTAGTATGCTTAGCTGAACGTTACGGAGTTATGTGTGTGTGCACTAAAGGTAGCCTGTTTCGTATGTCGTTTTTATATAATGTCGTTTTTATATATTTTAAATGTGTAACACCACTTGAGCCACAATGAAACGTTGTTTCGTGTATATGGTTGAAATAACAATAAAACACATTGAGTTGAGTTGAATGCCTCTGTCTGTCAAGCGGTAGGCGTGGCTTGGGAGTGGACTCAAAGCAGCGAAGCGCATTCTGGGATTTGGTGTCTTTCATCCATATGAGCCAAAAACACATTTTCTGGCTTTTCTCGGCCTAGAAGGCAGTGAAATATCCCTTTAACCTATTGCAATCTTAAGAAATTAGTTAAATAAGCAAAATGACCTCCCAGTATGTATAGACATGATGGAAAAGTCAGATAAAAAGCCACATAAGCCATAGTGTTTTTATGAAACTGTATTTTTGCTTGCTGGACCAGTGGAAACATATGATGTACAACCCTAAATCAGAAAACGTTGGGACAGTATGGAAAACAAATAAAAAAAGAAAGTAGTGATTTCTAAATGTACTTTGACTTGTATGTTGAATAACAACATATTTCATGTTTTGTCTGGTCAACTTAATTTCATTTGTAAATATACATCCTTTCCTGTCATTCAGACCTGCAACACATTCCAAAAAAGGTTGGGACAGGAGCAATTTAGTGCTAGTAATCAGGTAAATTGGTTAAATAATGATGTTATTTGAAACAGGTGATGTCAACAGCTGATTGTAATTATGATTTGGTACAAAAGCAGCATCCAAGAAAGGTCTAGTCCTTTAGGAGCAAAGATGGGCCGAGGATCGCCAGTTTGCCAACAAATATGTGAGAAAATTATTGAAATGTTTAAAAACAATGTTCCTCAAAGAAAGATAGGAATACATTTGCTTATTTCACCTTCAACAGTGCATAACATAATTAAAAGATTCAAGGAATGTGGAGGATTTTCAGTGCGTAAAGGACAAGGGGCGCAAGCCTAAGCTGAACAACCGTGATCTCCGATCTCCCAGGCGGCACTGCATCAAGAATCATCATTCATCTATAAGCGATATCACCACATGGGCTCAGGACTACTTTGGCAAACCTTTGTCAAGTACCACAATACATAGTTACATCCACAAATGCCAGTTAAAACTGTACTGTGCCAAAAGGAAGCCCTATGTGTTCAGAAGCGCCGTCGACTTCTCTGGGCTCGGAGGCATCTGGGATGGACCATCACACAGTGGAAACATGTACTGTGGTCAGATGAATCAGTATTTCAGGTATTTTTGGGAGAAATGGACGCCGTTTGCTCCAGACCAAAGAAGGATCATCCAGACTGTTACCAGCAACAAGTCCAAAAGCCAGGGTCTGTCATGGTATGGGATTGTGTCAGTGCCCTTGGCAAAGGTAACTTTCACTTCTGTGATGGCACCATTAATGCTGAAAAGTACATAAAGATTTTGGAGCACAATATGCTGCCTTCAAGAAGACATCTTTTCCAGGGACGTCCATGCATATTTCAACAAGATAATGCAAAACCACATTCTGCACACATTACAAAGTCCTGGCTGCGGAGGAAGAGGATACAGGTACTTGACTGGCCTGCCTGCAGTCCCAACCTGTCTCCAATAGAGAATGTGTGGCGCATTTTGAAGCGCAAAATGCGACAACGAAGACCCCGTACTGTTGCCCACCTTAAGACTTGTTTGCAGCAAGAATGGGACAAAATTACACCTGAAACACTTCATCACTTGGTGTCTTCAGTCCCTAAACGTCTTTTAAGTGTTGTGAAAAGGAATGGCAACATTACAAAGTGGTAAATGCTTTACTGTTCCAACTTTTTTTGAAATGTGTTGCAAGAACCAAAATAGGAATTTAGTTTTTTTGAAAAACAAAACAATAAAAATCATGAGGAACACATTATTGTCTGCAATGAAATACAAGTCAACCTACATTTAGAAATCACTACTTTCTTTTTTATTTGTGTTTTCCATACTGTCCCAACTTTTTCTGATTTGGGGTTGTAGAAATCTGGACCCGTTAGCCCGACTAAGCAAATGCAAACAATTAATTGATCATAATTCATCAACAAAAAAAAGAGCTATGCACTGAGATTCCATGGGAGGAAAGAGGAGTGGGTTTGTATTGAGCACTGCTTACCGTACCACACAGTAAGAGGGCTGTTACAGTTGTCACAGAATCTATTGCTACATCCATGTCAAACAAAGTCGATTAGAATGTGTGAGCATGCACAGGCAGAAAATAGTGAGCCTTGGGCAGGGAGGTGCATTCGGTCCTTGATGCCACCACCACTGGTCCTGCTAGCCTGTAAGTAGGTCAGACTGAAGCTGCTGGAAGGAGGGCGAGCAGAAAATAGCTGAGCTAGCTCTTTGAACACCAGAGGGAACAGGCAGGGGAAAACAGTACTGACCATAGCATTAAACTATGGTATACAGCCACACTCATCACGCAATGCCGTCCTAATGCGGTTTTGAAGCTAAAAGGTTGCTCTGTTGCTGTAATTTTCAGACCAGATTTTGGCTGCAAAGACTGGATTCAGAACGATGGTCCTGATGTTAGAATGTGTGCACACAAAGTCACTTTCAACATTAAATCCAGCAAGTTAGTGCAGCCTTTTTTAGTACAAAATACTTTTTTTTGTGCGTTCAGCAAAGTATGGTTCTTTAGTAACACCTAGTGGCAGCAGGTAGAAACTACAACAACACAGGCAGAAACAGCTCCAATCTTCTATATCTGTTTTGATCATTCACAGACTAAATGAAAATGTCAAAACAGACACCAAGTGTATTTTTCTATTTTATCTGAAAGTAGAATGTTATTGATTGAAATAATCATGGTTCATTTAAACGCAATCCCAAATACGTGGAAAACCATCATCTACATTACTTGTTTTTTTAGGTACCTGCTACATCAACTGCTAGGTTCCATCATCAGTTTCACTTAAACTCTTTGATTAGCTCTCCTGGTAGTTTAGCAGAAACAGTAGTGGTTATTGATATGTAATGTAATGGTGGTGTTGAGTGAGGTGGTTATTGTTAGGATGTAGATAAGGATGAACCGTCTGTCAGAGTGCAAAGTCACGTCCTTCCTCTTCCATTATCACACACCATCACTGATGCATTACACACACACACACACACACACACACACACACACACACACACACACACACACACACACACACACACACACACACACACACACACACACACACACACACACACACACACACACACACACACACACACACACACTATAAGCTGTCCTCAACTATCACATCATTACAGAGTAGGTCATATTTATGTGTATATAATATGGATGGGTCTTTTATATAAGAGTCAAAGTGACTATAAATAATAGAGCCAAGTTTGATATTATGCATAGTTTTGCATAGTAATGTGAATTACTGTTAAGTCAGTTACTAGAGTGAGAAAAAAAAGTTTTGACAGGTTCTACATTTTCAAATGCTTCACTTTGAAAGAAGCCGAGTAGGATTTTACCTTGTGGATGGGAACTGAAAAACATGATAGGATATTGAGGATGTCAATAAACCATCAAACCCAAATGAATGGATCTCTGCCCTACTCTGTGAGTTATTAACAATTGAACAAGAGAATTCATGAATGTCTGAATATGAGTCAAGACACTCTACTTTGCTTGATTCGTTTTGTTTTTTTGCCCCTATAGGTTCAGCTATCAAAAATATGCCAAAATACCAAAACCAGGGTGAAAATAAAGTAGCAATATGACAAGTTGTGCTGGTTTTTAAAACAAATGGACAAAAACCTCAAACATCAATTTCTGTGGCCATGGTACATTGGAATTACCCTTTAACTTTACTTCAAATTCACAAACTGACAATATAACTACAACATAATTAAGTGCCTGAATATAGTTACAGCCAAATCAAGCCCAATACCAGCCACAATGTGTCAACAGTCAGACCCACAACAGCAACCGTTTCTAGGTCCAAATGTATCACTTTCTGTAACTACATCCTCTACTAAAACCCCAGTTGAAGTCTAAAAAAAAAAAACACACACACACACACACAGCACCATCACTCACTGGGCAGAAGTAGGAGTTCTCAGCGATGTAGCGCGCCACGGCCTCGTGGCTGGCCGAGGCCGCCATGACCAGCAGCAGTGCGTCTCGGGCCTGCTGTCCGATGGCTCCGTCCCGGTGGATGAACGGCACCAGGAGGGAGAAGATCAGCAGATTGGTGGAGCCCTGCTGAGCCGGTGCCGCCCGAAACAACATCTCTAGAACCACAGGCTGCCGGGCCATGGACACACAGATCTGGTGGGGATTCACAGAGTCACAATTATAAAACAGTATTATTACACGGCTTGGTTGAATGCGACGGCATTCTGCGGTCTGCTAGTTCTTGGTAACGGACCGTTGCTAAGAATAACAGACCGTTGCCATGCATAGCACAGCGTTGCCAGGGACGCAGTTCTGATCACTCTGGAGGACAGCTATCACCCACTGAAAGAAGTACGGTTCATTTATCAGCTGTGGCAAAAAGTGGGGAAAAGTGGAGCAACTCCTGTCCTCCAATACAGACAACGGCAGCAGATCTGGTGAGCGCCTATCGCTACATCTTCATTTACAGTCTATGATTGCTACGCAGTAACTTCAGCCGTAGGGACAACAACGTTAATTAGTTAGATTGCAACACCATGTTCACAGGTGTGTCAACTGCAGCGGCTGTGCAAGAAGGAAACGAGATGAATGAGGACAGAAACGTCAGCATAAATATTCCCAAAGAAGTCCCATTCACCTTGTCTCACTTCACCGTCAACGGAAAAGTTCAGTTTAATGTGAATTATCACGACCACGAGAGCAGCCTTGATAGCCCGCTAGCTCACTTAACAACGCCTCAGCTAATGTTGTGTCAAACCGCAGGGATTTAATACAGCAGCTGGGTGAATGAATTAGTCCACCTAGCTAGTGATAGCAGGGCAGCACTCTGTCACAGCCCGACTCATGACGGTAACATAGACGGCTACTACCACAGCCTGTAATGGGGGGATAAAATGCGTGCCCTGACCAATGGCTTTTGCCAGAAATGTATTCGCTGCAAACAGCTGGCCATCGGGTAGCTCGTAGCTGGAACAAGTTCGGCACACACACACCAGTCTGATTGCCAAGCAAGGAGGAGGAGCTGCTGTGGTGTTGGGTGACAGATGGAGGGTTGCATTAAACAGCTAGAGTTTACGTTGCTGCGGGTGCTGGATTCCAACCGTAGAGACAGAATGGACTATTTTCTTTAGCGGAAGCAATACTAGCGTTTTTAAATCAATAAAATCCTTTTTAAATCAATATTTTGTGTCAAATTATTAATGTATTTGGTACGTAGCCACGTAATAAGCGGTCGTTATTCGACATAACGACCGCCTCGCTCTACATTATCCCTTACCTATTATAGTCCAAAATACAGGACAGGGTATTGTTAAAACACATTTGACACTTTCTCCTGATTTTAGAGAAGCTCCCAGTTTCAACCTTATCAGCCAGGAAAACCATGACGTTAGGAGGACATCTAACAAATTATAGTTATTTGGCTGTAACGTCTGATTATTCCAAGTTGGACTGAGAGTCGGCTTCAGTCTGCCTGAGTTGGTGTTGGCAGTATGGAGAATCATTTTCAGAGTTTGCCTTCTGCTACTTTTCATCCTCATAAGAATTATTTATAAAACAAGTTTGATTTTTAGGTCTGGAACTGGGACAGTCAACTTTACATAGTGATAATTAAAAATACATTTTCTTTCCTTTTGCCTTCTACGTGCATATTGCAGCTAAATTAGCAATATAAACTTCCTGCCAACTTCCCCCTAAAGTGTTCTATTGGAATTGCTGCCATTTGTAGGTCTCAATAATCTCACAGTCCGTTTTCATCTTTAGTTTACGTTTTGCAAATACAGCAGGAAGGCCAAAAAACAATAACTTCTTATGTAGATTGTAAGTAACGATATACACAATAGAGAAGTATACAGACTGTAGGTGAATGTACCTGATTGAGCAGCAGTACCAGGCTGTTTTCCAGGGCTGACGGACAACCAAGTTCTGGGTCAGCGCAAGCTCCCAGCAGCCTCAGCAGGGGGTGGAGGACGGCGGTGTGCTGCAGCAGAGGTTGCTGGGACTGGCCGATGAGCATCTCAAACAGCTTGAGCAGCGCCCCCTGGCTGTCTGGGTCCAAGCCGCGGCGGAGGTGCCACTGAACCAGGCCCGCCAGAATATTCTGGGTGACCACCAGCTCCAGTATGGGGCCCATGGGTGCCACGCCGGGGGCACCCTCTGGGCTCTCAGCAGGCCGCTCCTCTGCCAGCAGACATAACATCTGGTCGGTGTGATTCCTCACTGCTGTCAGGTCATCGCTGGAGGATGAAGGCTCCTGCTGCTCCAACACCCAAGAGACCTGAATAAAGGAACAGTGTTTTAGTGTAATGTGTAACTCCTAACATTGCTGCTGTCCTTGTATGAGGAGTTAAAAAGTAACAAAAGATTGGCCTCATTCCATTTCAATTCAGTTCTTTAAATAAATAAATAAATATATATATAAAAAACATTGTAGGCTATTATATAAAAGTTTACTTCCAATTTTTACAAAATCATTTCAATTAATTTACTAAGATCTAAATATGTTGACAGATAATATTTAAATGCAATAAAGAGTCATCACTGGCACTGCAACAGTTATTTTTTGAAGATCAAATGCAACAAAGTTGCATAATTGTGGTGTGGAAAACAAACGACAAATGAGAGGTTTCGCAACAACAATTTATCAAAAGGGTTTACCAGTCAGCATGACTACAGCAATTATGAATTTACCGAGCTGCAAACAGCTTGTGCTTCTTTGTGTTTATGCAGCTTGAAGTTTGCGGTGAATGTTGAAACACATTTGTGTTTGCAAAAACACACTCTCCCACAAAAAACCTTTTTTATTTTCTCATATCCACTTACATGTAACTGGATTATCAACACTTATACCTCTATCCTCCCATTACAAACTAAGAAAACATGGAGTATTGATATTTCAAAAAAAATGTACAGGGCGCTCCACTTTCTTTCCACCGAAACACATGCAGGTTAGGTACAGTACTAGGAATCATTTAGTGACATGTAGGAGTATTTTTGTGGATATGTTGCAATTTAGTTGCAACATACAGTATCTACCTATTAAGTCCAGACAGACAGACACAGACACACACACACACACTAATATTGCCTCTGAGGAAACTCCACAGTCAGGCAGTGGCGTGGCTCTGTAACCTATAACATGTTCAGTCAGTGATTGGACATAAGCCAGTCACACTGTTCCAGACTGACTGACAACTCCAATTAACACTGGCACAGCTAACAGACCACTCCCATTAGCACTGGCACAGCTAAATGAATGTGTTAACTAAACATCCACACCTGGTGTCTGGACAGATTATCATTCACTAAAACAAAGAAAAAGAGTCTTATAACTTGTCCTGGTCTCGTTATGATTTACGGTTAACATTAAGTGAACATTTACTTTTGTATATGCACAAAGCAAAACAATACTAAAACATGCAACAACAACAAAAAGTCAACCATTGTAAATGACTGATGAGTGTGGGGTGTAACAGATTTAGTTCTGAAAGGATTAGCCATTAGTTTATGAACAGAAAGTTAAGTCATTTATCAAACAACAATAGTTGCTGGTTCTAGGTTCTCAGATATGAGATGATGATATGAGGATGTTAGGCTTTTCTCTGTTTTATTATCATTGGAAACCGAATCTTTGGACTGTTGGTTGGGGAAAACAAGCACTTTAAAGAAGTCAGCTTGAGGTCTGGGAAATGGGGATTGTCAAATGTTTCACTGTTTTCTGCCTTAACAGGGTGAACCAAGTTTTTTTTTTTTTTTTAAGTCTGACACTGTGGGCCCCTCCGCAGACACGAACCAGACAAACATTTAGCCAATATTTTGTTCACATTTTGGCACCGTGGCCAAACTAGCTATTAGCAGTTCCTGTTTACAATGTACCCATGGACATACAGACAACTAGGGTTGGGTATCGTTTGAGTTTTTCCCGATACCGGTGCTAAATCGTTACTTTTAAAACGGTGCCTAAACCGATACTTTTTAAGAAAGTTTTTAAAAAAAGAAGAAGAAACAAGAAGGATAGGCCTACTAAACAACAGTCGGTGACATTTAAGAACACACTGTTTATTACTAAGGCCATATGGTCAAAATGAAATGATTTAATAGTAATGTAATAACTCTAACTTATAATACACAATAACTTATTTCACCAGTAAATTGCTGTTGAACGACAAAAACAACAACCAGATGGGAAAAGGGGATTTTACAATAATTTTGAATGCACCGCGAGGCTGTAGGTTACCAGTTTCAGTGAATGCGTCTGTGTTTTTCCGACGTCGGCATCTGTTGCACTGCAAAGCAGACCGTTGCGTCCCGGTGTTGATATACAGTCACACTTTACACTGTTTAACGTTACCTGTCAGCATTTTAACCATGTTTAATCCATCGGCTAGCTAAAGCTAGGCTAATGTTACCTGCTGTCGAGTGTAGTATAAAGTCAGGCACTGAAATAAGGTACCGAAATTTTCGTTCTTATTCGGTCTCGTTACTACCGTTTACGTCGGAACCGGGGACCTATTGTGCCTTTTGGTACCCAACCCTACAAACAACCATCACTGGATTATTTTGACACTGAAGATCTTTTTTTTTTTTTTAGGGATTTTTAGGGAAGTTCTGGAGTTATAAGGAGAGTCTGTTTTTCTGTGAATTCTGAGTGGATTTTTGGGATATTTCTTTGCCATAACATCAGATATAATGATAGCCTCAGAAAGTGTCACACTGCATCCTAAATATCTGTTATCATGTCTGTGTGTTCAGAAGTGACTGAGTGATGATGACTCAGAGAAGAAGGAGTGAGAAGTGGACAACTCACCCAGAGGAGGTGCGGTTTGGATAATACTGTATCTTGTGACTTGTTTAAAAATCATGGTAACGGCGAGCATAGCAGAGATGCTGTCTCCACATCTCAACCATTAAGTCGGTGAGTAAAAAAAAAAAAAAAAAAAAACAGTGGCGTAGGCAGAAATAGTATTTTGGAAGGGCCAGTACAAAAGTGAATAGGCCATTTTCAAAAAGACGTAGCAAAAAGGACAAACTGAAAAAAAAAAAAAACAGCAACAATTTGACCTTCCAACATACTGCATTACCACGGCAATAGCAGTACTGTCTACAACATGCTCAACCAACAAAGCTCAGTCTAAAAAGTTTGTACACAACAATATAGACAAAAACCTGTCGATTTTAACCTATTCAAGGCTAAAATATATTTGCACCGGCAGAACCAGCAGCATTGGCGCTGCACAGCACTGTTTTTATTGCACAAAGTGGCAACTAAACATGAACCCAAACAGCAGAGAAGGCGTTTACATACTGTATGACAGAATAGCCTACATCAGACAGAAATCGCACATGCAACTTATCCTTTGTGCATTCATAACAGCATTGTTGCTTCAGGACTATGGTCAGATCATGAGCAGCAAATGTGCTACCAGCAGTAAAAGAAAATCAAAGAATGAAAACTTCTAGCCAAGCATTGTTTGAATTATGAAAGATACAATGAAAAGTGGCCAGCAAAGCGCCAAATCTTAGACAATGTATCGAGTCCACGGCAGTGACAGGATCAAAGAAAACAAAAAACGACATCACTCACAGATCTTCTTATTTAATGTGGGCAAAACACTAACGCGTTTTGGCTGGACGGGCCAGTGAGTAAAGTGGGCGGGCCAGTGCCGCCCTGGCCCATTACTGACTACACCCCTGCAGCAAACTAATATCCAGGTTGCGAAAAATTAAATACGCAATGTTATCAAAATTCCCAAAAGAGACGTGTTTGTAGCTCACCTGTCTCCAGTGGTTCTCAAACACCATGAGGCAGGTCTCCGGGTCAGCAGTGCAGGGGCTGGAGGGGGCGGCACTCCGGCCAGAACGACTCCCCGGGGCCCGCGGGTTCAACCTGCTCAGCCAGCTCATTCTGGATCCGGTGAGAGGCAGGTCAAAGGTCACAAGAACTTAAATACGAGAGAAGGCGTTCCAGTAAAAAAAAAAAAAAAAAGAAGAAAAAAAAGGTCAAAGTATGGAAGCAACAGAAGGCAAAAAGAAATGAAGGGGAAAGGAAAAGATGAGGGAGGGAGGAGGAGAGGGAGACGGGGAGAAGGGGGAGGGGAAGTGTTTCCAAACAGAGAGGAGGGGAAGGAGGTCTGCTGCAAACGCGTCTGTCACAGCCAGTCAGTGTACATCTAGGAAAAGCCCGCTGCTGCTTCAGAATCTGTGCGACCCTGTCCGCCCTGTAGACCCTGTCATCCAGTCTGGAGCCAACACCACTCCATAGCCAGTCAGGACGGCCACTCTGCTCTGTGTAAACAAACACAAAACATATTAGCACGTAAACCTGCGGGCACAAACTAGAACGCATTTTCACAACCTTTTAAACCTTATAAAGTTAAAAATGTTTTTTTCAAAGTGTATATTAGGCTACTTGAATATGTTCCTGTAAGTCTCTAAAGTGTGATTTATGGTTGTGCGGAGGCTCCACGCAGAGCTTTCGCTGTAGCCTAAGTGGCCTGAAGTTTACACTTGTGCGCTGGTGTGTGCGTCAATCTCTTAGAATTGACGAGAATAGCAGGGCCGGCGTGTGTGTGCGCGTGTGTGTGTGTGTGTGTGTGTGTGTGTGTGTGTGTGTGTGTGTGTGTGTGTGTGTGTGTGTGTTTGTGTGGTAGAGCGAGTGAGAGTGTGACGGCGATTAGGTTCGGAGCAAGTAGCGACTCTAGAGTCATAGTGAGAGAAACAAAGTGTCTCCCCTGTTCTTTCTGACCACGGTGGAAATCTGTAGCAGGAAAAGTTAACCTTCTCCCTGATTTCATGTTGTTTATGGAGAAGGAGAACCAGGAAATGAGTATGGGGAAATGAGTAGGGGGAAATGCAACACAACACTAAGTGCAGTTACATTTCTCGAGAGGTGCACGTCAGGCTCAGCGTAGGGTCCGGCGTAGGGTCCGTATCTCCACGCACCTACGTACGTAGCCACGGCTTAGATTTAACGCCGAAGCATAAAATCACGCTTTAGTTTGGTGTAATAGCCTTTTTTATTCATGGTAGTCGCTGTGTATGTTTCAGTGGGTCACACTTGGCTAAAACTGATGGAAATCCGGACTAGCCTGAGCTAGTGCAAGTGTCTAATTCCCACTACTTCATCAAAAGTCTGAAAGTGTATTATTCATGCCAGCAGTCCAGGTGGGAAACATGAATAAAATATTGAGTCACAGTAGATTTAGTTTTGCATCGTGATATCCAAATAGACATAATGAAAACGTTTTTTTTCTTTCGCAAAGAACATTTTTATTGATAAAAATAACCAGATGGAAATGTCTGTTTTGGCTAATCCAGTTAGTTAAATAAATCGAGATACATAGATGCAAAGAAAACACAGTCTGGTATTTCCATAAGACATTCAGCAAAACCACACCATGAAATGGTCTCATACAGCCAGAGATATTAAAGTGAAATAATGTATACAAAACACCCATTCAGAAATCACTTCATTTATGCTGCAGAGCATCTGTGTTTTTTTTCCGTGTTTTCCTAAACAAACAACCTCTACAGTATGTTGTTACCAGGGAAACCATCCAGTCCACCTTCTGCTCAACATGGGAGACACTGTCTGTCCTGTATTATGCATGCACATTTCAAGCATTTTCCTTGCATCAAAGCTAACGACAGATTGATCATTAAAGATTATAAACTTACAAGATGCATGCTCTCCTTCAATGCTTATTTTCCCCACAAACATATTCTAATTCAATGTGTTATCAAAAATATTTCCGCCCACTCCAACCTTTTTTCAAAAAACTGGTTAAAAAAATAAGGAAGGTTAAACTAAAGTTTTGCACAATGTAAAGGCTTCAATGCTCAACATGCAGGACACTTTAAAGCAAAGCATAATCGTTTCTTATATCAACTAAAAAGGTTAAGGATAACAAATGCTGATATCAAGAAATAAAACATAAAACAGTGCTGAGATCTCCCAACAGATCCTAGTAGTTTTTATTTGAGAATATGAGATAATTAACATAGTCAGAGCTAAATTGTATGCAGAGTATGTTATCTGTAACTCTGGTTAAAAACTGTTGATAAACCATGTGGTTGAACAGTTTTACATGTCATCGCAAGTGAAAAAAGAGGAAGCAGCCACAGTGAACTGATGAAGAGTTTCAGTTTGGGCTCAAACTGGCTACAACACATACTTTTTAATCAGTCAATTCAGCCGTTACAAACACCTGCAAGGATTGAACCAATGTCCAAGGCATGCACAAATCCTCATGCTGCACTGCTAGAGCCTCTCTCTATGTGTTTATATGTATTTAAAAAGGAACACGCCGACTTATTGGGACTTTGTCTTATTCACTGTATCCCCCAGAGTTAGATAAGTCCATACATACCCTTCTCATCTCCGTGCGTGTGGTAACTCTGTCTGACGCACCCACCGCTAGCCTAGCTTAGCATAGCACAGATCCTGGAGGTAACCGGCTCCATCTAGCCTATTGCTCCCAATAAGTGACAACATAATGCCAACATTTTCCTATTTACATGTTGTGATTTGTAGTCACAGCATGTACTAATAACAAGGTCACATGAGACACAGCCATCTTCTAACCGTATACAAACTGGGAACTATATTCTCAGAAAGGCGAAGCACTGCACCTTCTGCTACTTGGGCGGAGTGATTTGCTCGCAGCACCTGAGAAGCCCTGTGGTGACAGTTAGAAGGATCTGTGCTAAGCTAGGCTAGCGGTGGGTGCGTCAAACCGAGTTACGACACGCACTGAGTGACCTTGTTATTAGTACATGCTGTGACTACAAATCACAACATGTAAATAGGAAAATGTTGGAATTATGTTGTCACTTATTGGGAGCAATAGGCTAGATGGAGCCGGTTACCTCCAGGATCTGTGCTATGCTAAGCTAGGCTAGCGGTGGGTGCGTCAGACAGAGTTACCACACGCACGGAGATGAGAAGGGTATGTATGGACTTATCTAACTCTGGGGGATACGGTGAATAAGCTAAAGTCCCAATAAGTCGGCGTGTTCCTTTAAGTAATAGGGTTACTGTCGACTCTCTGCAGTGACCCGGTTACTTAAACATTATGTAAACTTGAAACAGGTTTCTTTAACTGGGGAAATGTATTATGGAAATAGGCTGTCAAAAGTATTTTTCGAGTATCAAATACTAACAGGTTATGGTTGATAAACATTCATCGTTTTTCCATAACGTAGCTAGAGACGCTAATTCTGCTATCACATCCTAAAAAGCTCCACAAATATTTGCTGGAAGTAGTATAATATATTTAGTAATTTATTGCGAGGATTATTTGGAAAGGACTGAACAGATGGATCAACATTGGAGAAGCATATTATAATGCAGTAACCCAATAACCCTTTTGATGTTTTGATGCATTTAAAAAAAAAAAAAAAAAATGTGAACCAACCTCTGATACACCTTTCCAACATGCCTATTTTATACCTAAAAGATAGATTTGCTTTGGGGAGAGAGAAGACTTGGTTATCAAAGTCAGATTTCTGCTGGAGAAACCCGATTTCTCTATGTAATGCATTTAGTCCAAGGTGAATTTCACAAGCATTAGTTATTAATGGACCTTGAAAGCTATTTGTGTGAATTTCTTTGCTTTTATCTGCTAAGTGTTTGAATAAAAGATCATTCATAAGAGCCCTCTGGTTGGTCCAGAGTTTAATGCACACTGCTAATATAGAGAAATAAACTGTATAGTCGGGTTTTTTTTGTATTATTAATGACCACATAATGTGGACTGAAGTCACATGATTTGGACTTGGGTCAGACACGAGTAACAGATTTGATGACAAAAAAATTCATAATGTGCCATTGGTTTTCTTTGTTGAATGTCTAATACACCAGCTGTATGAGTAGACCTATGTATGCACAAACCGCGCTGAAAAAAGGCAGGTGAAATTAACGTCCAGGCTTCTTTAATGATTAACCAGTCCTCAGCGGGTGAGTCAAAGTTAAATCCAATCTTTTCTTCAAATGCACTAAATGAATCCATTCACAGGCACAAAAGTGGAGAGAAACTCAGCCCACAAAGAGTCGAAACAGAGAGATAGGCTATCTACAGCAAAATGACGGCCTGAAAACAAGCTCAGTGAAAATACGATAATATAATATGATTCAGCATAACTGCAATCAACTTAAATGCACGTCCGCCAATCTGCCTCAGCAAATTCAAAATGTGTTTCATTTCCATGTCACATGCACACACACAACTATAAAAAGCACCCATAAAATGAGTTCAAAGTTCAACTACAGATTCCACTAAAGGGAGGCTGCCATCATAAAGACAATAGAGTTTGTCAAAGGTTAGTGGTTAAACACGCCATAACACAGCTAGTCTTGACTGGTACATAATCTCACACCACAATGTCTAAAGGCCAAGATATACTCTCTCACATGTTCAGACAGAAGTGGAGAAAAGCTTACGGTGACTTCTTCCATCGGACAAACTGAGAGCCACACCTGCTTTCTGCAGGAACTTCCAAGGTGTGCAAAGGTTTAAAAACAGGCAGAGCTCCAAGGTGTTCTTCCCTTACCTCACATGTCTACTTCTGTCCCTATCTATTACTGTTGGACTTCACTGATCACATCTGTGTTTGCAGTGGTAGAGGCAGGGAGCTTTCATAGCAGCAGCTGCGACAGGTATGAGTTGATACGCACTTCCCCTTCGACCAAATGTGCATTTTCAAATCAGTGGCAAAGCTGATCTTAAAATACACCAGAAAAAAAAGGGGGCTACCTTTGTGCTCCTGTCTAAATGCAAAATCATTTATTTCCTGCAGCCTGTTTACTGATCTCCCGTACCAACAAATACTTCCGCTGTGTAACCCCCACCACTCACCGGCATGACAACCAGCTTCTCAGCCCACCTTCAAATATTGTCTCTATAAAAAGAAGTGAAGTATGTAGCCTATAACTTGCTTATTTTTTTTTTAAGATTTTTTTAGGGGGCATTTTAGGCCTTTATTATATAGCACAGCTGAAGATGTGAAAGGGGAGAGAGAGGGGGAATGACATGCAACAAAGGTCAGAGTTGAACCTGAGGCCACTACGACAAGTACTAAGCCTTTGTACATGGGGCGCACGCTCTACCAGGTGAGCTATCCAGGCGCCCCTAACTCGCTTTTTTTCTGATATGGAACACAATGCATTATCCAAACTTAATCGGAGAGACTAGATTGCAGCCTTCAAAGTTAACTTATAGCACAACTACACTCCAGACAACAAGTACACTCCAGAAACTTTAGAAAAATATTGTATTGTGAAGCAGACAAATTTCATGTTCATCATTTTTCATTTTGTCTTAATACAAAGTAGCTGTACACAAACTTCGCCTATATTAAATGCAGAGCCCAAGGTAAATATCTAAAATGCTTGTTCTATTAAAGATATGTAATGTACTGTTGCCGAGAGAACCAGCAAATATTGACATTGGAGAAGCTAAAACCAGTGATTTTTCTTGCCATTTTTGCTTGTATAAAAACTGATCAATTGTCCACCTTGTTGCCGATTCATTTTTTGTCGATCGACAAGTAATCGTTTCAGCTCTCATGCTATAATGCGGTCTAAAATTAGCTAGATTATTTGAGCATGAAAATTCAATCTTGACCTTGCTAATGACAGCCTTGGGTTCAGTTAGTCAAAATAGCAAAATCATCATTTAAAGCAGGACGACAAAGACTAAAAAAGAAAAAAAAAAAGACGGAGTCTGGTGAAGCATTTGTTACTTTCCATACTTTTCAATACTACTGACACGTCAGTCAATGATATTGCTATATTGACATCTAGCCCTACACTTGAGTGAATTAATAAATATCATAATATAATCTGTTAAATTAACTTCAGATATTCATTTGATTGTCGATTTGATTGAGAACTGATCTACTCAATTTGGAGGGGACTTGAGATGACAGTTTATTGAAGGATTAAGTGATTTTGCCACAGCTCACAAGGGTTAAAGATAACTACCAAAGCAAAGTTTCAGGGAAAACAGTATCCTCTAATTTAATCAGGACGTTCACAGATTGTATCATGCAAAGTGAGCCGTCAATCACTGCAGTGTTTTGGGTCGTGTGTCCCCTTCAGTCTGACAATGGGGCACCTAGCTCTCAACCCTCCACAACATTGCCTTTACACTGATGGGTTAATTAACGTTATCTAAACAGCATTTGGGATTTACACCTGATCCTGTAGTCATCATCCTGCGCCAGATCTCACATTAGCCAACCCAAGCGGCTTACGTTAGGGTCCGCCGAAAATCAACAATCAATGCATTTCAATAGCGAGATGATGTAGCAAGCTAGTTGGTAACGTTACTGCAAATATAATTAGCTTTCTTAGAAATGTCAACCATGTTACGTGGTCAAGTCATCAAGTTGTCTGTGCACTGTAATAGAAGGTAATACAATAGTCATTTACCTTTAATATGTGTGGGAGTCTCAACAGCTGCTGCGAGGTCCTGATTTCCACGGATACCTGCTAGCTGGTTGCTAGTAAGTTAGCGCTGGTAGGTTGCTAACGACTAGCTGCTAATGAATTCCACAATGTCAGAGCAGTAAACGGATGACCAGCGCGCAAGTAACCTGGAGACAACTGGCGAGCTAGACCATATTGAGCCGGGGAAGCTAAAAAATTAACCACTCCTTCATTCGGACAGCTGTGCATCCTGTTAGAGACAGATAAACATCCCATTTGATGATTTCTCAAACACTCTTCCCTTTCCCGCAGCCATCTTACTTTAACTCCTCCCACACGACTCCTCTGACTCACACCCACAGCGACACTGCTCCTCTCTGCTTCACCCTGCTGTCTGAAAGGGTTTAAAGTGCCACAATTAAGAAGAAAACATGGTGACCCAATTCTCTACTGACAAATGTACATTGTGTAGCCTACTAACGGTTCTGTTTTGGTCTTTAGTAGGCCTACTCGAGAAACTGATTAAAAATGAGAAACCAGTCCTTAAAGCAGCTCGATGACTGAACATCATTCTTGATCCTGGAAATAGTAATTTAACAAAACAACTCAAAGTCTATAAGTCTTTCATGGCCTTCAACCATATGGCATCTCATCAGTTTGCTTTGCTAGTTGCTAAAAAATACGTTGTGACCTCAGACTTTGCGCATCCTGTATTGGGCACTCCAATTTATTATTTTACTTTTATAAAGTTTGGGGAGACTTTAGAGATTCAAAACAAAACATAATGGTCAAAATTGAAGCAACAGAGGCCGAGATACCCTGACTTTAGTCCCCCACTATGGGTTAGTCCACCTTCAAAAAAAGCTATTTCCAACTCAATTGTCTTTTATTAGACCTCCCTGCGTCCTAAATGCCCAGTTCTTTAAATCCAAACCCCACACAGTCAGTTTGTAATACAAGCTTTCTGTTAAAAATCCCCCTTAACATGGCTGATCACACTGATTAACGCACACACAAAAACAGATCAGTGTATGTTTTAGAAATTTGATGCATGTATTTCTCTGGAAAGAAGTAAAGTATGGCAAACTTTTTACTAACTCTTAGCTAAAACATCAATGAATTGGGAGTCTGGACAAAGCTACAGCTAAACACCATTAGACCAAAACAGGGCTAAAACACCAGAGAATGTCTCAAGTCTTAAACCCACAGTGAGATAACCTTGATGACACATGACATATTGGTTATTGTTTCAAACCTTAGAAAAAGCTCCCTCTAGAGCCACAGACGACATCATACAGGAGGAATACTCCTTGTGACAAGTAAATTGAACTTCATGTGTAAAATGTGTAGAGTGCCCCTTTAAAAGTTAAACATCTAAGCTCATTCTTGACCTTGGAAATAATACTTTGACACATTCTGTCTCTGATGAAGGGCAGTGGTATATGCATACATATAAAACAGTTTTATATCAATGGGTATATGCTTGAAAGCTCTGGAGGGGCGAGCTAGCAAGTGAACTTTGAGTTGGGATTGTTTTATCGAAATGCTGATGCTGATGGTTTCTTGATGCTCTCTCTCTATCAGTCTTTGAAACTTCAATATTTTTCTGGTCAAGGTTAATACGGGCTGTTAGACCGATCGAAATTTAACATTTCAAGTAGCTCTGGATTCAAAATTACAAAGTACAGAAGTTTTATCAGCAAAACAGAAAAGGTTTAATGTGATTGAAATTAGTCAATTCATTATGATGAACATCAACTCAAATGAATAATGTGCAAAGAGAGCAAAATGCAAAATGGAGGGCAGAAAATGGGAATAAAAGATGCAACACTGTAAAGCTTTTCATTTAAACTGAAGTTCCACATTTCCAGGCTCACATGTAGGCTATACATTTTAGTTTTTCCAATGTTCTCATTTCAAGTTTTCAAATTTCACTTTCACAATTTCGCTTTCAAATTTGTCAAGGCATTTTCATTTGCATATACATATATTTTTTTAATTTGTTTAATTTAATAATTGTTTTTAATTAAACATTTCATTTGGGCCAGATTATCACTAATTATAAACTAATATGAATAAATAGAATCAATAAATAAAACCACCACTGTCTCTTATAATTTTGTATTCTAATGTGGCATATTTATAGTATCTACATATAGCCTACACTGCACTATGTATGTTTATTGACAGTGATACATGCTCTATAGTTTGGGCTCTATACACTCCATTTATTGTTTGTTGTCTCTAACAGCCACTAGGATGTGCAAAGGAAGACCTCTCTGGTTTTCTAGGCAAAGGATGAATTCCCTGAGGACGCACGACATCTGTTGTGGTTTTCTTCCATGGAGACCCGCATCACCAGGCAGTGCTCAGGTACACCTGGTTTGTTGTTATAGGTGAACCACGTAGCCTACTTCCTGATGCATGTCAACAAGGTTGTTTGAACTATTGTCCAAGAAAGTGCAACGGTCATGCTCACTTAGAAAAATGTGTTAGTTTAAAAGGCTACACTTTGGAGAATGGATAAAACAGGCGATGTTAGAATTAGAGGTAACCAATGGCAGAGACTGCTGCAGTGGCAACGGGGGGAGAAAGTGACCGAGGAAGGAGAAGATGGAGTCAAGGAAAAAGGGAAACATAACACCAATCTAGGTCTGAAGTTGAACGTTAAGTAAGTAATTAATGGATCATAATCAAATATCTGGTTTTATGGTATTTTTGAATTAGTGTGAAGACATTTATTCATTTATTCAGACTTAATCACTTCTGAATTGGTGAAGAACTACAGCAAGCCTCTTAGATGAGAGAATACATGCATACATCCAGCTAATGTATGGGGAGCATTTTTTATCCAAAATGAGCTTCTTTTTTTTTTTACTATATATTCTTATTTTTGTATTTTAATTTGTTAGGGGATTTAAAAGAAGCATCTACCAAATTGCATTTTAAAGTTATAAACATAGGTTTAAAGCCGTATAAACAAGCAGAAGTATAGGCAATATGAGCAAAATTAAATATTCTAATAGTTACCACAGAATCTTAATGATGTACGATACTGTATGTACATGAAAGCCATAGACTGTATATGATGAAGGCATACAGAATCACTTGAAAAAAAAGTTAAAATCATGTTCATCCCATTAGACAGATCAACAGATCAACACTGTAATTTAAAATTATGTTTTTAAGTATTAAAGACATCATACTGTGACAAATGTTGGCCTATTATTCATGTAGATATGAGAACCACAAACCTCAGTCTGTATGTGACAGTTCCCCTCATGACACACTGACATCATCATAACTGATCATCCTCATTTCCCTCTCTCTACTCTTCATCATCATTTCCCTATCAGCTGGAAAGAGTGGGTGGTTGATCCAGCAGAACAGTTTTATTATGTCTGGCTACAGTTCATGATCTTCCCCATCGTCTACAACTGGGTGATCATCATTTTGAGGTACAACAGAATATGAATATAAAGAATATCAAGTAGTAGTCATACATTTAAGCATTTAACCTGTAATCAGTTGACACCCCTTGTCTTATTGGAAATGTTTTCTCAGGACATGCTTCACTACAATTGGACTGAGCTACCTGCCTGTGTGGCTTACGCTGGACTATCTGTCAGACCTCATGTATATGGTTGACATGATCATCACTGTTCACACAGGTCAATATTTTTTTTATTTATTTGATTTTTACTGAGACTTTAAAATAGAATATAACTTTTAAAATGTAACTTTTATTTGTCAGATATGTAGTCATATGAAATGGGAACTATAAAGGAACGTCATCAGATTAGTTGTAATGAACTGATGTAATGAACTGGCATTTTAATTTATCAGTCGTTATCATAACATTAATGGGTTACTGTCGCATTCGTGTCACATTGGAGTTAAAACTGGTAAATACCATTTATGTCAACTTCCAAGATGTAATTGAGACTAGGAAACTCAGATATGTCTAGATCCTCCCATGTATCTGATTTGGTACAATAATAAGTACCTGAAAAAGCAAAGAGGCATGGCTGCCTCACATCAGCCCTAGTCCATAGTCAGTAATTTAATAACAGTCAATGGATATATTGCCACTTTGACGATGTACAGTATTTGAACCCCCACATGAGCAACTCTGCAACCAAACAATCATCTTGAGATGTCAGATGATGTGAAAGCTTGAAAAGTCATAAACATGGAAATCTTTCCCATGTTCCATTTATGATGTGAAAGCAGGACTAACTCAAGTCGGATTTGATACTCCCGAATAGTTAGTGACAAATTACGCTTTGACTTGATCATTCTGCCAGTGTTTGAAGTGTTTGTTCAACCGTGTTCTTCTCTCTCCAGGTTACATGGATCAGGGCATCCTGATCAAGGACCTAACTCATCTGAAAAAGCGCTACCTGCACTCTAAACATTTCTTATTGGATCTGGTTTCCTTGCTGCCCACCGACATCCTCTACTTTGTCTTTGGCATCCAAACTCCGCTAGTGAGGATCAACCGCCTTCTGCGCATGCCACGACTTGACGAGGCCCTGGATCGCATGGAGACGAGAACCTCCTACCCCAACTTCTTCCGCATCTCCAAGCTCATGATCTACATCTTTGTGTTGATCCACTGGAACGCCTGTTTTTACTTTGCACTGTCAAGCTACGTGGGCTTTGGAAGTGATATTTGGGTTTACCCCAATGCCTCCGAACCAGAGTTTGCCTCCATGCGTCGTCAGTACTTTTATTGCTTCTGGTTCTCTACCCTGATTTTAACCACAGTGGGAGATGTCCCCCAGCCCCAAAGGGAAGAAGAGTACTTGTTTATGATTGCAGACCTGCTCATTGCTGTACTGGTGTTTGCATCGGTTGTTGGCAATGTTGGCGATGTCATCATAAGCCTAAGGGACCGTGATAATGTATTCTTCCCTAACCATGAGCTGGTAAGTTTTTGAACTGAGTCTTCTTCCTGTCTGTATCTGTAATATATATAGGGCAGATAACTATATGTGGTAATTTCATTATTTTATAGAAAATAAGGTTAATCGTATCCTCATTCAGGTGAAGGCTTACCTGCGTAGCCATGTCATTAGCAAGGAGCTTCATCAGCGTATCAACAACTGGTACCAGCATCTTTACATCAACAAGAAGATCATCCGAGAGAATGAAATCCTGCAACAGCTGCCTATACACCTGAGGACAGAGATCGCTGTCAGCGTTCACCTTCCCACACTCTCCAAAGTCACCATCTTCCAGAGCTGTGAGAAAAGTCTGCTGGAGGAGCTGGTACTCAAACTAACACCTCAGGTCAGGGGGGAAACAGGTGAACCTGCTACCATCAGGTTCAATACTCAGTGGGCTCAGTGGCATATATGTGTCATGTAGATTTGAATTCAACCCCGTTTCTTTGCCTAGTTTCTTACCTAAAAGAATTGGTTAAGGATGAGGAGGTTTCTCATGCCGTTTGTCTTGCAGGTGTTCAGTCCAGGAGAGTATGTCTGCAGGAAAGGAGATGTGGGCCATGAAATGTACATCATCACAGACGGCAAACTTGCAGTTGTAGCAGATGACGGGGTCACAGAGTATGCTGTGCTGAGTGAATCGAATTTCTTTGGGGAAATTAGTATCCTCAATATCAAAGGTAGGTCAAGTGTCAAGTACTTGGTCATACTGCATTTATTAATACATGTATGTGGAGGGAAATAGGTCAATACTTGACACAATACAAAGCTTTTTTTTATTGTACTACAAAAAAATACAGTTGGAATAGAGAGTTTGGTTGGTTCAACAGTGCAAAAAGGTAGAATACTAGACTATAGATGCTTTAAGAAGACAAGCATGAGTTGGTACCAAGAGAAGAGACATCTTGGTGCTTTGGGACAGCAGCTCTGCAATTATGAAGTGAAGGGTCCAAAACTCAGTAACAAAGCAACACTTAACTTAAGTATGTCTAAAAAATGTCTAAAGCACCTGCTGTAAGATTGGTCAAGACTGGAAAATTTGAAAGGTTGTAGTTGTGTTCAAATTAAAGATCAGTCGTATAACTTGAGTGACTTGAGTTGACGGAGAAGGTGCATTGGAAGACCCTGTAGAAAAACAAAATGTAGATGAACATAATGAAAGGAAATTGCAGTGAGGCTGGAAAGCACAGAGCTGAGAGACCTAACTGTAAAATATACCTAAATGTTAATACTATTGACTTTCTCATTTAAGGCAGCAACAAGAATGTTTCCCTAATGTCCCTTTAATCTTTAAAATGGCCTCGCTTTGGATAATAGAACATGAGTTGGAAACATTATGATATACTTTTATTTCTTTTTTTAAATCTCACTGACGTTTTCAAGAAATAACAACATGTTACCTTTTAGGTAACAAGTCAGGCAATCGTCGCACTGCCAACATCCGAAGCATTGGCTACTCTGACCTGTTCAGCTTGTCCAAAGAAGACCTGACAGACGTGCTATCCGAGTTCCCTGCAGCCAAACGTCACCTGGAGGAGAAAGGCAGACAGATCCTCACCAAGATGGGCATGTTGGAGGAGAGCGGGGACCAAGGGGAGGCGGAGGCAGAGAAAGTCGAAACCAAGATAAACAGGCTGGAGAGCAACTTGGAAATCCTGCAAACAAAACTAGCTCGCCTTATGGTGGAATTAGAGTCATCTAATCGCAAGGCGCAGGCCAGGATGGAGCAGCTGGAGTGGGAGGTGGCAGCACTGGAGGCTCAGCTGCCGGAAGACGAGATGGAAGGAGAACAGGGAAGAGGTGAAGGGGTGGGAGGGGAGGTTGGATGGGAGCGAGAAGAGGCAGAGGGGGAGGAAGAAGAGGGTTCAGATGCAAAGGTAAAAAAACAAGGACAGGGAGAAGATGGCAATGATGTGACCAAAGAGGGAGATGGGGAGAGCACTAAAAGTACAAAGGAAGATGTGGAAGGGATGGTGGAGGGAGATAAATCGGTGCTGAAAGACCCGGATAATCAGGAAAATAAAAAAGAAGACGATGAAGGGAAAAACAGAGAGAAAGGAGATGACAGACCTGGGAAAGGAGATGGGGCGGAAATTGAACCTGAAGATGAGATAGAAGAGAAAAGTGGAGAGAGAGAATCTGAAGAGGGGAGAGAAAGGGCTGAAGAAAAGACGGGGGAGAAAGGTGAAGGGCAGAAAAAATAACAATGAAAAAGCAAAATAACTGAAAAGGAGAATGATTAAAAATATGTAATTGTGTATTTTCGTTTGTAGGCATTTATCAGTTTGATATTAATAAAAATATTGAAAACCTTAACATCTCATTGCTCCACTTTCTGCAATACAACTTTGTACCCCAAGGTGACAGCATTGTATTCCCCATGCAGTGTAGATACATGTGTATCATCCAAAACAGGTGTTGAAACGAGACCTACATGACAGATGGTATTTTAACTTTTCATTTATCTACATGTTTTCTTTTTAATTTATTGAAATATTTCATAAACATTTTGTAGGTTGCATGGTGATGAATTGGTTTTGCTTTTTGAATTAATTAAATGAAAAAAATGTTTTGTTTGTATATTTATTTTTGATTCGTCTGTTTGGTACGGAAGCCGAGAACGGCCATTGATTTTTTTTTTATCCACTGTTATCTCGTGATAACGACTTATTAATTCGTTATCTCGATAGAACAAAGTTTGTTTTCTTGAGTTTTTTTTTTGTTTTCTCGAGATGTTTTTATTTTTTTATGGATTTTTTTTGTTGTTGCCTAAGACACCCTTCCATTTAAACCGGGGAATGGGGCTCCATAAGCTGATAGAAATCTGCCGTTTCTCCCTCCTCGTCTCCGTTCAAATACTCGGGAAAAATCCCACCACGACACCCTTCCATTTAACCCGAGGAATGGGGATCCATAAGCGGATAGAGGTCTGCCGTTTCTCCCTCCTCTTCTCCGGGTTAAATTGAAGGCTGTTCTAGTGGGATTTTTCCCAAGTATTTGACAACAAACTTTGTTATATCGAGATAACTAATTAATAAGTCATTATCACGAGATAACAGTGCATAAAAAAAGAAAGAAATCCATGGCCGTTCTCGGCTTCCGTAGTTTGGGGCTTGAACGATTTATTTTTATTTTCACCTCCGAGTCAGATAGGCTACTTGAATAAAACACCTGTAATGGGTGCATAGCGTGGATGTATGGTGCATCGACAGTAAACATGAGGTGTCCTAAAAAGCACAGGTCGGCCCTTTAATGACGCACGGTTTACGCAGTTCCCGGAAGTGCAGTGGGGACACAGGCCCCATCGATTCAACACAACTGCATACATAAGCATTTACTAATAATAAAGCTCGGTTTGTATATAATTTTCATGGAGTACTACCGCTAACACATATGGAGTGTCAAGAGGAAAAGCCGATCATCTATACTATGGAAAACAAGCCGATTGTGACATGTGAGTGTTTAGTAAAAGGAGACGTTCAGTCTTATTTTTCTGGTCTTGACAGTAAGCCAGCCAACTAGCTAGCTAGCTACATTCAGTAGCTCGTTTTAGCTAAGCTAGCAGGTACCGTCATACAGCTTGGAGACGCTGCGTGTGGTGATATGTGGCTTATTTTTTTTACTCGTCAAGGCTACAATAGGTTCATACTTCTACACCGCAACACTGTCTGTGATAAATGTTAACGTGTAGCGGCATTTCTCTCAGCTAGTTTGTAGCTACATCGATTAACAGGCCTAGCTAACGATACAACGTCACGGCTAGTTGCTGCAGTTTTGGGAAGGATATCACCTTGTTCCCTGATGGACAGCCACAGTTTTCTCCGTTAACAGCTCAGACTGTAGCTAGCTAGCTAGTTGCCACATGATGTTTGGGCGGTGGGGTCAGTTTGCCATTCATAAATCCCTTGGAATCTTATGGAAGCTTCTTGGAGAGGTTATTTTAAGAGCCGAGTCTGGTAACGTTAGTTGGTGCCAGCTTCCTCTCACACCGCAGGCTGCTCCATTTTTAGGACAGAGTGGACATAGTCACAGAGAGGTCGGAATGTGAATATAAAGCATAGGTGTGAATGTTGACTAATGGGATTTGTTGGTGTATTCAAAATCTAAGTCACAGGTTTTCCCAAGTGGGATCCAGGTAACAGCCTGTGTTTTCTTGAGGGACTATCAGGTGTCCTAACTCAGATTATTATCGTTGTTACATTGGGACTTTTGCATTGGTGAATAGATTAAGAAATAAGCAACTTTAATAAAAAAAGAAAATCACAAGCAAACCCTGCAAAAGTGCAGCACTCTGTTCTTTCTGCTTTTACTGGTGTCCCCAGCAAGATGAGCAGTGTTCTTTCGCTGTTATTTGATGCTGTGTGTTGATTTACACAGGCACATATTTATACTGGTGTTTGCTTTGCCGGGTTGTAGTTGATAACAGGTTTTGATAGCCTTTGTAGAACATTCAAAGTTCAGTTTTGTTCAGACTTTACTGGAGCTTTGACACCCTGAAAAGATTGACATCAATTAACGCACACAGACGCATTAACTAAATGTGTAAACTTTGCATTTTAACAAGGTTTCAGACCAGAGCACTGACTCACACAGGTTCATGCTGAATTGACATTGAGAAAAGACCACCCAATACCAAATTTAAATAGAGTGTTTGCTGGCAGTCTATTAACTTTAAAGGTGCTGACACACCAACCCGATTATCGGCCGTCGGACAGTCTGTTTGGTGTGTTCCGTGCTGTCGTCAGTCAGAGGAGCCGTCGGCTTTCATTTGGGCCGATTTGACTTGTTGAATTGGCCAGTGGGCAGTCGGACTCAATGACCGATTACCAGGAATGACGAGCAGGATGAGCGTGACAAACGCCTCTCAAAATCTGACGAAAGTCTTTTAAACTGACCTTTGTCGATCTGAAATGAAGACAGATTCAGCAACTGCATGGCCTATTTCTCGCTTAAAATGTTTTCAGAAACGCATTTCGGTGAACTTAATTTTTTGTTGTTTGGGGTTTTATTTACTCAAACTTAATATACATTTTTGTCTATCAAATTGTCAGAAATAACAGGCAAATGCACAGATTTCTGTCAAATAACACAGACTTGTTGCCTTTACATGTAGACCGGTCATGCTTACTGTCGTGCGTAGCCCCCCTCCCCACGACCCATTCTAAATTGGGAAAAACCCTGGTGACCAGTTCATATTTTATTACTAATGTAAATGGAACTCACTAGGGCTGAAGATTGTCCTGCTGGATGTTTGAAAGTGTTTACATACACAATGTGTGAATAGTGAGGACTAGTTATCCTGTTTCCCCTTGGGGGGTATTTATAAAAAAGGGCTTATTATGTGCTTCATCGGATATAGCCCAGTTCCAGTGTAGCTTGAACAATTACTTCAGTCCTATAAGTCACTAAATTTATCAAAAAGCACACAGCTACCATGAATGACACATTGAGCTTTGCTGAAATGGGAACTGGTGGTGACATTGAAGTAACTTTATTGTTGAGCTGGACTGGGGATTCTACCAGTGGGGAGGAGGGCCTGGTCCGCAGAACTGGTGGGGATTAGGAGGATGGACCAACCTCAAAAGTGGATCTACACTAGCCTGGAAATCCAGACCCAAATCCGAAAGATTAAGAGTCTGGCATTGAGTAATGAACATGGCCCAACTCGAGGGGCGGCACCAAGCATGCATTTGAAAATCTCACTGCACACAATTGGATAACACTACGACCAATCACAACAATACAGGGGGTGACGTGTCCAGAGCCCCATACGCTTAGCTAACAGCGGAGCTAACTGGTAGATTAAACTGTCGTCATCTGTTTAGCTCGCCTCTGGCCCGCCTATATCAGATACACCGATGTGATTGGTGCAGCTCAGCTGCAAGGGCATAGTTAATGAGCATCATTTCTCAATGCCAGTGACTCGCTGAGCAAATTCAAGTTGTCTCGCGAGAACTCTGGATTTCCAGGGTAGATCTGCACAGCTTAGAAGCCAAATATTAGAGAATACTCTTATTTACACAAACTCACCAGCAGTAAAACATAAATAAATTAACTACAAAGCAATTTAAAACTGAGCATCAGCACCTTACTCTCATAGTCATATTTTCATTTTAAATGCAATGTGCCTAAGTGCAGTGCCAGAACAGATATATTGCAGTACTTAAGGACTGCTCTCCATATTGACAAGATGATCTTAGGGGCGGATTTTTACTTTAAAGCACTGGTGAGATGTGAGCAGCTAGATAAGTGAAAAAGACCAAATGTTAATAGGAATGGCTGATACCGTGTGTGTTGTTGGAAGGCTTCTATGTAGGTTCAGACTCAGACTGTGCACTAATATGACATGGTGACGGAACCTGGTCTAAGGATAGAGGCTGTTGCTCGCTGTGCAGATTGTAAAGCCCTCAGGGACAAACGATGACAAACTCGATGGTTTGAAACAGCTCTGCAGAAAACTGTGTTTGTCATTTTCAACATTAGGCTGCCTAAAGCACAATAACAGGAGAAAGCATGAAATGTGCACGGACATATGAATCCAATGCAATACAGAACAATTTTCCAAAGCTTTTTGGAAGCAGGCATTTACCAGTCGCTCAACAGAGAAGACCGAAATGACAGTTTTCGAAGTGAGTAAATAATCAGTTACACAGCACAGTTAAAATGAAAAATATTATTGCTCCATGATTCCCAGAAAGACGGCAACCATGGCAACTTTTGCTGATTTTTCTCCTCCACTCTGCAGTAGACTTGCAATAACTCCGGTGGTGACGTTGCACATTAAGCTCAGAGCCCATAAGTTATTTATTGCTTCAGGGTGGAAAGACCATTTCAAACAATATATAAAAAAGTGCATATTGGAAATAGTTACCAACCCTGCCTTTAACTGTGTTGAGTGTGAAAACATTGGTACAATGGTTGAGTGTGAGGAGAGCAAAAACAACTTCTGACTTCTGCTCTGGAGTTTGTTCTTTAATGTTCTATTTTTTTAGTCTGTTAAGTATTCTTTGTAGCATTTGTACCCTTTTCACATTGTACCCCTGCTTTTCACTTGAGTTTTTTGGATGAGCCTATATTCTTTGTATTTACATTAGTATGATTGCAAATGAGCTTTCCAGTCATGTGTAAACGTAAAGGCATACTATGGAACTTTTCCCTCGTCGGTCCCCCTCAATGAGACAACCTGTAGGGGGGCCGAAGCGGGAAAAGTTACATAGTATGCCTTTAACTTTGCCCCAAAAAATATCTGTGTCCCTATTTTAATTCTTAATTTCTGACTAATTTTGAATTGCTCTTTGTTGTGCCCTTTTCATCACAGGTGCTGGAGACCAGGGCTTGTTTACGTCTCTCTATACCTCATTGGCCCAACAACTTCCCAGGGAGCCAATGGAGTGGAGGAGGTGAGTACTGCTCTGGTGAATGTATAATGGAAAAAAACAACAACATCGTAATAGCTTTTACTTTATGTTGCCACTGTGTCAGAGAGGATGGAGTTGATGGGCTGCTCTTGAATTTTCGTCCACTCTCATTAATGTCAGTGGGTATGTTTTTGGTACAGGTGCTCCAGGTGGTAAACATCACTACACCATGCATTTTGTATTTCTTACATAGCCACAATAATAACCACGAAACATTGCATGCATGAAACATTCACAGTAAAAGACAAGAAGCGTGTAGGAAGCAGTGAGTGCAGGATGTACATAAATAGAAGACTTGTAGTAGTGGTGGATGGCAAGAACTCCTGCACTCACAGGGTGTGCAGAGCCAGAGACTGTCTCCCTTTACGATCCTCTTTACGTTCTAGAGACATTTAACCAGGGTATGGGAGTGCTGGTGATTCTGGATGACTTATTGATAATGTGCTGGAGTTTAAAATGCAGGTCAGACAATCCAGACCGCTATAACCCGCTGCTGTGCATGATGTAAGAATGCTTTCTATGATGGCTGAGATGGAGCAGGAGAAATTGTCTCACATTGACTTTTTTATGAGCTGAGTTAAAGGAACACGGCGACTTATTGGGACTTTGGCCTATTCACCGTATCCCCCAGAGTTAGTTACGACACGCACGGAGATGAGAAGGGTATGCATGGACTTATCTAACTCTGGGGGATACGGTGAATAAGCCAAAGTCCCAATAAGTGTGCGTGTTCCTTTAAGAGTTTGTTGGGCTTTTTAATTTGATGTCTGCATTTATATTCCATTTAAGGTTATTACTTATTAGGAATACATTTGAATGAGCCACTGAAGGATATCAGAGTTGAGTATCATAGTTTTGACTCATGACATACTTTTATAAAGGCCTTGTTGCTCTCTCTTCAGGTGAGGGATTTGATAAGAGACAGTATTTAGTCAAAACAATGGTATGAGAAACTGAATTGTCCTTCAAACACTTTTAAACTAAGCTTCTGCGAAAGCTGCTGATCCAGTGACAGATTCAGGGGTCAGTCTCTCTCGCTCTCGCTCTCGCTCTCGCTCTCGCTCTCGCTCTCTCTCCCCTCCCTCCCTCCCTCCCTCCGTCTCGAATGTGGAACTAATGTGTGGAGGGAAAAAAAAAATCTGGCATGTGTTTTCCATAGATATGGCCACAGTTTTTCATGTACCAATACAAATAATATTTATTGTAAACAGCATGTAATTGATCGTATAAAACCAGCTTTCTTTTCCGCACAGGACTTACGGCCGTGCACCAAAAATGATCCACCTTGAAGCTAATTTTGTCCAGTTTAAAGAGGAGCTACTCCCCAAGGAGGGCAACAAGGCTCTCCTCACCTTCCCCTTTCTCCACATCTATTGGACCGACTGCTGTGTGAGTAGCTATGTACGCACGCACACGCACAACAACCTCCATCATTAAGTCACTCTGTAATTTCATTAACAATACTGGGAACAAAGTGTGTTTGTCCTGTTCCAGTGAGACAATAAAGCACTGCTCTATTAAATTCTATTCCGTTCTTCTCTATCCTGCTGGCAGATCCGGTGCAAAGACTCAAGTGATAACTTTCTGTGTTTGCTGTCAGACAGTTACACGCATAATGACTTGATTTGTTGCCGTAAAAGATTACTGTCAACTAAGACTAATGAAAGATATGCTGCTGCTGTTAGAGTTTGGATTAAATGTTGACTGTTTTATGGCCATTACCATTGAGTTGTCTGACACTGTAAATATAAAGACACTCAGTGAGAACACTTTTATTGTGTGATCACTTATGTTAACATACAAACTGATTAATCCCGTGGCGGCAACACAAAGTCTGCCTTTTAATATTGCTGCTACCTGACTTTTTCTGTGTAGGAAGTCCCAAGAAAACACACAGATTCTTGATAAAGTTTGTTTGTTTCATGTGTTCTGGAGTAAGGAGCAATGTCTGCTTGTCTACCCTCCTAAGAATAGATGAGTACTTATGGGCATCCTGTCTGGGAAACATAGGTCACACAGCTCTGTAAGCAAGATATGCAAACTCATAGTGTAAGATCTAGCCTATAAGATAAGTTAAGATCATTTTGGCATAACTCCCATGACTTATAAGGTTAACAGGCACACACAAAGCTTTATTTTCCTTGTCCATACAACACCCAGAAAATAGCATTTTCAAATGTATTTAGTTGTAGAGCATTTTTTAATGGAAGGAGGAAATGGCACGTTTGCAAATGCACCTGCATGTGTGTGCACACTTGATGAATTTTTAGGAGCCCGCAGGCACCAACCTAAACTGAAGTTGACATCTACTGTGCAGTAGGCCTGCACGATTCGGGGAAAAATATGAAACACTATCTTTTAGCTTAGAATTGATATCATGATTCTCTGCCACGATTTGTTTCTCACGGAAGTGTAATGTTTGTTGCACACATGAACCATTACAAAACAAAACAAAATGGCCGTACCAAACAGATTTGTTTTTTTTTTGGCACCTATAGCACATTGCGCATCACCCCAAGCCTGTAAACTTAAAAAATAGTACAGTACATAAAAGTACATACTGGCCATTTAAGTACAGTAGGCTACCAAAAATAGTGACATATAACACACTGAACTAAATATGGCCCTGTTACAGGCTCCATCTGAACTCCTTGAACATGTCTTTACATAATTAAAACATGTTCGTGTCAAATGCTTTCAATAAATTAATTGAAGGAGAGAAAAAAATGTATCAAAGTCATTTAAAAATGAAATCGCAAACGGGTGAATCGAGATCGCCATTTTATAACTATTTATCGTGCAGGCCTACTGTGCAGGACCACTGCTTAGGGAAAGCAGATAGGAAAAACAAATGGGGACACAGGAACCTGCTGCTGCTCAGTCAGCAGCAGGTTAGTTTAAGGAAGTGCTGTCATCAGCATGTGACTCATGACATTTCTTAAGAAGTATGCCTCCGGTGTGGGAGTAGTGAGCCTGCGTATCGTATGTGTACGCAGATGGGCACAGCAACATTATCACCTGTACAGTATTACAATTCACTGCAATAGACCTGCAGTAAAGACTGCCTTTGTGCATTTTATTATTTAAAGTTACATATTTGAGACTGTGTCAGAGCGGGAATCACCACTTCCATGATAAACAATTATCTAAAAGGAAAAGAACAAATTTATTTGTTTTAATTTCCTTCACAGTTAACTGTCACATGTAATAATACTCACGTAATAATAATAATCACATGTCACATGTAATAATAATTGTGCAGCCTCTCAGGCAGCGCTGCCTGGAAGGCACTAGGATTAGGCAATGGTTAGGGTTATGGTTAAGGTTGGAGTTGGCTGCCTTGAAGTCAACGCTGGGAGCTTAAAACACCATCGAGCTGCATGTGCAGTGTCAATCGGCTGATTACCAAGACTCACAACCCAAAAATGATCTTACCAAATGTAACTAGAAGTTCACTTCCAAAACATTGTGAAACACCAGGGCTTCAGTTCCTCTCCCTGCCACTGGACACTGTTACGTAATAACGGACTTGTCTTAATACGTCCCACCTCTGCTCATCCCAACCACTTTAAAAAGAGCTCCCTCAAGTAGCAGTCATTCACTGAGTCACAGCATTCAGTAAGTTGTTATAAAATGTAAACTTGCTGGCCAGCATTCTTTTTGTAGTTTCTGGTATCCTCTGGTATCTTCTGATGTGGAAACATCCTCATTGTGTACAACATACAGGTCACTTAAAGAAGAAGCATCCTTTCCCTTTCTTTCATCATTCAATCATTTATTTCTATAAGACTTGATTTCCCCCAAATTCAATATCAACACGAGTTTTTCATATTGTATTCCTTCACATTTTTGGGGGTTCACATGAGGCAGTCAAGAGTGAGAGGATACTGTTTGCCAACCTCCTGCTGTTAAGAATGATTATTTTATTTGACCTACTGTTTTGTAACTTCATTGTAGGACACAGAGGTGTATAAGGGCACGGTGAAGGAGGACATGATGCGCTGGCAGAACAGCTTGCGAGCTCATGGCTCAGCAGACTGGGTCATCATCGTCGTGGAGACCAACGACACTAAGAAGAAGAACAAGACCAACATCCTGCCTCGGTCATCCATCGTAGACAAGATCCGCAGCGATTTTTGCAACAAGCAGAACGACCGGTGAGAACATTCCTGCCCTATAAACAGGCATGTAATGTAAAAGTTGATTTTGGTGAATTTTGGAGAGGACCATGAGAATTGGTAACAGACTGACTTTTTGCTGCTGCTTTTTTTTTTATATGCTCTCACAGCAGGCAACATAATCAATACATGCTGAATGTAAGAAACCATGTTGATTCAACCTTCGCTGAGTATATAAAGGTTATTTCCCCTTTGACGCAGGTGTGTGGTGCTGTCCGATCCTCTAAAGGACTCGTCTCGGTCTCAGGAATCCTGGAATTCCCTGCTGCTCAAGCTGCGAACTCTTCTCCTCATGTCCTTCACCAAGAACCTGGGGCGCTTTGAAGACGACATGCGTACGCTCCGAGAGAAACGCACCCAGCCTGGCTGGAGCTTCTGTGAATACTTCATGGTCCAGGTACATACTGCAGAAAAACGACAGGCATGCGTCTGCACAGAAAGAGAAGCAGAGGTTGTGTAATGACTGAAACTGAGTCCAGTCCAGTCTCTTTAAACCAGACTCACCCCTATTTTCCACCGGGCTCGTCTGCGCTGCGGTCCGGAGGCACCGCGACTCAATTCAATTCAAGTCAGTGCTTGATATTCCACCAGCTGGGCCATGGCGCGTCACAGCATCCGCTGTCTAAAGATACATGCCAGGCTTATTTCCACGTGACCCGCGGGGCGTTCTGACAGCCGGGCAGGAAGTGAAACAGCAAGATTACAGTATATATGGAAGGTACAGTAGGTACTAGCTTAACAAACACGCGACAAGTACTTTACCCCGTAGAGACACTAAAATATGTGAGTCGGGCAGCAAGACGCTCCGCTTCAGAGATGCTCTTGGTGTGGTAAGGCGCGTGGCGGAAGACGGAACAAAACCGGAACGCAGCCGGAAAGCAGCACAGACGCGCTGGTGGAGTATCAGAGTCTGAGTGCTCAGCGGGACTCTGTCGAGAAAATATTCATCAATGTGATGTAGAGGGATTCTGTGTTGATGTTGATGCTGTCCTAACTCTGCCTTGTGTGTGTGTGTGTGTGTGTGTGTGTGTGTGTGTGTAGGAGGAGCTGGCTTTTGTTTTTGAGATGCTACAGCAGTTTGAAGATGCCTTGGTCCAGTATGATGAACTCGATGCTCTTTTTACCCAATATGTCCTTAACTTTGGAGCTGGAGGTAAGTTACCACCACCTAATGGTTGGCATCAATATGGCAGTCCTCTCAAGTAAAATAACATGCATGTTTTGTTTTCAAGATCAAAGGTCCATTCTAGTTTTGGTCTTGGTCTGACCAGTCTATTTCTGTCCACAGATACAGCTAACTGGCTCGGATCGTTCTGCGCCCCAGTGCGCAGCTGGAACGGCTTGCTTCTTCGGCGGCCCATTGACATGGAGAAGAGGGATGGGATCCAGCGCGGGGAAGCCAGCCTGTTAGATCTGAGGAGCTACCTGTTCTCCCGCCAGTGCACCTTACTCATCTTCCTCCTGAGGCCCTGGGAGGTCACACAGAGAGCCCTGGAGCTGCTGCACAACTGTGTCCAGGAGCTCCGCCTGCTGGAGGTGCAGACTCCTACAGGGACATTTGTGTCATGTATATTACACTTTAATCAACTACATGTACTTTATACAGGCTGAATCTCAAAATGTATTCAAACACTGTAGCCATCTATAGAAAACGCAAAATAAAAATGGATAATTCTTTGTTTGACATATGAACTGCTCTACATCCTAAATCCTAAACAAACCTACATAAAAAGCCTAAACGGACTGAACTAAATGTGTCACTCATCATAATGCTGTATGTTGTCACTCTTGTTTTTTAGGTGTCTGTGCTGGAGGGTGCACTAGACTGCTGGGTGTTTCTCAGCTGCTTGGAGGTTCTGCACAGGATCGAGGGCTGCTGTGATCAGGCCCAGTTAGCTGCAAACTGCTCCCATACCGTCGGGCTGTGGGCCTACGCCACTGACAAGGTAACAGAAAATACCTTTTGACCAAGATGTGTCATGATACCTTTAGAGGACAAGGATCCCATTCTTCATACAGCAGTAGTACATAACTTAAGAATGTATTTACTCATTCTTTTACTCATTCATTTAAAGGTCCTATGGTCTTCTGCTCTTTTGATGCGTTTATATAGGCCTCAGTGGTCCCCTAATACTGGATCTGATGTCTCTTTTCCCGAAATTCAGCCTTGGTGCAGAATTACAGCTACTAGAGCCAGTCCTACAATGATCTTTCCTTAGTATGTGTAGTCTGTAGCTGTAAATGCTATTGAGGAGGAGAGAGGGGGGGCAAGGTGGAGGGTGGGGGTTTGGCCTTGACCAACTGCCACTATGCTTGTTTGAAAGCCATGATGATCTCTCTCTTTGTCATGGGTTGGCCAAATGCTCTGGGCGGGCAAAGCAGAGAAAAGGGAGGTAACCTTTCCCCTTATGACATCATAAAGGGAAGATTCCAGATCGGCCCATCTCAGCTTTCATTTTCTCAAAGGCAGAGCAGGATACCCAGGCCTCGGTTTACACCTATTGTAATTTCTAGCCACTTAGGGACCATAGGCACTCATGGGGGAACTCATATTAATGTTAAAAAACCTCATAAAGTGAAATTTTCATGCCACGGGACCTTTTAAATAGTGAGCAGTTAATAGCTGGCAAAAATGTTTTTCTCCGAATAATAAAAGCATTTTCAAATCAAATTCTTTATTCTTTTTCCTATCTATCTTCTCCAGCTGAAGTCCCTGGGGGAACTCTGTGGCCTGGTGTCAGAGAAGGGACCCACATCAGAGGACCTGAACAGGACTGTGGATCTGCTGGCCGGACTGGGGGACGAGAGGCCTGAGACTGGTGAGTTTTCAGACTCTGCTGTTAAATGAAACTAGCTTGTTTTCTAGTCCTGCTGGGTGGTAATGTTTACAGGCGTCCCAACCCCTCCCATTGATGCCATTAACACAGATTGTGATTTAGGGCCCTGATACACCAACAGTCAGGCATCTTTGTGCCGAGTGTGATTGTCTGTTGCCTGTAGCTTTTGCAGTGTGATCATCAGCGGTTCAGCTGACTCAGGACTGACTGGATGTCTGACAGATTGATCTGTGATTTCACCCATTTAGTGCAGTGTCTCTTTATCTTTTGCCCCCTGCCTTTTTCTTCTTTTCTTCTACAAGCAGACGGCCATGGGCTGAAATGCCAGCAAAGCAAAACTTTACAGCACTAATTCGATTTGTTATCAGACATATTCGGATAATCAGACATTTGTACTTGTACTCCACTTCCAAATACTATTTACTGAATGAAAACTCATATTCATATAGTGCCTTGTTTTAATTTCCCTTTTGTTATCCTCCACAGTCAACAGTTTGCAGAGCCCTTACAAAAAGCTGAAAGAAGCCTTGTCGTCTGTGGAAGCTTTTGAAAGGCACTATCTTGTAAGTCAATGGCTTGCCACAGCTTGGTGTTGTATTTCTGTAGTTGGCAAAGCAGGAAGTTAACGCACATTTTCTGAGTTTCTGTCCCAAAACAAACCGTGTAAATGATCCTTCTCCTCCCTTTTCCCTTCTCACCCTCTCCCTCCTCCACCACCTTGTTGGCCACTTCTTGCATCAGGAACTCTCTCATGCTGCTATGGAGATGTATAGGGCAATTGGCCGGCTGAGGTCTGCCAGACTGGTGGGAAAAAGCCTGGCTGAGTTCTACATGTAAGTAATCCTTCTACTTTCCTTGGCGGTAGACAAGGGTTAAAGCTGCTACGCTGGTATTTTCAGTTCTTCTGGCTGATTAGGCCTCTTCTCCAGAACTGTCAATCAGTTACTGCTTGTAAACACCCACACACTCCTGTGGAGAGGTCCAATTAGGCAGAATAAATGAAAACACTAATGTGGTACGATGGGTGTGAATGGGGTTTTAAAATAAATGTGAAGCCATAAATGTGCAGTTGAAAGTTGTTAAAAGGATGTGGAAAAGCAAACATTCTGTCAGTTATCTATGTGCTTTTCTATAGATATGAGAAACAAGTTGATGTACTGTATTTCTGTCTGTGCGTTTATTAGGAAGAAGGGGGACCCTGAGCGGGCAGAAACCTTCTTACAGGAAGCTTTGAAGTCGTACGTATCGGAGGGATGGAGCCTCCCCGTCACTCACACCAGGAAACAGATTGCTGAGTGTCAGAAACTGCTGGGCAGAACTGAAGAGTATCCTTCATAACAACAACACCAAGAATAGCCAGAAGACCAATTAAGGGCCAACTATGTCAACTTCACAGTAGTACCAAGATTAAATTGTAAAAGGAAATTACCTTCAGTGTTCTCTGGCATATGCAGTTGTTCAAATAGTCAAAGCCTTATAGTGCTGTGCACTAGAGGAATGCATTATAAGAAATACATTAATCAGCTGGTAGTTGGTCGTATTGTGCCATCTTTTCAGTCAGGTTTAAAGTAGGCTGGCCCATTGGTGATCCAAAATCTCATCCAACATGCTCGGGCATTGGGAAGTTAACAAAGGGGTTCCTGTGTTGACCTGATAGAGGTGGTGTTCTTGTGCCAATGCACTGCAGTGTCTGGTTTCCTTTACAGCCCACTGCAGCTACTTGCAAACCAGTGCCTTGTTGGCTGGTGATGTGAATCTGACCAAGGAGGAGAGGAAGCACTTTTGTCAAGAAATTCTGACCTTTGCGGACAAGTCTGAAGATCAGTGTAAGTGATAATGCCATCATTACAAGTTTACCTTCACAACACAAAAACACCTCATAAACTCTGTTGTATGTCATCAGTCTGTGATGTTCACTGCTTTCTGGGGGTCTTTAACACCAAATTTAATTTTCTTCCTCCACAGCTCACAAAGTGACTCTCAGCATGGGTGTTTTTTCTCAACTCACACGGCTACAGTTCCGTCCAGCCACAGCCTCGGTGCACTCTGGAGCCGTCCTGCAGGTGGAGCTCACTCTGCGATGTTTGATGCCCGTGGCAGTGCACATACAGCAACTAGCTGCTAGCATTCACTTTGACCTGGAGCGTGCAGGGACTAATGCAAGGTCTAAGGGAAATCAGAGACAAACAAACCCAGGGACAGTAGAGTTTCACCAAGGTAACTCGTCAGCGGGTCCGCCCTCCTCCTCAGCTGCTGGTCCCCCTTTAGAGCTAGAGGAGATTCAAGACCGGAGTCCTTCGGACAATTCACTCAACTCTACAGGAGTGGTGTGTAAAAACACTCATCTGGTCATGCGTCTTCATGACAACATCTCGCTGCCGGACACGCCCAACTGTGTCAGCCCTCCTGCTGTTACCATAAAGGAAGGAGCACAGATGCTGAAAGTGCAGGATGTAACGTTAGAGCCCGGGACTAACAGCATCATATTCACAGCACCAGTAAGAAACTTTGCTGCCATCTTAAATGAAAAAAACTAAACTAAAATGTGACCTTTTAAAATAACTTTTGCTCTGTCACTATTATCTGTTCTTTGTAGAGTGGACAACCAGGTACTTACACATTGCGTCAGCTGTATGCCACGGTGGGTCAGGTGCAGTTTGTACTGCCTCATATCTACCCATCGGTCCAGTATGAAGTCTATTCTCAGGAGCCGCAACTCACCGTGGAGCCTCTCTCAGGTCTGAATGTTTTATATGATGGGTAGGGCTGGGCAATATATCGATATTATATCGACATCGATATATGAGACTAGATATCGTCTTAAATTTTGGATATGGTAATATCACGATATGACACAAGTGGTCTTTTCCTGGTTTTAGAGGCTGCATTACAGTAAAGTGACGTTATTTATTTATTTATTTACTTACTAGACTGTTCTAGCTTTTCTATTATTTGCCTTTACCCACTTAGTCATTGTATCCACATTATTGGTGATTATTTATCAAAACTCATTGTGTTCATATTTTGTGAAAGCGTCAATAGTCACGCTACACACTACAATATCGCGGTATTTTGTCAAAAATATCGTGATATTAGATTTTTCCCATATCGCCCAGCTCTAATAATGGGTGACATGAATGCTTAAAATCTGAGGTTGTGGTATTGGTTTCAATTTTCAAGTGTGTTTGCTTTGTACTACATTAACTTAATTCCATGGAACACTAAAACTGCGCAACATTGATTTCTCAATTTGATATACAGTAACTTGCATTACATTAACTGCACTCAGCTTTTCACAGATTTCTCTTATTGAACAAACCAAACATGCAGCTGGCAGACCAAAACATGTCACACTATCCCCCAGGCTTCTTCAGCTTACCCTGTTATGAGTGTTTATGCGACTGTCTAGAATAAGTTGGGTATGCTCATGTAGCAAGTCTAGAGTCTTGACAGCAACGTATATCATATTATTTAAATGTTTCTGTACAAGCCTTCTGTATTTACATAATTATGCAGTGCTGAATCTCCATTAGCGGTCATGTAAATATTTGTATGATCATCCCTCTGCAAAAGCTGCAAGGGTAAAATAATGTGATGTTTTTCTGGCTGAGTTTTAGTGTTGAAGGAAGTTCAAGTTCAGTTAACATATCATGGTGAAGTTTCACCTGAGCTTGCATCACATGTGTTTCTGCTGCTCTGAGTACCACCATATCACGTTTATGATTGTATATAAACCACAGTGCAGCGTGTGTGTGGCGTTTTTGTTCACTGTGGTTGTTTTGTTCTTTCAGAGCCACTGTTGGCCGGTCTGCCTCAGATGGTGAAGTTCACTCTGTTGACGGGTCACTACGCAGTGAAGAAGGGAGACGCTCTGCAGCTCAGCAACACCGACACCATGCCCATCCTGCCCTCTACCAGCTGCACCGCCCACATCAGCAACCCTACAGCTGGTCGGTACACATTTGAAAAGCTTTTTTTGAATCCGCCACTTAATAATAATAATTTATACTTTATTAATCCCGTAAGGGAAATGACAATGCTTTCATTCTGTTGTTATTGCACACATTACACACAGGCCTGAATTACACACACACGCTCAGTACCTCTACATGCACTAATGGAGAGATGTCAGAGTGATATGGCTGTCGATATGCGCCCCGAGTAGTTGGGGGTTTGTTGCCTTGCTCAAGAGCACCTTGGTAGTGCCCAGGAGGTGAACTGGCACCTCTCCAGCTACCAGTCCACCACCATACTTTGGTCCGTACGGGGACTTGAACCGGCAACCCTCCGGTTCCCAACCCCCTATGGACTGAGCTACCGCCACCCCAAAGATTGGAGTAGTGATCTTTCCTGACAATCCGTCTCTCTGCTGTCATTCTTTCCCCATCTGAAATCTTTGTGTGCACAAGGCCACATGTAAAACCCATGTTTGAAATATGGTTACACATCTACTGTACATGGCCAAGTAATGTGGTTCCTCCAGCAAAAAAATCTACCTTTTGTTAACTGGTTTCTCTTAATAACCCTAATCAGGGTTATCGATCAATCAGTGACCGAACGTAGTTACCGAACGTAGACTAGACTAATAGACTAATATGCATTTGCGAAATAGTCTAGCGATGCCAGGCTAGTAATTGTGTTGTCAGTTGCTCAAATATCTAGGTGTATTTAAAACATCTGTATAGGCAAATTAAACATGAGACAACTATGTATTATGTTCCTGGTTTGAATAAGTGATGGGGGGGAGTGAACACTTTCTGTTGATCGCCGTACTAACACACTTATTTTGACTCCCAAAGTAACTTTACATTTGGTAACTGCAGTACTAGTTGTATTTTACGTGTGGAGGAATAAATCATTGCAATACAATCTTGAGCGCGTCACAGTGTGTATGCATCTCTTAATGTTTAGGCCCTCGCAGCAGCACTTTGTTGGACTGCTTACAGCCGCAACACACTCCTCCTACCGCATTAGGGGACATTCCCACCATAAATAACCACTGTTTGTTTTTGTCAGACCATGCTTCTTGGTTCAAATCGTAAAAATCAGGTTCCTGCAGAAAGCTGATCGTACCAGATATTGGTGTGCCTATAACCACACTGCTGAACCCATGTACAGCTTTTCTCATTGCTATGTATTCCCCTTCCTGTGTTCAGAGTTGGTGGGTGAAAGCGCCCTGTCCATCCAGTCGTCTGAGAAGGTGACCAGCATCAGCCTGCCCGCCACCCCTCCTTACCACACCGTGGAGTTTCTCCTGGAGGTTCTGTGCATCATCCCGTCCGGGTCCGACCGGCCCGCCAATGAGAGGCTGACCAACGGGGAGGTCCGCCATCGACCACGCAGCTACAGTCACCCTGACACGCCCATGACCGCCATCGACCAGAGGGTGAGCCTCTCAAACAATTACAGACTTTCATGGTGTGAGACGGGGAAATCGTGACGGAAGCAACATTTCTTTTGCCGCAGCTCATAATGTGTTCAACTATGATTTAAAGGCTTAGGCGGTATCTGTACAGTAATCTCGAGCTGTAATGATTATGGATTCATAGAGGAGTTGCTCGACAGAAAATGTATCGGCAACTATTTTGATAATTAATGTATTGTTTAAGTAATTTTTCAAACAAAAATGGCGAAATAATTGATATTTCCAGATTCTCAGATGTCGGTAATTGCTGCTTTTCTTTGTCTTACATTATAGTAAATTGAATAATTTTGGGTTAGAGAGTTTTTGGTCAGACAAAACAAGACGTATGGTGAGGTCGCTTTGGGCTCAAGGATACTGTGACAGGCATTTTTCACTGTTTTCTAATGTTATAGGTCAAACGATGATTTGAAAAAAGAAAAGAAAACGATGTGCAGATTAATCTGTAATAAAAAAGAATTGTTAGTTGCTCTTTGTAATCAGGCCAGTTAAAAAAAAGTTTGCAACAAGATACTTGAAGATATTTGGTAGTAAAGTCCCGCTGGTGTCTGTCCCCAGATGTCCATCGACTGTCCGTGGTCCATCTACTCCACGCTGCTTGCCCTCACCTTCTACATCCCTTTCAAGACCAAACACTCTCTGCTTTCTGCTGGTAACAGGTGAGCCTCCGTTCTCATAGAAATAACCTGTATGTGCGATTTTGAGTTGGTAAACCAGCAGTGTTTATCCATGGGAATCCTTGGGAACTATTTTCACTTTCACATAAAATCGTAAAAACAAAAGGACGTACTTCACTAATCTAATTTTACAGCATGTTTTACCATTTACATTCCCCAACTTGCTCATACACATGCCTGACCTGCGACCTTTGATCTGACCCCACAGGAAGTACATCCAGGTGTGTGTGCAGAACATGTCAGATTTGAACTTCACGCTGGCAGAAGTAAAGCTGGCTGAGAAGCAGCATGCGTCACTGGAGCTGCAGTCTCTCAACACTAAAACTCAACAGGTGAGCAGAAAAAAACAAAATCAAACAGGTGTCATTGACTACAGGATGGATAGCTTCCAGTATACATTTTATTATATTCATGGGAAAATATTAGAAATGAATAAGAGTTATTAGTTAACCATAGTCCTCAGAAATTGACCAGGAAAGCGGAAGGTGTGGGACATCTAGCTGAAAATGACGGAATTTCCAGTGGCACCTGAGCAATCCCGGAAGTGGAACGTCGTCGATATAGACTATGTTCACAGTAATGAGGATACATATGAAAATACTTATTTCTTACCCTTAGTTTCAGCCTTCCATCTAAAGGGAGCAGCCTGAGGATGCAGCTCTTGATTAACCAGTTGATCTATGTTGCGAGCCGCATTCATGGTCAGAAACTCTGGCTAGTGACAGAAATAATGATTGTGTTCACAAGCAGCCAAAATGAGTTTCTTTAGCATGGCTGAGACGTAGGGATAGGGCGAGGAGCTCAGATATCCGGAGGGATTTAAAGTGGCCAACTGATCAGGATCCTCCTGGATGCCTCCCTGTGGAGGTCTTCACAAAGAAAATCAGAATTGACACATACCAAGCAGAGTATCTGGACATGTCTGTCAAAAGGATCTCTGCCCATTCAGCCACACTCTTTAGTCTTTACCATGATGGCAGTTATACAGAATGTTGTTGTTCACTGACAGAAACAGGAGGAACATATTTCACACTTTTACACTTGATTCATTGCTTTGGTTTAAGTTTGGATCCTAAGGTTTTTGTTTAGTCCTTATTTCTCAAATAAACAACATTTTCAAATATGTCCACATTAGTGTGGACACTGGCTGACTGTCATTGTACATTTCTCGTCTGTTGACTTCATTTGAAAGAACATCAAAACTACGTCAACCACTAATTCATAGTTATGCATTTTCTTTTGTAGCTTTTGTGCAGTAAGCACAGCGTGTTCTGCTTGTGGGAGGTGAGGTGGAAGGACGACCTGCCCTCCTGTCTACAGTGTGTTTTCTCTGCCAAGTTCTCTCCACTCAAGCAAGACGTCTCTGCTTTCAAACCCTTCCACTACCAGTTCCAGTTGGAGAGAGTCACTGTAAGTCCACTTAAACATTTATTGTGTCCCTTTGTCCTGAGAGTTTGATAAGTGATCTGCGAGCCAGGGGCGTTTCTAGGACTGGATGAGGCGCGGGGCTTAGCCCAGACCCATTCAAATAATAAACTGAAGGCAATGCACGCAGATCACAAAAGCAGTGATTGGCTTTCCCAGTTTGCCCTGTATGTTCATTTCAGCTGCCCAGTTTGTAGATGTTGGTTAGATGGCACAAGCATTTGGCTTAATCACAGCTGGCCAGGCACCAAGGCAAAGGTTTTGTTTCCATTTCGGTGGACACATTTGATGTGGGGGGGGGGTTTCTCTGTGAGCATTAAACATTTAATTTCCTGCATTCTGGTGAATTAAATGCACCTATTTCTACCGTTTTCTGCATCAATTCGTGCTGGAAATATCTTTATTTATGTAAAGGGAAACCTAGATGACGATTCTAAATGTAAAACTATAATTGTAAATAATGCAGTAAGCCTCTTAGGCATTCTGTATTGCGTTCATATATTCTCCTGCTGACTGAGACAGCACACACGGAGGCATAATTTACTCCTCTTTTGCGTCTTTTGTTGGGGAAGGTAACCTCTTTACATGTGCTTGTGGCACTTAAATATCTGGATGTTTTTAAAACATCTGGACAGGCAAAATATGTTCCTGGTTTGAATAAGTGATAATGTTACTCATGTAGTATAAAGACTATTTTGTGAGTTTTGGTTATCTAAACACTCCTACCACATTAAGAGACTTTCCCCACCATAAATAACCACGGTTTGTGTCCGTCAGACGTTGTACAGTGTGAGAGCTGAGATCCTGCCGCCTGCTGGTGAGCAGCACTGTCGCTCCGGTTTGCTCTGTGGCCTGGAGGTGTGTATAACCCGACTCACGGAACCTGCGGAGGGAGAGTTGGCGGAGGACAGCAAGACTGACACCGATGGCCTCAAAACCACCAAACTCATGTATGAAGGTATGTCGGGTTTACCGTCCGGGTTTTTCTAAAGTGATGGAAAAACACAAGCAGAGATTCATAAAAGCAGGGGGAATGGGGATTATACTAGCACGGAAAAATGAATTATCAATTCATCATTCAGTAACATGTATATCATCGGCGCTTCAAATGTGAATGAAAGGATCAAATGTAAGCTTTCTTCAAGCTCTGGTAATGTGTGACAAATGATTATATGATGAAATAAAAATGTAATGAAGAGAGTCATTATTTGCAACTAAGATTATAGTAAAGATATTCAAATAACGATTAAAAAAAGAGTCAAAAAGAAAAAACGAAACAAAGTGTTTTTTGATTAAGCTTGATTAGTCAATCAAACTCTAATTAATTAGCAACTATTTTAATAATCGATTACCTGTTTAAACTCATTTTAAAATACAAATGCCAAACATTTGTAGGTTCCAGCGTCTCCCATGTGTTTTTAAACACTCCTTTCAGTCGCTCATCATATCTGATATTTGATAAACTAAATAATGAATCGGGTAGATGAAAGAAATATTTGATAGGCTAACCATTAAAGAAGATATTCATTAGTTGCCGAACAATGTTGAAAGTAAAAAAAATCTGAAAAGTAAAAAAAAAAAAGTGTTTGTCAGCTGTTTGCCGTAAGCACAGCGAAGGCTCATCGATGCGAGTTTAGCAATTTTCGCGAATATTCATAGAAGTAGATTGATCACTTTGTAGATCATATAAGCATGCATATAAATACAAATATGTTGATATTTAGAGTCACCAACTGTAGAACAGACAAAACATCAGTGACTTCAGCGCGCGTGTGTGTGTGTGTTTGTGTGTGTGTGTCTGTGTGTGTGTGTGTGTCCGTCCCCACAGTGGCTGACAGCAGCAGTAACTGGGCGGTGTGCGGGAAGAGTTCGGGGATGGTGTTGATGCCGATGGTGGCCGACGCCACTCACAAGGTGCAGATCGAGGTGATGCCTCTGTTTGCAGGACACCTGCCCTTCCCCAAGATCAAAGTGCTGAAGTACCTGCCTCACACTGCAGCAGTGGCCATTCAACCAGACCCTGGTAAGACCTCCCCAAACACAAAACCACACACCTTAGTAGATGTTCGTCCCATGTTATGTAGCAGGAAAACCACATAAATGTCATTCAAGCAGCAAGTAGCGGGTTAGGGTAAGAGAGGACGCTGCTTATTTAGGGGAAAGTTGTTCCATGATGTCTTCAAAGAGGAAGAGGTAGCTAAATGTCAGGTGAACAACATATTTACCTCCAAACCACTGTCTGTCAGGACAAACTTTAATTCTAGCTGTGGACAACTTGTAAACAAACAGAATACATTAAATAAGCTTAGATCAAATGGAGTGGAAATCACACTGGTCCGTCAAAACCTAATGGACCTGGGATGTGAAAACATTATAGCAAATGGACTTTTGCTGACTTGTTGATCTTCTCTCTCATCCTGTGGACGCCCAGTAATTAGTTTGTCTCTTCCTGTCCTCAGACAGCTGCGTTGAGAACGACAGCCTGTCCCTGCTGGACAAGGCGCTGGACGACCAGGGGGACACAGCGAGCATCCGCAGCCGCGGCAGCGTGCACTCTGTGGGCAGCAATGACCAGCAGCAGAAGGGCGTGGCCATGCCGCGTCTGGAGCCCTTCAGCCCCGGACAGGTGTTCAACCACAGCCACACACAGCAGGTCCTGGTGCTGCCCGCCACCGACGACCACATCCTGGAGGTCAACGCTACATGACCCTGGTGGCAAGACCGCCCGCTTCTTATAGAACTGAACCCAGGCCCTGGGTGGACTCTGCTGAGCTTTTGCTCTGGGGCAGATTGGGTCCACGAGTCCTTGTCGAAGACCGCTGCAGGTTGCCGGCATGGACTCACCCCTAAGCATGAAACGTTCACGTCACTGGAGACATTACGGACTAGACGCAGTGAAGAGCCAGTGACATCTGCTGATAACATTTAAATAAAGATGTTTCTTTGCCATACTTTGTACATAGCTCATTGGATGGATTTATAGTTATAAATATATATATATGGACTGATCAATCAGATCGGCTCCTGTCCTGCTCCTTCTAACTGAAGGAAACAGTCCTGATTGTCCCATGATGCACCAAAGCCCTAGATGTGTGTCCAGCTGTAAGTGCTGTTCCTGTGCCACTCAAGTAATCATTTTTACATTTGAGACTTTTGCCTTGATTATGTTCGAGTTGCTTCAATTTTACAGAAGTCAAAACGAGGAAGGTTAACAAACTTGAATGCATCTTTGTAGACAAATACATCATCCTCCCAGACTCTTCTGTCCTGCCAGTACGAAAACTATTCCCTCTGATGTATGTTGAAATAGAATATTAATTCTGACAACAGACTACATAGTGTCAGCCTGATAATGGTCCCAAAATGACCAAAATTCCAGCTTTTGGACAGTTGTAACGTTGTCATGTGAAATTGAGTTATCTCTGGCATCCTTTTGTATTTTAAATTTACATATTGTAAACTAATACTGCTACGTTGTAACTAATTATGGTGCTTGCTGATCGATTATTCAAACATTCATAAACTATAACCTGTAGCGAGGTTTGATTTAGATCAAGCTGCTGCTCGTCTTCCACAGTAGAGTTTTGGAAAAAATTGAGATGAAAATGTACATTACTATACTAAATAATGTATTATAAATATCAGTTTTATTACAAGTATAACGGCAAAGAGAATAGTTTGTGTACCTGCAGGATAAGAAATTTTGGAAGCCCTGAGAGGCAAGAGAGAAAGTTTTTATTCATTTTTGTCATCTGAAAATGGCTGAAAAATATTATTTTTATTCCCAGGCTAATGTTTTCTCTTTTCTTGTTCCTTGTTTTTTTTTCCGTCTGTGAAAATGGGTGAAATGGGGTAGTGGTGCACTTCAGCCTCTTGTGGCCGAAATGAGCATTACAACAACAAACCCTTCAAAAGAAAATGTTCTCTTGCCTCTCAGGGCTTCCATAGCAGAGTCACCAGTGATTATGATTATGAAAATGTCTTAAAACATACAAGTAAGATTTATTGGAGAACTTTATTCATTTTGAACAAAAGCAGAAATGCAAACTTCAGCACAAAATTCTCAAATGTAAAACAACTGACGACATGAGAGTTTCAGACTGAGTCTAGCGGTGTGTGCCGTGTGTATCTGTTCAGCTCGTAGACTGTAAGGGTTCAGCTGTGTGTGTGTGTGTGTGTGTGTGTGTGTGTGTGTGTGTTTACGTGTATGTTTCTGTACGAGTGTGTGTGTGATCAGGTGAGATCAGCCAGTGCACATTATAGTCTATCTATTGTCTTACCTTATCAGTGGATTGTTCATATACAGTGTGTGTATATTTATTGGGTGTGTTTGGGTGTGTGCGTGTCGCCAAATCCATATCTGAGCTATGCACACATAACGTTAGGTGTTGAATAGATGAATGTAATAAGTCTTTATTGGATTTATTTCTTCATTTATTTGAGAGAATGAATGTCAGCTACTAACCCCCCCCCCCCCCGGCTCCTCTCTGACCACTGTACATACTGATCTGTAAATAGTGATTCAAATCAAAATCATCTTTGATTTCCAACTATATTAAAAAAAATCATTGGAACTGACTCGATGTATGGTGTTTATAACGGCATGTTAGCAAGAATATTATAGTTAAAGAAGGTCTCCTCACACTGAACATGTCTAAAGCATGTGCATTTATCTGCTGCTATATCAGCCTCTATTTTCATGGTTTCAGGTTTACCACCTGGCTGCATTCAGAGCATTAGTGAGGTCCAACACTGATGTTGGCTCTCAGTTTGCGGTCCAGTTCTTCCCAAAGCTGTTAAATGGAGTTAAGTTCAGGATTATGTGCAGGCCAGTTAAGTTCTTTCCCACCAAATTCAGAAAACCAATTATTTATGGCTCTGACTTTGTGCACGGAGGAATTGTCATGTTAAAGAATGAGACTGTTGACACAACGTTGGAAGAACACTTGTCTGAAATGGTATTGTTTGCTGTAGTATTAGGAATGTGGACAGTGGTTTTACACTTTTGATCATATAGTGTAACATAAGAAAAAAACTATTTTATTTATGGATATGTTACAACAGAAATAAAACCTGAGCACAACGAAGCAGAGGGAGCTCTATTATCTTTGGAAGTTCAGCGACAAATGAAAAGAAAAAAAAAACATAATTTAAGTCCAAGTGTTTATTTAGAAACATTTTGAACTTTACAACTTAAAAAAAAAAAGGTTTAGCTGTGATTATTGTGCAGTTTAAGTAGGAATTGGGCACCAAGTTCTTTTTGTGGAGGGACAACGGACAACACTGACTTGCAAAGACTGAGCTGGGTGCTAAAATGTGATGCTGCCAGTATGGGATCAGGACTAAATCGGTGGGGTTGCAAGATCAGGGATGAGAAAGAAACATATGAATTCTGTTTTCTAATTATTATTTCTTTTTTGTGTGTGTGAAATACTGGCTATTTTGTTTTTGTGAAATACTGGATGCTTTTACTGCCTTGGGCATTTAAAAATATAAAATACACTGTCTGAAAGGGAATGTTGAACTATAAACTATGAGGAGTTGTCACAGGCCAAAAATGTTGTGAACCACTTATATACATGACAGTACATGGAAAAAGCTAAATAAGCTCAACACACGGTTGTTGGTGAGAGCTGTGTGTTTGTTTGTATTGGTGCTGTCAGCTTGTAGAATTACAGAGGGGAAATACCCGTAATGGACACGAGATGGCGTAAGTGCTGGCAGAACTGTTCAGTAATGCCTTTAACACACTGCAGACCTCACAGCTTTGGGTTGAAATAATGCTGAATAAACTCAAGCATTAGTTTAACATGCTGATCTAGCTTTTTATTCTGTTGGGTTTGGTGTGTGTATTTCTAGCTACAATCTCTCTTTAGTTGTGGATAGACACCGGGTAGACATGCTAATTAGTAGTGTGCACTGATGTCTGCAACAGTGTCATTTTTCATACTACTACTCATACACCAAAGTCTTTTTTCTTCCTATTTATTTCTGTATTTATATTCTACACAAAGTGGTTTTAATGTTTAGCCTAATCAGTGTTGGTGATGGGGTGAGAGGGGTGAAACAAACAGTGACTTTAAGTTGAAAACAAATGATTTTAGATGTAAACGTGCAGGAGAGAAAGATTTCAGGCAAACTCTGGCAGTGCATGTTGTTGCTATGTTTTGATCATGTTAAGTCACGTTAGCTGTGTTGGTTGAAATCGATCAAATTGCTACAAAATTTGGGGCAGACATTAAGTGGTCTCCAGATGATAATCCTAATGATGTTGGTATCTCCTGACCTTTTATGTAGTGCCAGTAGCATCCTAATGTTACCAATTGGGGGACTACATTGTTTGACAGAAGTTAAACAGTTTACAGTGAAGTCTTAAGATTATCCTGGGTAACCACGACTATATATATATATATATATCTGTATTTATGTCTTTTTTAAATAAGCCTAATATGTGTTGTTTTGAATGAAATTGAAGTAATGTCCACCCCAGTAATACTATCTTATAGTAGGCCTATCTTAATTTGATATAGCCTACTTTGGGTAAATTGACCCTTTAATCAATTCACCAGCTTTCTATTTGAACTTCTTCATCTATAACTCAAACTCTTAGGTTTGGTGAATCACACTTGTATGGTAAAAGTCTCTTCCCGCCCCACTCATCTTATCTCTGCCTGTCTGCCCGCTTCTCATTACCATAATTATGCAGCTGCACACCGGGAGGTTTCACTGGGTAAAACAAACGCCCCGCTCTCTTTGGGAGCAACGTTACAGGTGAGCTACCAACAGACCTGAGTAATACCAATACAATCAAACATGAGGCCAAACGTGACTCCTCTGCTGCTGCTAGCGGCGTGTTTCCTCGGTGTGTGTGCTCTTGCTCATGCGGAGGAGATGAGGAGCCAGGAGCGGCTCTTCCTCAGCTCCCTAGGGCTCTCCGAGCGGCCTCGGCCCGCGGGGAGCCACCAGCCCCGGCACCACATCCCCTCCGCGCTCTGGAGAATGTTCCGGAGGTCAGAGAACATCCAGGCCCGGGAGAGCGAACCCTGCACGGTGTCTGAGTACGGAGTCCGCGGCAACATCATCCGATACGTGCAAGACCAAGGTAGGTCATCATATTTAGTGTGTGTAGGCTAATGTTGACTGGTTGTAAACATAGACAGTATATGGTTGTAAAGGCCAAACGTGCTCAAGTTGTCATGTGAAGTTTAGTTGCTTCAGCATGACCACAACTTAGGCCTAGATGGACACCAATCAAATGTAAATTCCGCCTTTTAAACTTCTAATTAATTAAAGGCAGAACTCAAACATTTTTTTAAAAGATATTTTTAGTAATTATGCTTCTGAAATACATTTTTAAAATCTGCACACAATGTTGAAGAAAATAAAATGCGTTTAAAGAAAATAGTAAATTAGTAGGCCTACTTGTGTTTTGCATAGACTTTATAATTCTCATGTACTTGCATAGCACTAATCTTCCTTTCCATTTGGCCAATAACATTGAAAGGTTTTCAGTCGCACAAATAGGGCATTAATATCAGTATCACTGTGTAACTGGCCTTATAGTGGCATATTCCATGTGTTGTGGTTGTGCAAAGTTTTGCACAACTGTGTTTACATAAAAAAAGCAGGTTCTGCCTAGATTTGCACTCAGGTATGAGAGAGAGAATACACACTATTATTTATTGATCAAACTGTTATCAGAAACATGGCAGAGCAATCTGTCAAAACATGTCAGCTTAATTTTTTGTCAACATTTCTGTAAAAATAGACAACAAAAGGCTCGTTATTGTAATGTGTTTGCACTACATCCTACTGCAAATGTGCTTTATTTGTGCCGCTAAACATGCAGAGTGAGTACAACCCCGGTGTGTGTGTTTGAGAGACAAGTAATCGGTCATACACAAATGATTGTTCTCCATGATTTAGGTTATCATGCATCCCATCTCCACTTAAATATAAAAACCTAAATAAATGCCTGCTATTAAAATGCTCCTCTCCCCGCTGATGTTTTGCAGGCAGGCTGATGTCAGGCTGGAGCAGCAGCTGTCAGGCCTGTCTGGAGAAGCAGCTTTTCTTCAACATGTCCGTCCTGCAGCCTGTGGAGCTCCTGTCTCTGGCTCAGCTGGAAATCAAGTTCCACTGGAAGCCCTTCAGATCTGCAGATATCCTGCAGGGGCCCCGGGCCCTCGGCGTATCTCTGTATAAAGTGCTTCGAGCCACGCTGAGGGGAGCCAATCCCCAGGCCAACCGTCGACTCCTGCTGTCCCAGTCAGTCCAGCTGCAGCCTGAGCCCGCCTCCATCACCATGGACCTCACCTCGCTGGCAGAGAGCTGGCGCAAACCGGGACGCAACTACGGTTTGGTTTTAGAGCTGCTTCCTCTCAGCACAGATTCAAAGGAGCTTCTTCCATTTCACCCTGGGAACTCCCTCCCTTTGGAACCAGCCTTCACCCTGCCGCTGATCCAGGCCTCGCTGGTGGCCGTGTCCCTTAATCCCCACCAGTGTAGCTCCAGACAGAGAAGAAGCGCCGTCCACCTCCCAGTGACACCCAGCAACGTGTGCAAGGCCCGCCGCCTCTACATCGACTTTAAAGACGTGGGCTGGCAGGACTGGATCATCGCTCCACAGGGTTACATGGCCAACTACTGCCACGGCGAGTGCCCGTTCCCGCTCAGCGAGAGTCTGAACGGCACCAACCACGCCATCCTGCAGACCTTGGTGCACTCCCTGGACCCGCACGGCACGCCACAGCCCTGCTGCGTCCCCATCCGCCTCTCCCCAATCTCCATGCTCTACTACGACAACAACGACAACGTGGTGCTCCGACATTACCAGGACATGGTGGTGGATGAGTGCGGGTGTCGATGATGTCGGTGGACATTTCTCACTATCAAATATCCACCAGTTATGTTTTTTTAAGCTTTTCTTGGTCCAAAGTTAGGAGTCTCAATTTCGTAATGTGACTTCATGCTGTTTGTTTGTTTGTTTGTTTGTTTGTTTGTTTGTCAGATGAGGTCTTCAGTGTACAATGTGCAGTCAATTATATAGAATTTTAACATTTGTATTCTCACAGAAATGTAGACATTTTTTTTTAATATGAAGGCTGGTGTTAATAAAAATTGCAATAAAGCCACACTGGAGGACTGAATTTGAAAGACAAGTTTTCTTAAGTCTCTAGTTTTGGTGGAGCTTTCTTTACTAATCCACACTTAAGATAAGGGGGCTGAAAATCAAATCACTTGGGGGGGGGGGGGGGGGGGGCACTGGCCAGGTTATCCTCTCCTATGGGTCCCCTCAGTGGATTGGGGGAAAATAATCCAGTGTTTGTTTTTGCGAGAATTTCAACTATACAGCGTCTGTTGCGTTATCTTTAGATGGTTTGTGCTGACTTTAATGAAAGAAACCGTATGTTCTGTGTTTTTTGTCACTAGTCCAACGAGTTTATATTTTCAGCATTCTTCCCCCAAGAAAATGAAAGACCCTTGTGAGACTGAAATGTCTATGTCCTATCAGACAGCTGGCGAATCTAAAACTGAGCAACTTGTCTTCCCTCCTCCTCTCCTTTGTCCCTAGTGTACTGCTCTGTTTATTGCAATAATGCTGCTTAAGTAAGTGGTTACTTCAAAATAAAAGCTGGTAGTTTAAATCTCACATTTGAGAAGATGAAAGCAGAGAACGTCAACGTGTGCTTAAATGATTTCTGTTGATCTACTAATGGATAAATCAACTATTAAAATCATATTTCTATCCTGAAGATAAAACTTACATCTTCTTGGAAAACAAATGCTCATTTTAAAGAACTATTATGTAGCCTAGAATTTGCTTAACACTGGAAACGAAATATCCTCAATGCATTCGCTTTGCAATCATATTTTTCTTGGCAGATTTGTTACGTTTTGGAATATTCACTCACTGCTTGTTGGGGATTGTTGCCTTACGCAACGTCAAAGTCAATATTGGTAGAAATATTCAGATCAGCAAAAATTCTCTCTGCCTTTACGTGTCACCACCGGTGTCCTGTGGTTTCAATGTCTCACTGACGGGGGACCAGCTACTCTTATCTACTAAAGGAGAAATTAACTCTTATCTCACCTTCCTGCCTGATAACACCCCCCACCGGCCACCACCTCCCTCACTGTGCCAGACAGACCACTGGGGTTGCCTTGACGACGGCTGGTCGCCACAGCAACCGAGAGAGGCTGACAGGTTGTACTAATTAGTAAGAGACCGAGAGACAGAGTTTGGGGTGTGAAGGAGGAGAGAAGAAGAAGAAGAGACCCAGTGAGCAGTTTTTGGCTCCCAGAAGGTTCCCCTAACGTTCCCAATGGGTTATGGTAATGCTAGTCTTTTAAAGGTTCATAGACTGTCTCTCTTTCATTCCCACGTTATGAGAACATTCTCGAAACGCTCTCAAACAACCTTATCAACCCGTTAAACTTTTAATTTTGATTTTGATTTTCACACTTGTTCCAACCTATACAGTCTATGGTTCCAACACTTAGTGACTCAAATACTGATGTAAATATTGTATAACCAATTCAGGAAAGTATGTTTTTATTGCTACGACTATGTCAAATGGAAATATGGTAGATGCCCTGAGCATCAATTCATAGAAATGTCCCTAAAATACAACTTATTTTAGGCATTTTTGTTGTGTTTGGAATCTCCACTAGAAATAAAGTGAAAGTTCTGTGTTTGAAAAATTCCTGGAACCGTATGTGCTTCAGAGATCAGGAGGGTGACTTAAGTGTTGTTTAATGCACACCTTGTAGACCGGTTCATAAGAAATCATGCAACAGAAACAGATTTGAAAATGCAATGTTTGTGGTGAATGTGACTGAAAACATTGGTGCTGGCAGTGTGCAGGAAATAAATACTTTCAGAAATAAACAATACAGCAGGAAGGTACAGCTACTAGAGGGTGCTAGTCCTCTTTCCCTCTTTTCTTTTTTATACACGTCCACACCCCAATAAATGGGCACTCCATGGCACTTTTATAAAGTTGGCAAAATCTATGTAGCCGAAGCTGTGATGCTTTTATTCCCTAGTATGGGTCAAGCTAAAAAAAAAAAAAAAGAAAAAAATGTATTTCCCATAATGCAACCAATAGGGTCAGTAAGACTAACCATGACCAGTAAACTGACCTTGTGTGGTAGAGTGCCCCTTTAAGCACTGCTTTGCATGGTTTTTACATGTGTAGATTACATATTGTTTTTCAACAGCATTTAAATTGCAACATTTCAACATATAGTTTGTACCTACCTCACACTGAAAACTATCCCTATATAAACTATAAAACTTGTTTTACTTTTCAGTTTTTATTGTGTGTTTAATTCTTCAGGAAAAACAATGGGATTTTTTTTAAACTGGGAGCTGCACAGTAAAACCACTGACCACAGATTAAAGTCAATCCAGACATCTCTAATTCCTCAAAGACGTTAGATCTGAAAGCAGTGAAGTTTTTTCTCCACCATTAGGTTTTTTTTTTGCATCCCTTCCTGTTTATTACTTTTTTTCAATCATAGTGTTTTCTTATTTACCTCTGATGTGTAACATAACTGAACTGAAACAGAAGACGAATGAGAGAGAGAGTGAAGCAGCAGAGAGATAGACGGGAAAAGGAAGAAGCCTGAGGCTGTTCAACAGCACTTTGCTGTCAAAGACAAAGTCATTTCCACTTTACCCTCTGGGGCCCACAATACACACTCTATCTCTAACAGTCAGACTCACAGAAGTGTTTTCTTCCTGTCTCTAAAACTAAAACACTCGCTCTCTCCTTCTCCCAAATGAATCTTCACTGAGTTACAGACAAGCCACAGAGTCAAATTATCTTTAAGCTTTACGTCAGTGGTGCAGCCTGGGGACACCCTGAGCTCCTTTAACACTCTCAGAAAATAAGATACAGAGTTCAACCTTTTTCACTGGGTCCAGGGGTCTGGGACAAAGTACCACTTTCTTTTTTAGCCATGCTAGCAGCAGTGCTCTATGGTCCGCCACTTCGGTCCTGGCTGAAATATCTCAACAACTGTTGGATGGATTATTATGAGATTTAGGACAGATAATCATGGTCCCCAGAGGATGAATCTTATTGACTTTGGTGATCCCCAACAACAAATCACAGACTACCAATTTTCACTTGGATTGTCTCATTTTAAAACGGCGTCAGAATAATTTAAAAGACAGTGTAAAACTTCTGAAATGATTCCTGTAATTCTAATATGATCACGTTGCGGTCTCACACGCTACTGTCTTGTTACTTGCAGTTAACAAAGCTAACAGCTGGTTGATTTGGGAATAAGGCAATTAGGCTAGGCTTACTAACTAAATTTAGCATTTCCACTGGGTAAAATGCATGTACTGTTCATACCTGTCGACCACAAACGACACAAATGAATACATTTTCTCACATGCTTTTATTGACTGGCGTCACAACCTGAGTTCAGATGTTATCGGACACAGTGGATAACAGCTTTCTTTCTGTCTTCCTTCCTCTGCAGTTTCTCCCACATGTGCACAGTCAATGAGTGAATGAATAATCAATACCAGTCGAGATGGAGCCAGCGGAGCCAGTATGACTCAGCCATCCTGACTGTATTCCTGTCTCCAGTCCCTCTATCCATTTCTGTTTTCAAGGGAAGAGAAATCCTAGTGCTACAGCATACGTTGATATTTTAGAACAGTGTTCTTCCAACTTTGTTGCAACAGTTTGGGGAAGGCCTTGAACACCTTTCTGATGAACTACAACACTGACTGCGAGTCTCCCGACATCAGTCTCAGCCAATACTCTTGTGGCTGAGCAAATCCCTTCAACCAGGCTATAAAATCTGGTGGAAAGCCTGACATCAGAAGAGCGGAGACGGTTATAGGAGCAGTTTATTGTCTAGGTTTTGGAATGACATGTTCAAAATGCTATAGGTGTATTGTTCAATTGTCTGCATACTTTTATGTCATGCCGTGTAACTTCTTACTCATCTGGTTGCCATTGTTGTTTAGGTAAAAAACATAAATGGAGAAACTGCACACTTTTTGAATGTTTAACCTCTGCTTATTTGTGATAACACAGCTGTTTTTTCTTAAGTACTAGTACTTCATTGATTCACCCCACAGAACAGGATGTGAAGACATCAGATTGTTGAAGCGACTGGGATCTGCTGCTGCCCTGACTCCCCATAGAACCAGGAAACAAGCAATATGAAAATACTTCCTTTATTAATATTTTCTTTCCATTACCTCTATCAAGGATGTTATGTTTTTATGTTTGGATGGTTTGATTGTCACCAGGATAATGGAAACACTACTGGCTCCATTGTTGTGGGCCAAGAGAGAACCCTTTTCATTTTGGAGTGGATCCAAATCACGAGGTGAATACACAAATTCTTTTTCACTTTCGTTAACATTGCATGGCCTTGGTGGAGGTCTGTGCTCTCCCAGGGCCCTTCTAGTTTTCTAAGACATTGTAAGCCAAACTCTATGGTGAAAGGAATGACATTTAATAAAGCAATGATACAAAAAAAAAGAAAGAAAAGGGAAACAAGAAACCATAAAACAACAGTGGAAAGTAACCAGCATTTACTCAAGCACTGTACATACATTGAATTCTTAGATGCTGGTACTTTTACTGAATATATATAATTGTAAGCTACTTTACTTCAACTTTACAACATTTCAGAGGACAACGTTGCACTCTTTATTCAACTACAGATACTTTTATTTTAGTAAAGGATTTAGATCCTTTACTAAAACTTAGAGGCAATGCTATTCTATTAACCAGCAGGGGGCAATGTGGCTTCAGAGCTGACTGGCTGCTGTAGCTGTGTGTGTGTGTGTGTGTGTGTGTGTGTGTGTGTGTGTGTGTGTGTGTGTGTGTGTGTGTGTGTGTGTGTGTGTGTGTGTGTGTGTGTGTGTGTGTGTGTGTGTGTGTGCGCACGTGTGTGTGTGTGTGTGTGTGTGTGTGTGTGAATACTCTCAGCACGAGGTAGCTGCTGGTTAGCAGTGGGTAAGTGCTGAGCTGACCACTGCAGAGCCCATCAGTAGTGAGGATGGGATGTGTGTGTGTGTGTGTGTGTGTGTGTGTGTAGGGCTCAATGTTTATCATTTTATTTAGTCAAACCTTATATTTGTTCCAATGACCAACGCAGTCGCCCCATCAAAAATGATGGCATTATGATTAGTGTTTGATGGTGCTGTACAATGATTTATTTATACCAGGGATATACACACATACAGTATTTTAAAATACAATAAACCCATGCTATGCACAAAACATTTCCATCTAAGGCTAAAACTCTTCAGTAAACCGGAGTTTAAAATTACAACACAAAGAATGCAGAAGGTACCGGACATCCAACCGGAATTTTCAGTAATGTCAATTATGCCTGAAATGTTTGTGAAAAATGAAACACTATTAATTCCCATACAAGCATGGTCTCTTAACATTTCAATACAATCACACATGAACACATGAATTAAATCATTTTATTTTACATCATATTTGCAGATCAACCTTTGTTTTGAAACTATTTCACATTATCAGTGTGTGTACAAATTTTTGCTACAGCTTATTTATCACCTGACTCTGCAGCTCCCCTCAGCTTTACACCGCGTCTGTCTGCTAATTGTTTTGGTTTTATGGCACACACAACTACTGTTTAGGTTCACCCTCATAGTGCTGTTTTCACATGCACGCAGGCAGTTGTTTTCAATGAAAAGCTCTAAAAACCTGCTATACGCTATCTGCCCAGACTGCCCTGGAGAACATAGATCTAGCAGCTAAAGAGTCATATATTTCCCTCAGGAGGTGGTGGAGACCATAAACAGAGCTGAAAGGAGGGTGAAATTTAAACTTAAATTCACTTAGTGGCCTTAATGACATATCAAAAATAAGACTTTAGTGTACACAGCTTTGTTTCTTTCTTCTACTTTTGCTGCCTTTAATCGACAAATAATTATTCCAGGTTTAAGGATTCTAACTTAAAAGGCAACAAGCATGAAGGAAACATGGCATCCTGTCAATTTATTCTGCATGCTGTAGTGGCGATAAAAAGTTCAGAGAATCTGACTTTTGGCTGTTTTTGGTGATTGTTGATGTGTGTGTTTTGGGGCTGTAAGAGGCTGTTAGAGGCTATATGATACTCTCAAGTGTTGGAAAAATGAATTGCTCATGAGTGGTAATATTTGTCAAATCCCAATGTAGAATACTAGAACTGCAAGCAGTTATGAACGGGGTCCAAGCCTCGTGTGCCAGTCCCCCCCGGCGCGGGTCGCCCCCGGCGACGCCGAGAGCCCGCGAAAACGGAGCCCGTGACAGGACAACTCGAAGCGCCGCTGCGGCAAGGCAAAAGTCGGGAAATTTGACCGAGTGCGAGCTCCTAAGTTCGTAGTGAAATGCAATTGCAAATTTCCTCTTCGTTGCGTAAAAGGCCCAAACGCTTCTACTTCGGTTGTAATGCCCCCTAAAGGGCGATCGTCGCCAAATCTGGTGAAGAGCTGCAGAGTGGCATGGCGAACAATAATCTCAAGTTTTGTGATGATAGCATTCACTGCTGCAGAGACATATCCATTGCAAATTACTCCCATTTAAATGCATTGACTCATTTGCCAAAAGGCCTCTATGTTAATTATAGCGCCCCCTAACGGCCGATTTTCACCAAATTTGGTGGGAAGCTGCAGAGTGGCATGACAAACAAAATACTTCCAGGGTTTGTGATGATAGCATTTAATGCTGCAGAGATATTTACATTGCAAAGTATTCCCATTCAAATGCATAGACGTATTTGCCGTAAAAGCCTCTACGTTAATTATAGCGCCCCCTAAGGGCCGATTTTGACCAAATATGGTATGGAGGCTCAGAATGGGATGTTGAAGAAGACTAACTGGTTTCTTTTTGATAACTATTAATTTGGGCGAGATATGCCAAAGTTCGTGTTTTGTGGCTAGCTACAACAAATTAGTTTAGTTGTAAAGTGCGAACGGTGTAATGTAGCGAAAGTCCTTTGATAACTTTTGGTCAGCTCCATACACAGATGGTATCTACCAAGTTTCGTGCACATCGGTCGCATGGCCTAGGACGAGTACGAAAACTTTGTTTTGCGCATTGTGTGATTTTACGAAATAACTTCTTCGTGGAAATGGGATTACCCTCTATTATCAGATTCATATGGATTCAAGGAACAAGGAGATCTAAGAACTTCTCATCTGCAATGCAAACTGTGGGAGTTATACGCAAAAACATATTTAAATGCATTGACTTATTTGCCAAAAGGTCTCTACGTTAATTATAGCGCCCCCTAACGGCCGATTTTCACCAAATTTGGTGGGAAGCTGCAGAGTGGCATGACGAACAAAATACTCCCAGGGTTTGTGATGATAGCATTTAATGCTGCAGAGATATTTACATTGCAAAGTATTCCCATTCAAATGCATTGACTTATTTGCCGAAAAGGCCTCTACGTTAATTATAGCGCCCCCTAACGGCCGATTTTGACCAAATTAGGTGTGGAGGCTCAGAATGGGATGTTGAAGAAGCCTACCTGGTTTCTTTCTGATAACTATTAATTTGGGCGAGATATGCTAAAGTTCGTGTTTTGTGGCTAGCTACAACGAATTAGTTTGGTTGTAAAGTGCGAACGGTGTAATATAGCGAAATTCCTTTGATAACTTTTGGTCAGCTCCATACACAGATGGTATCTACCAAGTTTCGTGCACATCGGTTGTATGGCCTAGGACGAGTACGAAAACATTTTTTTTCGCACTACACGATTTTGCGAAAAAACTTTTTAGTATAAATGGACCTGTCCTATATCGTCAGATTCAGGTCGATACAAGGAACAAGTCCATCTATAAATATTCGGTCTGCAATGTAGCATTTCGGAGTTATATGCAAAAACACGTTTTACGTCATTGTAGCGCCACCTAGTGGTCCAGTAATGTAATATTTGGTAAGTCAGGTCCATGAACCATTGCACATCGACTCTGTAAATATTAAGTTGCTCACTTTAGTGTAAGTGGTAGATCCAAACATGGCACCCATAGGCCACGCCCACTTTGACGAATCAGTACCCCACTGTAGGCCTGGCCTCAAGAGTGGGCCTAGATGGTACGCACCAAATTTCGTGAGAATCGGATGAGCTGTTCATGAGATATTAACTTTTGGTACTTTTGGCGCCCCCTATTGACCAAATTTTGTAAAATTTGTTTCCTACACTAAGAGGCTCATGTGAAACAAGAATCTAAAGATTTGTGATGATATCATTTATTTTGGCCGAGATATGGCAACGTTTGTGTCTTCGTAGCTAGCTACACAAATTTGTTTGTGCGTAGTTTACGCAATTTTCATCTGAAAACAAATCTTTTGATAACTTTTTGTCAAGTCGGTCTACTGATGGTACAGACCAAGTTTCATGCAGATCCGTCACACGGTCTAGGAGGAGTATGAAAAAGCAGGTTTACGATAAATCGCGATTTTTCACGCATAAAAGTTGGGGCGGAAATGGGCGTGGCCTATACCACGAGATTCAGCTGGATCCAAGGAACGCGTGGATATGTGTATTTTTAATGTGCGATGTACGGTTTGGGAGTTATAAGGCCAAACGCGTTTTTTCTGCTATAGCGCCACCTAGTGGTGAAAGTGGCTGAATTTTTTCGTCCGAGGTCCCTGCAGGGTTTTGGACCAGACCTGAAAACGGCAACCTCCCACCATTTACGGTTTAGGCTGCAGTATCAGTTTTAGAGGCGGAAGAAAAAGCCGCCGAAGAATAATAATAATAAGAAACCTTACAATTCCAATAGGGTTCCACAGCCCTGCTGTGCGAACGGCGTAGCTTCGCTACCGCCGGTTCTCGCAACCTCGGGCTTGGACCCCTAATAATGTGTCAGTGTTGTTGTAGTGCGCTTACAGCTTCCATTAGATGTTACCGCACCGTTAATGTGAGTAGATGATCATATGAGTGGCAAAGATGACAGTGAGGCACTTATTCTCTCTCAAACACACACAGACTCATCGTTCCATTGACCTCCATAGTGAGTACAGTAATAGCCAGTCTAATAGGACAAGCACTCTGACTAATGATCTGTCACCACGCACACACATGCATGCATGCATGCATGCACGCAGGCACACACACACACACACACACACACACACACACACACACACACACACACACACACACACACACACACACACACACACACACACACACACACACACACACACACACACACACGCACACTTCTTGGCTCCCATATTTCTAATCCTTTTACAGTGTGTGTCACACTGACATAGAATTGGCACACACACACACACATACACACTGTCACCTAATCAATGATAATGGAATCACTGTGTATCCTGCCTAGTAACACAAGCCTCTGTGTCATTAACATGCTAACCTACACTTTCGGTCACACACATACACGTTTGCGTGTTGGAACATGTATGTACACTCAAATGCACACTAAACCAGCTGTTACACAGTAGATCAATGCCGTCACTGTGCTGCGAAAATCCCTAAAGGGTTGGATGAGAATTTGTAACGTTTAAGGCTCCAATAAAATTGATGAATTCTTTTATGACACATTTACTGTTTGGTTCAGTCCCGTCACTCTCATCAACCTTTATTTCCTAGACAGTTGTTTTCAGCAAAAAAGCTGACAAAGTTATCAGCTAGCTGTTGAAGACAGGGGAACATTTTGCAGCTGAGGAGAAAGATATATTTCTCAGGAGCTGGTGGAAACCAAAACAGTGCTAAAAGAAGAGTAGGAGAGTAATAAGGAGAATATTGGACCTACAGTCATCAGGTGCACAGAAACATGACACAAAATGAATGATAATGTTGCTCTGTGTTTGTTGGATGTTTAGGCAGCTATTTTTAGAGATTTTTAGATCGAATCAAGAAAAACATAATTATGTTGGGGGAAATGCAGCTATGTTATTAGAATGACATGAATAAATGTTACTAAATGTAAAGTGAATACATTTGAATGGGTAAACTTGTCCGTGAACAGATGCATTCTAATCAGCGGTGTTTAACATTAAAAACTACAACTCTCATAATTCCACGCAACTTACCAACGTCATCAAAAGTCCGTGTTTACAATCCATTGTTTTGGTTGAGAGACCCCTAGCGGCAGAAAGTTATATATTGTACGTTTAACATAATAACTATTTATAACTTCATCTAGGAGTCAAGTGCCACTTGAAAAGGCAGTTAAAGTATTTATTACTGTGTGAAACTGATATGTGGTCAGATCATAGTGTTGGAAAGGATTTGATCAAATTGTTCAGGAATTTGATTTGATCGCTCAAACATGGACACAACATACCAAGTCTTCAGAGAACCACAGCTGTTTTGGTGTTCGCCTCCAGCCACACCTCATTCATCAGAATGTGGTGGAAGGAAGGAAGAAAAGGAAAAATCCAGCAACATTTTGTGCCAAAATGAATTCATTTCAATGGAATCACCATGGTCAATGGCTTTGCTCAAGGTGGTCAAGTACATTCACACACTGTTTCTGCGTAGAGTTGAGCTTTGGTTAGTCTTGTACTGCCAGACCTTCCTCCACAGTGCTGCGAAAGGAGGGTCTGGCTAGTCCCCATAGCATTCCGAGATGGGAGAAAAGCGTGCTCTGGTTTATTGGCATTTCTTTAAACCAATCACAATTGTCATGGGCGGCGCTATGCGCCGGACGCAGCCATGGTGCCTCTGCAAAATAGCCTCGGGAAGGAACCGGAGTTTAAAATTACAACACAAAGAATGCAGAAGGTACTGGACATCCAACTGGAATTTTCGGTAGCAATGGATCAATCCCGGAAGTGGAACGTTGTGGATATAGACTTTATCTGACCTAACTAGACCGAATATTGTGCCGACCCCTCCTGCTTCCCTCCCTACTCTGCTTGAGCGGATGTTGTCTGCGAGAGCAGGTTCACCTGGGCTGCTGTTCTGGGAAGCCAGCCTGCTCAGTCCCTCTCTCTCAGATCCCACATGGTCCTCTTTGTTTGCTTTGCTATCTTAGTTTTATTTACCATAATTAATAGTTTGCATTTGTTATGTTTCTTTGCATGTTTGTGCGTACTTTCTGTCAACTGTCGGCGCATCTACATGATACAAGCTTTCCGTGATCGCGCACCACCCCCAGACGACACCAGTTTCTGAACATAGCCATACTGAGAAATACAGAGAGATGTGTGGAGCTGATAGTCTTATTTAGCTTTGTATCAACTCATTTGGCAATGGCTTGAATGTATCGGACGTTCATTAATATCAAAAAGTTACGCACTAAAGCGTTAACTTAACATGCTTATTTTAGACAACATGACAGAAAAAGATAATTTATGTTTACTAATGATTTTTAGTAATGACTACTAATGTAAACTTGATTTGTCTACTGCAACAACTTACCGCTTTGTGTACAACTTGACCTGTTAATGTTACACCTTGTGTAAAAACTTAGATGGTTTAAGGCAGGAAATTTCTAATAAAGTCAACTAATTCGGGATAACAGTGTAGAGGGATAAAACAGAAACTATTATATTACTTGTCTTTAATAGTTTTATCCATTCCTCAGTTATAGTTGCTCCCAGCAGCTTTGTGAATGAGTCTTAAGAGGAAAAACTCTTAGCTCTTAACTTTTTAGTGCCATTTAGAAGAACTCCAGGTGGTCAAATAAAATTCTCTGTGAATACGGCCCTTGGATGTCAGCGTGAGTTGTGGCCGTGGGTGTCCTTTAATGAGGGGACAGCAGGTTCCACCAACACACACTTTAACACCTCACCTGGAGACACACACACACACACACACACACACACACACACACACACACACACACACACACACACACACACACACACACACACACACACACACACACGCAGAGGTGACACCATTACCCCTGACCCTACAGCCTGTATCTGTTGGTGTGTGAAGTGAATGTGTGTGTGTGTTTGCAGCTGGAGGAGCCGTGGCAGTTGGAGTATTTAATTACAAACCATACGGCTGAGCTGCTGCTTCACGCCGATAGTTCAACACATTTACATTCATTCTTACACAAATATGATTTTAACGAGCATCTAATATGTGTCAGATAGTCAGACACAGGTCACTGACCCTCTTCAGGTTAATGTATCCTTTTGCCATATTTTTGAAGATTGGTCTCGGTTCAGTAACACAGCTCCATGTCAGGAAATGTAAAGTCCGTCTTGACTTCCATTTATATAATTGCTGGAGAATAAATTGCCTCAGTTCTACTGTTGCTATGACTTAATTTTGCGAATCACTACAGGAAGGGACCTGAAGTTATTTTGGCTTTTGTTAACTTGTGGAATCAAAACGGGAATGTGTAAATTATGTAGTACTCTGCTTATAGTGTGACTTTATATTTATTTTGTGTTTTATGGCACTCTGTATATTGTGTGTGTCATGGTTTGAGAGTTCAAAAGGAGGACACAAAAGCAGAGGAGACCAGTCAGGCAGGTTGGCAGAACAAAAAGTGAGCTTTAATAATCATAAGGCTGAATAAAAACCAAGAACACTAGAAACACTTAACACTAGAAGATACACTGAAAGCCAGGAACGGACACAGAAAATCAGACACTGAAACAAGAGACCAGCACAAGGAAAGCAGGGTTAAATTACATGTCATTTAGCTGACGCTTTTATCCAAAGTGACTTACAATTGCTATATGTGCTATATGTCAGAGGCTGCATGCGTCTGGAGCAACTATGGGTTAAGTGTCTTGCTCAGGGACACGTTGGTTGATGTATCGCAGTGGGAATTGACCCCAGACCTCCCACACCAAAGGCTGGTGTCAGATCCATTGCACCACCACCACCCACAAGGAACAAGGGACAGGTGACATGAGGGCTGACGAGGAACAGGTGAAACACATCAGGACGGGTCAGACAATTATAAAACCCACAAGGCAGGAAGTAAAACAAGACATAACACATGAGAAGAGAAAAAGAAAATACAGGAAAAAAAAAATACCAGGAGCATGGCAGTGTGGTTCATTTAGTTTTAAATGGATGTGAAAGAAGAGTCATCATATGTTGTGCCTCTGCATGAGATGGTTCTGTAAGACACAAGGGTAGTCTGACGGAAAACACTATATATAGTCAGGTTTCCATCTAAATGTAGTGCAAATTTTAATGCGAATTTCCTAAAAAATCAGCAGAAGAAAATGCAAATGAATGCATGTTTCCATCCACTATACTGTTGTGTAAGGAGTTTGGCGTAGCAGTTTGTGGTGCTAATTCTTCAGTCGGGTGCCACTAAACCGTTGCAGAAGAAGAAAAATGGAATGAGACGAAATAAGAGCATCAGTCATACCTCAGTCGGTGAAAAACCATGTGGAAAATGCGATGGAAATATGACATTTATGTTTGTTTCATGTATTCATTTGAAGAAGGTTACAATCTCTTTCACGATATTTGGACTTTTCTAAAGATTTCTGGTGTTTCAACCAAGGTTATTTTATGCACAACCTAAAAATGCACATAAAACAGATGAATGGAAACGCAGTGAGCCTCGCTACCAGCAAGCATAATAACTCCAAGATTGAATTTATTGCTTTTTAAATTTATTTTGTTTAATATGAAATTATTTTGACTGAGCATTGCAAATACACTTCAGTCTTTTTCTGAACGTGTGTTGATATGTCTTTACAAGAAAGACAACAACAACAGGGTGGCAGAAAACTGAAAACATGACCTAGGATGGGGAGCTGGGCATGACGCAAGGGGCTAATGTCTGCAAAGTGATATTCAATGTCTTGATCCACGAGGTGGCATATGTTTCTTAGGTCTTCTACCTCTCCTCACACAGAACTCAAACTAGTGCTGAGCTGATGAGGCCCAATGATAGCATGCTTTGCACCTTTTCATGCACAACGAGTGAAAAATACAGTTTTTCAGTCCATAGTAGACCACATCAGTGTTTGTGGCAGTGACAGTTTTCGAATTTTTGCTACAGTTCCCAGCAGCCATAGGTTTCCATTCCTGTAACAATCTTCCAATTATTCTGGTATTTATGTGTTTGGGTTATGTATGTCCATCACAGTGATCATACATAAATGTAGCTTTGGCAAGCAATGAATGAATGAAAGATATAATGATTTACTCTACACTGTCAGGTTTAAGCAGTATACTGCATGGTTTTCTTTTACCGCATGGAATTGAATGTAAAGCAATGGCTGCCATACAAAAATCTAAACCACAACAGCATGTGATTTTTAGTAAATGGGCTAAAACATGCAAAATCACTGTTGGCACTTAGAATTTCGGGGGGAAACCCAGAACATATTTTGGACTCTTATCACTGTTGGAATAAGGCGAGAAAAATCACACACACATGCACTTATTAAAATCAATGATCAACATGTGCAATTAAATCAGAACCTCATCTGGAGAAATAAATAAATCCTATTTGAATGAGGCTTTAGAGTGTCTGAGTCTGAGGTGATGGGGGGGAGGGGGGTGGGGGACTGCCAGGAAACCTTTTCAGATCTTCACACACACACACACACACACACACACACACACACACACACACACACACACACACACACACACACACACACACACACACACACACACACACACACACACACACACGCTGAAGTCACTGATGTTTTGTCTGTTCTACAGTTGGTGACTCTAAATATCAACATATTTGTATTTATATGCATGCTTATATGATCTACAAAGTGATCAATCTACTTCTATGAATATTTGCAAAAATTGCTAAACTCGCATCGATGAGCCTTCGCTGTGCTTACGGCAAACAGCTGACAAACACTTTTTTTTTTACTTTTCAGAACAACAACAACAACAACAACAACCTGAACCAGAGAGACAGAGAACAGAATAGATGGGAAGACCTATATATGTGTGTGTGTGTGTGTGTGTGTGTGTGTGTGTGTGTGTTTGTGTGTGTTTGTGTGTGTGTGTGTGTGGTGAACACACTGCTTCAGTGTCCCCCCCCACTGGGACTCTCAGACCAGCATGAGTAAGCACCCAGTCGGATTTACAGCATATTGATTAAATTAGCATTCGTTCCACAACCTGAATATTAACTCATCCAACACACACACACACACACACACACACACACACACACACACACACACACACACACACACACACACACACACACACACACACACACACATACACACACACACACACACACACTCTCTCACACACACACAAGCATGCAGTGGGCGTTCACACCAAGAAGTGATTAATTTCTCCTCAGAAAAAGAAAATTGACTCTAGAAAAAAAAACACGTCTGTCACGAGGCCTGAGGTGTGTCTGGTTTGTAGGTCTGTGAAAAATGGCAGCAGGCGATGATCACCTGTCCACTCCCCGAGGACGAAAAGGGTGTTCTTTTAACCTTTTAATTTCTCCAGGGAACATTGACAAAGCTGATTTACAGAAACATCCTGCACCACATTTATGCAGGGGGCTGTCCAGTCTTCTTTTAATACTAGATTACACATACACATACATACACTTACTATAACCAAAAACAGTACAGTGTTTACACACAGAGTGAGGCTAGAGCCCAGTGACCTGCCTTTCCTTTGTCTGTGCAGCAGCAATTAAAAAACTTCCCATCCGCTTTATTTGTTATAGAAACATGACCAATTAAGCAGAAAAAACAAGGAACTACCGACCCGTTCTCTTGTCCTTTATTTTCCTTTTCCTGTATTCAATAAGCTCTCCTCTGGAAGAAGTGCTCACATCAATATAAATGATTCTTTCACCACCTTGTAAGATACAGTTTTATGTGTGAGTCTTAAATATAATATGGCTGACTCTCTGACAGAGTTGAGAATAAATAATTAATAAGGAAGGTCAAAAGATGTGTGTTGCCACTGAGGAAGGCAGGAGAAACGATCATGATGCTCTGAGAATCAATAAATTATATTTATATCTTTTAGCATTTTGAGCCAGAAATTATAGAATAGGTTTAACCAAAATGAGTTTCTGAAGGGTGCCATTGACATTTTAGTTACTGAAGCAACTTGTGACCATATTTACTGTATTTTTAATAATATAGTCCCTCTAATTTGACAATTTTCATACCACAAAAAAGAGCACCACAAAGATAAAAAGACCGATATGCAGACTTTATGAATATGAACACATGCTATACATAATACCATTTGCTCAAACGTTATATACAGTAGGCTATAACACTTTTATTACAGTTTACTAAATCTGTTAAACTATTGAAACAGTTTATACCAGCCCAGCAGGGAGCTAATGATGTGCTCTAATGAGGCTTTCAGAATCATTTGCTTTGAATCTTTCCACTCTCTTTACTTCCTTCCTTGTTGACAGTATTCATTCATACATTTCCTGTGTCTGTCATTTATGAATTTAAATGCTGTCACCCACAATTTAATTATTTCTTTTTTAACCATAATTCTACAAAAATGCTGTCTCCGTTTCTAATGAGTAACCAATCAACAACAATAGTTTAGTGAGTAGAGTTGTTTTTCCGTCCACTTGGTGAATGTAAGTCCAATATTCACTCTCTTTTTAGCTCTGGTTTGGTCTCCACCTCCTCCTGAGAATAGAAAAGCTGTCTGCTATTCCTCTATGTTACATTACAAGTCATTTAGCTGACTCTTTTATCCAAAGCGACTTCCAATATGTGCATTCAACCATGAAGGTACAAACTCAGATCAACAAGAATCACATAGAAGCACATTAGCTTCAAATAAGCCAAACTACAAAAAGCATGTAAGTGCCACATGTAAGTGCAATCTTTTTTAAATTTTTTTTTTTTTGATTAACCATTATCTTCTTAGCCATGGTGCAGTTGGAAGAGATGTGTTTTTAGCCTGCGGCAGAAGATGTGTAGACTTCCAGCTGTCCTGATGTCAATGGGGAGCTCGTTCCACCATTTAGGAGCTAGCACAGCAAACAGTGAGGATTTCGTTGAGTGATTAGGTGTCCCTCGCAGTGAGGGAGCAGCAAGCAGGTTGGCTGATGCAGAGCACAGCGGATGGGCAGGGGTGTAAGGTTTAATCATGTCCTGGATGTAAACTGGATATAAGCTGGGCCGGATCCATTGTTATATGTGTTACATGTTCACCAGCTAGTCACTAACTGTAACTGTGTATGTCCACTGTTTGGAGCTGTGCTGGTAGAGTACAGCTGGTTTATCAGAGCTTGATATGAATGAGGTTGATGACACTGAACCATACAGTGCCGTACAACCAAAACAATGAGCAACATTTTTCGTAGAGCCAAAGGTAGCCGCAAAGTTGGGTTGCATTACTGCAGATTTAAATATCATTGCACACTTTGGCTTTCAATGCCAAAATATTTTGCATTCCCTCCTGCCAAAGACCCCAAGGAGAACCTTGTTCTGACTCGACACAGATAACCGAATGCAACCTTTCACTATGAATTTATATCCCACAGTCACTCTGCACTTGTATTAAATGTGGACTCGTGATTTAACTTCACTGGCTGCACTGCTGAGACTTACACCACTGAGACTCCCACTTTATCCACATGCATACAGCGTGTAGAAAACATTCTCTCGGTTACTTTTCTGGGATTGCTTGAATTTTCCCAAGGCAACGTGAAAGTTCAGGCAGTCTATCTTGAAATCAGTTATGCCTGCCCATCTGCTGCTCCTGGCAGGTTTAAAGCAAACAATCCAACTGAACATGATTGTTTGTGAAACCTGTGAAGCCATATGCCACGGAGAACAGGATGATTTCAGAGAACAGCAGAGCCTCAACCACAGAGGGCAATCAATCAGATGTCTCACTGACTGAAATTCTGCTAGATTGAAATGACCTATTTTGTTGTACATGTATTGACATTTTGTTTCTCCATTATAATTTTTTTGCTCTTCAACAAACCAGGGACTGCAACAGCTCATGGCGCAGCATGGACAGTAAGGTAAGAGACAAATTCTAACTCAAGCCAATGTAAAAGTAAACATGTGTTTAGACTGGATGTGAAGCACATTTTAGTGGTGCAAGTAGGATACAAAGTCAGACACAGATTTGCAACCAGGTGGAACAAATTACGGCGAAGATGCATCCACGTGAGTCAGAAATGTTTCAACTTAAAAACCTCTTTCAAACACTGACAATTGTAGCAACGCTAAAGACTAAAAATGTCAGCCTTGGACATGTGGCTTGTTTCAAATGTTTAATAAGGACGGTAGTTTAAAAAAAAAATCTATTGTTTATTTAGTATTTCTGTTTTTGACTGCCTTTCACGAACCCCATTTCCCATAACCCCCAGACATTCGCAGGCTAAACGTAACGGCTCGACATAAGAGGCGAGTCGAGGGACTGCGGTTAGATCAGTCATGTCTGTAGCAACAGCAGGACAGGACATTTTTTAGATAGCAGGATTTACATGTAAAAAGTTAGAACAATTACTTTAGAAGAGAGCTTTGGTGAGTTTAATGGATGAAACTAAGCTACAATGACAGAAGTACCTGCACTGCTGCGACTGTGATTTTTTAATGGGAGCTGTATTTTTTTTCCTGCGATACATGAAGTACCTACGTTTTTTCACGGCCACATGCACTATCAAGCACGCGGACCGGCTATCAAAACAAAGAACAGAGTAGTTTAGATTACAAGCCACACAGAGCGAGTGTGACTTCTCAGGACGCCATTACTCCATTATATCTTTACATAGAAAATATTTGTTTACTGCTATATTAATGTTCTGAATGTCAACTACAGCCCCTTTGTTTAAATCACAAAGGTTTCAATTACTTCATGTTTTCAGAAAGACGATAATAGAAATGCTGAATGAGCATTTTCTGTATATGGTGTAAATCAGGGTCAGTATCTGTAAGGTTTCTATGAAGTATGTAATTATAATTATTTAATATGTTTGAATCATTTGTTTGCAGGGAGCATTAATCAGAGCTTGTATCCAGCGAGAGAACTGATTATCATCTTTAGGTTTATTTGAGTGTGTGTGTATACTATACAGTGCAATGTCATTCCCATCAATACTGACATAAATCTATTATCTTAACATATTTAACATGCATGTTGTGATGAAACTGAATCTCTTCCTCCTCCATTCCTCCAGCTCTCCCGGCCGCTGTAAGATGTGACCAAATGCAGTTATCACCATGGAGATCCTTTGGACAATGTCAAGAGTCCTCTCTGTCTCTCTGCAGATTTGATTCCAGGCTTCAGAGCTGCTGACAGCCAGAGCAGATGGATGACGCCTACACTAGAATATAAAAAGTCAACGTCAAGGGTAGGATTTTTATTTTTAAACTAAGAAACTGTGTGAATACTAAATGAATAATTGAAGATTACATAAACATCAGCTCAGCAGCTTTGTGTTACCAGAAAGACTTTTGATGGAGCATTATTTAAACAAGAAAGAGCACTACTTACTGTAAAGCTGCAACATCCAACCTTTTCAAATTAATGAAACTAAAAAGCTAGAGGCAGGCAGTGACTTATCAAGTGTGCAGACGTTATTCCTACAAGAACAAAGAGCAGGAACCGGCAATGAACACAAAACACAGCAAAGCTAATCCTGTTCGGCTAATGTAAGCTTGATAATAAGCAACCTTGTGGACTTTGATAAAATGCTTTCATATGAAGTGGTGACTGGGCTTTTTTGTGCATTTATGTTTCTTTTGGGTGAGAATTAAAGCTTTGGGATGTTTTGTTGCAGTTTCACTGGAACATTGTAATTTGAATCCTGTTTTCCATGCTGGCTTTAAGACACTACGCCATGAAATGTTTTTTTAATAAGCTCAAAGGGCTCAGCAATTCTCTAGCTGATGATGAGATTTGAAAAATAAACTCAGCAGTATTTTTGTTTTGGCTGACATTACCTGTGGGCCAATAACAAACTGCCTTAACACTGTTGATGTCTGAAGGGATAGACGCTTTACAGTCCAGTGTATTTAAAAGTTATTCTCTAGCAGAATAAAGACTGCAATACCAACATTTTGTAACTGGTTAGCTTGCAATCTTAACTGCTAGTAATATAGCTAGTGAGCTAACACAAAATCATTTTTCTCTGCCATTTTACAGTGTGATCGACTCTTAAATCTTAAATAGGTTCAGGATGGATTTTAAGAATTCACTAATTCTAACAAAAGAAGAAAACTGACTAAACGTCACAGACATCCTGAAATTGCTCCTTCTATCTCAAAATGAGGTATTCGGTCTGATGAAAAGTGTGCTGTATAAGTGAACTGTTTATTATTATACATCAGGTGTCACAAGGTCTCTGACCCTCCCCTCACCCACACTCTCACTTCCCCTGCTCCCTGCATTGCCATTCTCTATCCATCCACCAAATTCTCTCAAACCTTCCCACCTGTCCCAGTCCGCTGACTCTCTCATTCACCTGCTCACCTGTTTCCACTTTCCCTCGTCAGCCCTACAGTATATAACCAGCCCATTTCCACTTATTCCCCGCCACATTGTCAATGCTGCTTATGTCTTTGCTTTCCACCCAAACCTGTACCAGATCTGTTGCTGTGTTTTGACCTGTTGCCTGTTCCTTAGTCTATATCCACGACATTTCGCTTCCGGGATTGCTCTGTTGCCGCTGGAAATTCCGCCGTATGTGACATAAAAGAAATACGGTATGTCTTTCTTTTCGGCCGGATGTCAGTCACCTTCCGCTTTCTTTGTGTTTTACTCGCAACATGCTAACGGCAACAAAGGATTCCATTCACTACGCTAAGCTAAGCTAACGGCGGCTCCGCCGGACTGAGACAATGCATGCACTGAGACAAAAAATGCGTTTGCCCACCTATCTACATCTAGAGGAGACCGTGATAAGCCCTATTTCAACAAACAGTGGCGTATTCCTTTAAACTCTG
>CM042434.1:22960591-23083091 GCA_023631565.1 Gymnocephalus cernua | reverse complement strand
GAGACTGATCAGTCCAGCTGCCCTTTCTCCCGAGGGTCGCCCGTCTGGTTTGTGTGTAGAGGGCTTAAGGGAACACATGTATATACAATACAGGAAAAAAATGAATTTTGGAAGAGGGACGCTAATGAATAATTATTCCAAAGGGCAAGAAATGTTCATTTAGACAGGACAAAACAACTAAACAAAACGTGTCAATCATTTCAACATCTGGTTTGTGTTGAGCTCTACATTTTGAGACGGTTGGCGGTTGTAAAACGTGAGTCTCTGTTGTTTAGTTGCATTTGAAAGCACGTCACTGCAGATGACTGTTGCTCTCTTCCTGAAAACAATGAATGGTGTTGTGTGCATTCAGCTTGATCCCTTCAATCTCGTTTATTGGCCTACGTGTTTCAAAGCACTTTCAGGCCAACCTTTTATTGCTGACTACACAGTTTGCCATCTACCACATACCAACACGGTGTGACTGCAGCCTGAACTGATCATTTCATTTCTTTTTAGACCCTCCTGGCTTTTGCTTCTGACGGAATCCTTGTGATGTGCACTTTGGATCTAAAAGGAGAATGTTTGAAAGTATAAACCTCTGGAGGTCCGACATGTCCGTCCACATATAATATGGCACTGCTTCGCTTTTGTGCCGACGGACACACTAACATAAGCTGTTAAAAATGATGTTCTGTTGATATTGTGTGCTATTTTGTCCACATAATGGTGGATAGACCACAACAACCCTGCATACTGTAGCCTCAAAGATTTTGATAATGTTGGATCAACACCACAGTCTCATTGTGTGCCAAAACTAGCCTCAAAGTAGGTGAACAAGAGCTCACACACTGCAGCTTAAGAAAACACATTTAAATAATAAATCTCATAAGCAAATGAAGAAAAACAAGGCTGCAAAAAAGAAGAGTCAGAAGCATTCACCAATGTAACAACATGAACTCATGTAAACCTGAAATCGTTATTTAATTTGTTTTACTTTAAATACGTATTTATTTTCCACGTCCTCTCCTAGATTTTTAATGCACAGTTGATTATATTACTGTGCTGTGCCTTTTATGTTGTTGTTTGACTGTATATTTTTATGAAGAATTTCCTGTATTTGTCTAATCCATTGTTGTTCTCTTTGTAAATTCTTTGCATATTCATTTTTTTTCCAATAAAGTTGAAATAAAAAAAAGGTTTCTACTTTACCTGACCTGCATGTGTGTCTGATTAACTGCTGATTTTCTTAATTAAAATGAATTGTCTAATTAACTAGAATGGTCTCAGAAGTGCAATAAAAGTCATCACATGAGAGCACAACTATTATCAGCTCAGCTTGATCAGCGCCTCCATGCAGGGGGGCCAAATAGGTGAGCAAAGACCCCCATCCAGCTCTGGGCCTCTGGGGCTAGCAATACTTACTGTTTCAGGGACCCAAGTGAGCTGTTTCTGGGGGACCAGAGGTTTTAACCCTGCCTCAATATATTGGTATATGAGTGTGATGGAAATAAATGATTATCAGTCACTAACACTAGGGGCACATTTGGCTTTAGACCCAAAGGAGGGCGGTAAAGATTAGGAACGAGTCTAATAATAAATCTTGATCTTGTGAGGAATAGTAATGACCTCTTGAAAATGGCTGAAGTTGTCTATTTTATAATGCTGCTAAACTACAGCGTTTGGTCAATCATTTTCAATAAGAGTGAAATATATAATTGTCATCATTTTAGACACACACACACACACACACACACACACACACACACACACACACACACACACACACACACACACACACACACACACACACACACACACACACACACTCATGCACTGCTTCTGAGCACCTTCAGAGAAAAGAAGAGGTGATTAGGGAAATAAAGTGAACTATATATAAGGGCAATTTGTCTTGGTGTGAGATAATATGAGACAGTGTTTTTAAATTTATTAACCAAAAAAACGAAGACTTAGTCCGGACTAGAGAGAGGGAGACGGACTACATTTGGGCCACTATATCCTGGACCTACTGACACATTGGAGACGAGGAGGAATTAGGTCAGGGCTCGAATGTAGGAGGTAATAGATGGCTACAGCAGAGATTAATGTGCGACACCCTCTCTCTAGAGAGAAATAGAGAGGGAGAGACAGAGAGAGAGAAAGAGAGATGGGAGGTTGGTATTGGAACTAAATCAGACTGTCAGTTGGTGCTGAATTCTTCCTGAGGCGACAGAGGGGAGGAAGTGAGAGAGGGAGGGAGGGAGGGAGGGAGTGATGGAGGTAGGGAGGTGGGGAGGGAGGGAAAGGGGAGCAGAGCAATGGAGAGAGAACTGGGACATGGAGAGGGAGAAGAATAATGATGGAGGAAGTAAAGAGGCTGAAAGAAAGATCAGGGTGGTGGAGTTCATGGGGCAGAAAACAGCACAGCCAGCGTGAGAACACAGCAGAGATCAGGAAGCTTTTAGATGATGTAACTTACTGTGTGGTGGCAAAGGAGGTGGCAGAGTTATTTCAGGTGTCCAGAAGTCCCATTCATTTTCTACACAGACAACGTTAGGCAACTGACAGTTGGAGCACTCCCAAGGCGGTTTAGATGAACATGGGACTCTCTTGGTTGAGTCATCAGTGCAAAAGATGAACAACTGTGGTTCTTTGATAAAAAGTAAAAGGTACACAAAAATGAAAGACAGAAGTCCACTGTGTATCATCCAATCAAAGAGCTTTATATTTTTTGTGTGTTACTAATGGCAGGGTGAAGCTAGAGAGAACATTAAACTTATTATAAAATATTCAGTAGTTGACTTTCAGATTCTGTGTCAGTTTTAGATACATGTGAGAAACTATAGCACTGTTTTGTTCCCATTTAGAAATGAAGAAGTTTTCTCAATTTTACCACAACAAATGGTGATATCTTCGGCATAACAATGGCTGCTCGGGCTGATGGTTACCGTGTATAGTGTCATGAATTCCACCAACTTTTTGTTTTCATCTGGTTTTGCTTCATCACTAACTCTACTGTCATTTCAGATCTTGCCTCCTTATCAGGCCTGACTACCAACTGGTGTTGCTTCCAGATTTTGATAGTGATAAAACATTAATGCATTGGGAGTGGAACATGATAAAAATGCCACTGGATCAATTTAGGTCAAGGTCTTCCATGTTAAACCACTCAAGTATTGATCAATTAACAGTAGCCTATATATGTAATCCAATACGCTGCATGCCATCCATCATATCCAACTGGACATGATCCCATTTTAATACAGTGTATTCATGTCCCATGGATGTAATGTTGTGACCTTAACGTATTGACTTTTCTCTCCTTCACTCAGACATCAACATTAACCCATCCAACAGATGCACCATGCATGGGCTCCTGTTGATTTCAAAACAGAAAAAATGTCTCTTCTATACTTGTGTATAACTTAAAAAAAGCCTCCCAAGTTTGTCTATTCTAACACCAACTAGAAGAGCACTCTGAGAGCGCAGACCTTTGTTGAGGCATGCCTTGCTGTATCCCACAATGTTAATGTAGTGTTAATTTACCCAGTCTGAAACTCTTTTTTTTCTGATTATTCCAACACCACATGAATGCAGCACAAATGCCCTATCTCGCAATGTTAACAAATGTGAAAAATAACTAGCTCATCAAATAGTCAAATCAAATGGTTTCTTCCTTGGCCCATGCTACTCCCTTCCACCAAGTTTCTTGAAAACCAGGATAGTAGTTTTCCTGTAATCAATGAAATGAAATGAAATTCAATTCAATTCAATTCAATTCAATTTTATTTATACTATAAAATCATAACAAGAGTTATCTCAAGACACTTTACAGACAGAGTAGGTCTAGACCACACTCTATAATTTACAAAGACTCAACAATTTCCCACGAGCAAGCATTTGGTGCAACAGTGGTGAGGAACAACTTCCTTTAGGCTGAAACCTCCGCCAGAACCAAGCTCTTTGTGGGAGGCATCTGTCACTGCCGGTTTGGACACAGACACTGATACAGATATAGAGAAACATGATTCATAATAATTATAGCAGTTGGAATGATGAACAGTGGCAGTAGCCGCAGTTATAGTAACAATAAAGATAGTGGAACTAAGATTATAAATATAGTTGTAGGCGTAGCGGGGCGATGCAGGGCGTAGCAGGGCGACAAACAAACAAACAAACAAACAAACAAACCAACAAACTAACAGACAAACCGAACCAAAAACATAACCTCCTTGGCAGAGGTAAATATCAGTCACATATGGAGAGTTGGGGATTTGACAGATTTGAGGTTTGACCTGCTGAAGCCAACCAAAGTATCCAATCATGTATGTCACAACTGTCAATCCTCCCATCATCAGATACTTTTTTCACAAAAGAAACGGAGAAAAAGGAGAGTTTAAATTGCTTTTACTCTCTCTTCTCTTTCATAATGTTACTCAAGCACACTCCACACACACTAATCAGTGTTTGCTGCCAGTGACCCTTATTGAAGGCTGTGTTAATGATGACTTAAACAAACAGTGTGTCTTTATCTCCAGTCAATAGCTCTAAACAGCCACGAGTCACATCACCCATTACAATTAGGGTAGAAATATTAGAACTGCTGCTAGTGTGCACACTGTCGTTATGTGTGTGTGTGTGTGTGTGTGTGTGTGTGTGTGTGTGTGTGTGTGTGCCTGTGCTAATGACAGTATTGAAATTGTCATTAATGTATGATGACTCAACACTAGGAGAGCAATTGGGTTTTATGAAAGGCTCATTGCTTTCCATATTTCAGCCTTAAGCAATATAAATGTTTATGTGTTTTCTAATTGACAAGTCCATTTAAAGCAGCTTCCAAAGACCTTACAGGCCATGACTATTTCTCTGAAGCAGCTGGCCCACCAGGGATACACTGACACACCGGGCTCCTCATGTAATGGTCCTGGTTCTCCTTTTGTGTAAAATGGATACAGTGCAGTCGGTATCATCCATCCTTGATGCACTACAATGACTTATTCGAAAACCACGGACATTAACATTCTGCATTAACAGCCTCCACTCTTCTGGTGTCAGCCTTTCCACCAGATGATCAACCTGGCTGGAGAATTTTGCTCCCTTTCAGCCACAAGAGTAACAAGTGAGGTTTGAAAACCATTTCTCCATGTCATATTCTGCTTCTCTCTTGCTCCCTTCAGCCACATTCTCACTTAACCTGTTCATTGCCTACCTGTCCACTAGATGCCCTCAGACTTTTCCACCTGCCCGAGTCACATGGCTCCCTCATTCATCTACTCACCTGTTTCCACTTTCCCTCATCAGCCCTGCAGTATAACCGGCCCAATTCCACTCATTTCATTTCCACTCGATCTTTGCAAGATCGTCAAAGTTGCCATTTTGCTTTGTGCTCACCTGAACCTGATCCCTATTTAGCACCTGTACCTGCCTATATATACCTTCACTTTGGCAAAAAAAATCATTGAACTGTCCCTGTCTGCCTAGATTATCTGGGATTAGCCTGACAAATTCACACAAATTCCCAAAACACACAGCATTTCTAAAAAACTGTTGTTGTATCTTGCCATGTAGATAATTATTTTAGATTATGTAGATTATTTTTTTAAGCGATTTATTTGAATAAAGTTCTTCATTGGGGTTTGTGGATTATTCTGAATGACTGGAACATTTTTTATAAAATGAGACATTGCTGTTGAGTTTTAAATGTCATTTTGAATGATTTGAATGCTACAAATGAAATTCCATTGTGCTGGGGAAGCGGCATAAGTCTCAGAGACGGTTATCTAAAAACCTTAAACTGCAAGTAAAATTGAAAAACATCTGCATGACTGGAAACCGCTGAGGCTAAGTGGGAAAATATGTTTTTTCTATGATTTGAGAAGCCCTTAAATGAAATCTCTACATCTGTGTGTGTGGATGTGATAAAGCTGCATTGTTGGAATGGTCTCAGTGCACTCAGTGTGTACTTGGCCTCCATTATCTTTTATTTGTTGGCTGATAGAGTCTCTTGGCAGGGAATAAATAGGCTGTAAATCAGAAATGTGTTTGTGCATTGGTATGAGGGAATTTAGACATGCACAAACACAAGTATACATATGCAGGTGAGGAACACAAATTCAGGCAAGCGCTCTCCGTTTTATTTTATTGTGAAAATCTGAAAAAAAATCTGAAAAACAATGAGCCTGATGCATCCATTAGCTGTGCAGGACATGAATACAAACCCACTGTGTGAATATGCACATTAGAGAATCAGCCATGGCAAGCTTTACTCCTCAATACATTTGAATATGCAAATGTTTTCCAGCACAAAAAGCCTTGACAAGCTGTTATTACATGATTCCTGTGGGTGCAGACACAACAGCCTGAAAATATATTATAGGAGGCAGAACAAGAGAACGAGAGTAGAGAGGAGGAGAATAGCCCTAGACAGTTGCCGGGGAGATGTGTGCACGTTGCTTGCATGCATAAATTTGTGGGTGCTTGTTTGTGTGCATTCACAGAAGGCTGTAATAATGCTAGTGGTGTTTCTTTACTGCTCACCAGATTATGAGATGTGCTGGGTCATACTGGTTGTAAAGGGGTTGGTCACACAGGGCATCAAAACATTCATGGAAATAAATTCTAATCACAACTCAATATAGCAGGCGACTGACTCTCCATGGTGGCTCTGCCGAAACAGCAATGGCTATTTCTATACATTTCAGGACTCATACCTTAATGATAGGATAACGATTAAGGGTATAACAGAATCACAAGTATATAATGACTTTAAAGGACAACACCCTATTTCAATATGAAGCTAAAGCCATAGTTAATCAGCCTGAAGGTTAAAACTGTAATCAATTAATCAACCAATCAATCAATCAATCAATCAATCATTATAACTCATTAAATCTTTTGTCTCACAGCAATCTTTTTCACATTGAATACAGTCTTTAAGAGAACTTTGACACAAAGATACTTGAATATTAGAATAGAAACATACTGTACAAACCATTAACTGCTATTACGCCCGTAACTTAAAGCTTTAGTGTGTTGTATTTAAGGCAATATATTGGCAGAAATATAATATAATATGAATAACTACATTTTCATTAGTACATGATCACCTGGAAAAAAAGAATGAGCTGTAGAATGAGCTGTTTGTATCTACATACGGAGCAGGTCCTCTTCCACAGAGTCCGCCATGTTGCACCGCCATGTTAGCCCAGAAAGGATAAACCAAACACTGGCTCTAGATAGGGCCATTCACATTTTTTGCGTTAGCCACTGTGGTTCTCTTTCACACTTGGCACACAGTAGAAGTTTCAGTTGGTGCAATCTGCAGTCTCACACGGTAGATACCACGAAATCCTTACCTTAAAAAGTGTCTAAAAAGTGGTATTCAACGTGTCTGAGCAACTTGATCATGAGTCACCAACTGAAGAGCCCATCTTGTGTAACTGAAACAGTATAAAGGGCCTAATGCAGTGTCTGCAAACTAGTGACCATGAATGGCAGATACGTGTGATTATTTTAAATTTCAGAGCAGATATCAAAATTAACAGTTTTTTGCATGGCAGCCTAGTTTTACCAGTCTGTTGTCCCCTGGAGGACAAAGCACATTCCGTAAGTACAGAACTCACCAGTGCACTATAGTGCAATCGTAGAACACAGTTGAGTGTGGTTACAAGTACAAGAGACCACACCCAATAGTGTGGAGTTCCTCTTAAAAAAAAAATCAGTTTATATTCAAGTCTTGTTCAGCTAAAAATAGATACAAATTCATTCACTAACTATTCTTTATATAGTTGTTTGTAATATCAATACATTTACATTTTTGGAGTAAATACCTTGAGTCCAGTCTTTCCACTTGAACTGCACTTGAACATCCTTACCGAGCTGTGACGAGAAAATCGGACAGCAGTGAAGGTCAAATGATAATTTGGAGGAAGAAGCAACAATGAGAGAAGGGAAATTAATGCACCTCCGATTTCCTGGTCATTTGGTAAAGGTCAGGGGGAAATGTTAAAACTCTACAGGGAATGAGAAACCGCAAATTGCAGCGGTAGAAAAAAAGAAAAGACTGAATTTGGAGTTGTGGTCTTATGCCAAAGCTCTAACTTCTTTTGTTTAACTGTTGGCCTTCGCTTTGAGGGTTTTAAAACTAATTACCGAGGTCAAATCACTTCAGATCAGCATGAATTTAATAATCAGATAGATTCTTGGATCAGTTCTTATCAAGTGTATATCAACCTGTTCGTGACAATGTTACAAAGTGAATGGTTTCTGAGCTATGGTTAAAAGACAGAGACAGCACTAATTAAATCAAGTAGCAAGAAAAACAAATGTGCGATCCGGATGGTTGTCTATTTGTCAAAAAATATTATACCTCAGATAATTTTCATATCAAGTCAATTTCCAACTGACTGTTTCAGCTTCTGCCCCCTAAAAAAATCACAAATTAAAGCTCCAGCTTTGGTCTTTAGTTTGATATCTGATGTCAACAAGTTTTTGTGAACTGCAGAGAGACTAATCATCAATTGTGTTGTATCTTTTAGTTAACATTCAAGTAACTCCTTTGCAGGGCAACTAAACAGCAGGAAGTAAGTGAGAAGTGATTTCCCAAAGGGAACACTTTGATGTTGTGCACAAAATCTCAAAAGTATAAAAGCTACAGGTAGCCAGCTCAGACCCTGCGAAGCCCTTTGAAGTGCATCGAAGAAAAGAGTCTCAACAACTCGACCTCTCAAGGTTGTCTTTTGATTTATTGCTCGTTACATGCATCTTAGAGTCTTCCATATTAATGACCAGCATTATGTTAATGGTGTCATAGGAGAACACTGCACTGCAGGTGTCCATCCACAGCAACTTCAACAGCCTTCATCATCATGAGTATGACTCTTTGAGCAAAGAGCTCATGAAATGTGTTCACTAGTGGGGCGGACAAACATTAGTAATGTTGGGCCAATCATTAACCCTGTTTCCTAAAAATCAGGTGTGTGTATATATATATATATATATATATATATATATATATATATATATATATATATATATATATATATTGAAAAGACTCCTGCCATTCCATTTCCTTTGCACTCCATTTCGCTCTTTCAAGGATACTTTGCCACCTGACACCTGACCACGCCCACCTCACCTGTTGCCTATAAATTGATTGGAAACCCTTTGTCTCATTCTTTGCACTCCAATGCCAGCACTCCCATGCATCCTGTGTGCGTCTTCATGAATTAACGTGAGTCAATTTATCATTTTGATTTGTTTTATGCCATGAGTTACTGTTAGTTTGCCAGACATGTGCCATGCACAATGTGGAAAGATTGTTTGTTGTATTATCTTAGAGCCTGTGCATTTGTGTTTGTTTGAAGTATGTTAATTGACCACTTTTCACTAATTGTATTATGTCTTTGTTATCCCTTTCTGCAGCACACAGACAATGCAATTAACCAAATTCAACCTGAATGATATAATAAAATACACTGGTGTTGCCTCAGACCCTGCCTGCTCCCTGCTTCATTCATTCATTCATCACTCCATATCATCTGACGTCTTCTGACCGAGACGCTGTCTGTTCCCCAAACCCTCACTCCACCTGAACCATTCCCATCACCACTATACAGTTCCTTCAATGGTCCTTCGAGCCGGAGCACCGAGTGAGGGATACCATGGCAGGCATTGATATGGATGGAAAAGATGAAAAAGAATTGGAGTTGGAGAGGGCTCTCCCAGTCAAACCCAGTAGTACCTTATCCAGGCGTGAGAGGCACCAACCTGACCGCTATGGCTTCCCGGCTCCTGATGGGAAAGCCTCTAGTAAGCCCAAAAGCCTCCATCACAGCCAAGCAGCCAAACCATCTCCTAACACGACAGCAGCCAAGGAGGGAGAAGAGGAGGAAGAAGAGATCACCCACGACTATGCCCAGCCCAAATCCGTGGAGGAGCATTCAGCTCCACAACCAGCTCCACCCTCGCCAGTAGAGCGGAGACCTATCAGATCTGGAGCCAAGGGGGATAAGCGTGAGTCATTACCAAAGTCGAAGAAAACAACATCTTATACTTACACTTATGGCAGTGGAAGTTCCCGAAGCTCGCGCAAGAGCCACCAGGTGGAGCTCACCCCTCTACAGGCGGCCATGATTGAGGAGAGGAGGAAACTTGGAGAACTGCAAGAGATCCAAAGTCAAATTCAGGAGGAACAAGCCCTAGATGGCCTGGCTCGAGAACTGGACAGGCAAGCACAAGCAGCTTTGACGGAGCGAGAGAGGTTGGACAGGCAAGCACAAGCAGCTTTGACGGAGCGAGAGAAGATGTCCCGGTCTCTGACTCTACAGCGACGGCTGCGGAGAGTTCAGCGAGAATTGGAAGAGGCTCGGCTAATAACCTCATTCACTGGAGACGTGACTGTAGGACATCCACCTGCTCTGCCACCTGCTCCTTTTTCAATGAGCACCAGAGTTTTGGATACAGGTGAACCTGTTGACCTGTTCTCAGAGCAGCAAGCTCCCTCTGTTGGTCCTCAAGCATCTGTCTCTGATCCCGTTCCAGTGAATCAGCCAACCACCTCTTTGTTCCAATCCTTACCTCAGCCTGTCAATGCTGTGAGTCAATCTGATACTATCTATCCTGTTCAAGGGAGCCACCCAGTAGTTGACACATCCAGTCCAGAACAAGCGACTCCCTCACCTCCTTCGTTCCTCCATCTGGTGCAGACTGCACCTCGTCCTGCTAAGAGTCAAAGACCCTCAGATCCTGCTCCTGAGAAACCCGCACCTCTTTCCTTGCGTAAGCCCATTGAACGGACATCAGAGGGAGCCAGCATCATGGAGTTGTTGGTGGCCACTGCGTTTGGCATCCCCAAGCCAAGACTGCCTTATTTTGAGAGTGGAAGGGAAAGTGACTTTGTTCTGCTTAATATGGCCTTGGAGAATCTATTAGATATCCATGCTCACCTCTCTGAACAATACAAGTTCCAGGTTCTAATGGACCACTTGAGGCTGCCCAGTGCATACAAACTAGCAAAGTCATATATGCATGCCTCAACTCCCTACACCTCAGCCCTTGCTGCCCTTAATGCAAAGTATGGCCAGCCACGGCAGTTGGTCCAAAGCGAAATAGCCAGCATCCTTCATGCACCACCGGTCCGATTCGGAGATAGCAATGCATTCCAGGACTTTGCTCTTTCTGTACAGTCATTGATCGGCATGCTGCGATCGGTGGACGGTGCAGGTGGAAGTGAGTTGCGGTGCGGCTCTCATGTCGACAGGCTACTTACCAAGCTTCCCCTTCACTACCGGGACAGTTTCGTTGAGCACTGTTTGAATCATGGCATTCTGGAAGATGGCGCAGAACAAACATACACCTTAGAAGACTTCTCTGCCTGGCTCCAGGTGAAAGCCAGGGCCAAGAGTATTGCCCAACAAGTCTCAGTCCCTGCTTCAATGGAGAGACGAGAGCCAGTCCAGAGGAGTCAAGGGAGAAAGGTGATGCCTACCACTATGTACCTGAGCAACACAGCCACTATGGGAGGCCAGCCTAGTGTCCAAGGAGGCCGTGGAAAGAAGATGGCCAACCTTGGTAGACCCAAGTTCCAACCTTTCTGTCCATACTGTAACAACAATGACCACTTCCTGGGAACCTGTCCAAAAGTGAAGGAGTTCCGCCCATCAGATCTCAGAACTTGGATAGAGGAGAATGATCGTTGCTACAGATGTGCCCGCTGCCATAAGCCAGATAAATGCACCCTAAAAAAAACTTGCAACACCTGCAACAAGTTGCATCTCACCATTCTACATGACATCGCATGTCAACTGTCCACACACCCACAAAGCCCGGAGAACTCGGCTACGGCAGGCATTCTCAATGTGCTCGTCAGTGCCCCATGCCATGAGGACACACTGTACATCGATCAGCCAAACCGATCTCCTCGTGTGATGTTGAAGGTAGTTCCGGTCTTACTAATCAACGGCCGGCAAAGGCTGCAGACGTATGCCGTACTTGATGATGGCTCAGAAAGGACAATCATTCTGACCTCGGCAGCGTCCCAGCTACAACTTAAAGGACCAAAAGAGATCCTCAATCTCAGAACTGTGCGGCATGAGGTAATTCCCATGAGTGGTGAGACCATCTCCTGTCATATCTCCTCTGTGAACCAAAAGAAGATTAGGTTCCCTATAGCCAATGCCTTTACTGCCCCAGTCCTTAACTTGGCTGAGCATTCTTGTCGTGCCTCTGACCTGCAGAGGGAGTATTCCCACTTGCGAGGCTTACCCTTACCGGACTTTGTCCATGCTCGGCCATTAATCCTGATAGGTTCAGATCATTCCCACTTGTTGGTGCCCAAAGAGCCGGTCCGCATTGGACCTTATGGGGGACCCATCGCTGTTCATACTGCCCTGGGATGGGCTGTCCAAGGCCCATCCAATGCCTTACCTCGATCTCCTCCTTCAGATGCACAAGCTTTGTTCACTCGTTGTGATCGTGTATCCTGCCCAGCTACTGCGGAGTTGATGGAGAATGTGGAGAGACTGTGGAGATTGGATTCCTTCCCACACCGTAAGGAGAAGGAAGTAACCCGATCTAAACAAGATAATTATTGCCTGGAACTGCTTGAGACTAAGACTGCCGTCCATGAAGTAGGTGAGGTCTTGCGGTATGCTACCCCACTGCTCAGAGCACCCACTAGTCCTAAGTTATTCTCCTCAGTCCATACCTTGTTGCCATGGCTCCGGGGAACCGAGCGCAGACTGAAGAAGGACCAAGAGCTAATTGCAATCTATAACCAGGAAATCCAGAAGCTTGTTGATATGGAGTACGTGAAGGAAGTGGATCCCGCAGATGACCAGCCGGGGTTAGAATCCTGGCTAGTTCCACATCATGTTATCAAACAAGCTAGTGGGAAATATCGACTGGTGTTCAACTGCTCTTTTCAACTGCATGGTCTCAACTTGAATCGCAGCCTTCTTCCTGGTCCAACTCTCGGTCCCTCTCTTCTTGGTGTGCTCCTCCGTTTCCGTGAGCACAGTGTGGCCATCAGTGGTGACATAAAATCTATGTTCCACCAAGTTCACCTACTCCCTGCTGACCGGCCATTACTCAGGTTTCTCTGGCGAGCTATGGCTCAGACAAATCATCCAAAGACCTATGAGTGGCAAGTGTTACCCTTCGGCACAACTTGTAGTCCTTGTTGCGCCATTTACGCCCTGCAGCGCCATGCAAAGGAGCACCCAGAGAGTGACCATGAAGTGTTAAACTCAGTGCTCAGAGCTTTCTATGTTGACAATTGCCTGCAAAGCTTCAACACATCAGCCACAGCCAAAGCCCTGCTGGACAAACTTCGTGCCACACTGTCTCAAGGGGGATTCGAAATCCGTCAGTGGGCGAGTAATGACTCCAGTGTGGTGGAACACCTCCCCCCTGAGGCAAGATCTGTGAGCACTGATTTGTGGCTCTCTCAAACGGGTGTTGATCCTCAAGAATCCACCTTAGGCTTGCGTTGGAGCTGCCTTCCTGATAGCCTCGGATACAAACACAGAGTGACGCCCATCAGGATTCCCACACTCCGCCTCATCTATCGTACTCTTGCCAGTCAATATGACCCATTAGGGTACATCTTACCTTATACCACCCGGGCCAAAGTGCTGGTACAGGACTTGTGGAAAACCAAACAAGGCTGGGATGACCCCATCACTCCGTCCGAACTGGCTGATCAGTGGCTGAAGTGGGAACACGAACTGTCTGACCTCCCCAGCATCAGACTGCCCCGCTGTTATGTGCCCCCTTGTGCGGATCAGTCGGGGGTGTTACGAGAGCTTCATGTCTTCTGTGATGCCGCAGAACGGGCCTATGGCGCTGTGGCTTACTTGCGTGTCCATGACAATCAAAATCACATTCATGTGGCCTTCATCATGGCCCGTTCCAGAGTGTCACCGAAGAGACAGCTGTCAATACCCCGCCTCGAACTGAGTGCTGCCTTATTAGGGGCGCAGTTAGCCACCACTTTGAGGTCTGAACTTACCTTGTCATTGGCTCAAACCATCCTTTGGAGTGACTCCACAACAGTGCTGACCTGGTTGAAATCGGAGTCGTGCCACTACAAGGTCTTTGTCGGCACCCGGATCGCAGAAATCCAGGAACTCACGGACACTGATGACTGGAGATATGTCGACAGTCCAAACAACCCAGCGGATGCCCTGACCCGGGGCAAGAAATTATGTGAATTGGCTCGACCCAACTGCTGGACGACTGGACCGCTCTTCCTGCAGAAGCCTGAAAGTTGCTGGCCTGTTGCCCCTGATGTTGTCCACCTAACACCACTCGCAAACAGCACTGAATTGAAGAAAGCTGTTCTGTGTCTGAATGTTTCTGCTGCTACCAGTACATTGCCAGACGTCTCCCAGTATCAAAACTGGAGCGACTTCATCGCCGCCACTGAGCAGGCACGAACTCAGTCCGACAAAGTTTCCACAGGAGCAGCAGCCGAAACCTTAATCTTACAGCAAGCACAGGCGTCATGTTTCCCTGAAGAACTTGACGCTCTCCAGAAAGGGAAACCTCTCCATAGGCAAAGTCGTCTCCTCTCATTGTCTCCTGAACTGGATCCAGAGGTGGGGCTGATGAGAGTAGGGGGAAGACTACGTCGATCCCAGGACCTGGACCCTGACATCATTCACCCAATTATTCTAGACCCGAAGCATCCTACCACGCAGCTCATCATTAAGGATTATGATGAGTCCCTGCTGCATCCGGGCCCAGAGAGGGTCTTTGGAGAATTGAGACGCAAGTATTGGATCATAGGAGGAAGACCAGCCATACGCAAACATCAGCACAACTGCAGGGAGTGCCAGAGATGGAAATCCTCTCCTGAAGTGCCAAAGATGGCGGATCTGCCCCCGGCAAGGCTGCGTCTTTTCAAACCCCCATTCTGGTCCACCGGTGTAGACTGCTTTGGACCCTTTGTCATCCACCAGGGCCGTAGAACAGAAAAGCGATGGGGAATCATCTTTAAGTGCTTAACCACTCGTTGCTTACATCTTGACTTGCTCAGAAGTTTGGATGTTGACGCCTTTCTTCTAGCTCTTCGTCGCTTCATATCACGTCGTGGCAAGCCCTTGGAGATCTGGGCAGACAGAGGAACAAACTTCCGTGCTGGGGACAGGGAGCTGAGTAAATGCTTCCAGGCGATGGAACCCAAGATCCAGGAACGCTTGGCCAATCAACAGATTTCATTTAACTTCAATCCACCAGGGGCTCCACACTTCGGTGGAGTCTGGGAGCGTGAAATCAGATCAGTTAAGAATGCCCTGAGAGTGATTCTTGGACAGCAGACCACCTCCGAAGTTATCCTTCAAACTGTCCTGATTGAGGTGGAAGGTATCATGAATTCAAAGCCTCTAGGCTATCTTTCCTCAAACGCCGCTGATCCTGATCCAGTCACTCCCAATCTGCTCCTGATGGGGCGGCGGGATGCCTCTCTGCCACAAGCCATATTTGCCAGCAGTAAGCTCCTTGGGCGAAGGAAGTGGCGTCATAGCCAGATTTTGGCTGACCACTTCTGGACACGGTTCATTCGTGATTATTTGCCCAACCTACAACCTAGAGGAAAGTGGCTGAGGGAAGTCCAGAATCTCGAAGTAGGGAAGATTGTTCTAATCTTTGACCCACAACTGCCTCGAGCCTCTTGGCCAACAGGGCGTGTCACAACCGTCATGACCGGTAGAGATGGGCGTGTCCGGTCAGTGGACGTCCAAGTTGGCCGTCGGATTTACACAAGACCAGTGTCACGTTTGATGGTGCTTCCTGAGCTGGCAGAAGAATGAGTCTTTTTACCAGGAGGAATTGATCCCAATTCCGGGGCGGCTATGAAAAGACTCCTGCCATTCCATTTCCTTTGCACTCCATTTCGCTCTTTCAAGGATACTTTGCCACCTGACACCTGACCACGCCCACCTCACCTGTTGCCTATAAATTGATTGGAAACCCTTTGTCTCATTCTTTGCACTCCAATGCCAGCACTCCCATGCATCCTGTGTGCGTCTTCATGAATTAACGTGAGTCAATTTATCATTTTGATTTGTTTTATGCCATGAGTTACTGTTAGTTTGCCAGACATGTGCCATGCACAATGTGGAAAGATTGTTTGTTGTATTATCTTAGAGCCTGTGCATTTGTGTTTGTTTGAAGTATGTTAATTGACCACTTTTCACTAATTGTATTATGTCTTTGTTATCCCTTTCTGCAGCACACAGACAATGCAATTAACCAAATTCAACCTGAATGATATAATAAAATACACTGGTGTTGCCTCAGACCCTGCCTGCTCCCTGCTTCATTCATTCATTCATCACTCCATATCATCTGACGTCTTCTGACCGAGACGCTGTCTGTTCCCCAAACCCTCACTCCACCTGAACCATTCCCATCACCACTATACAGTTCCTTCATATATATATATATATATAATGTATGGCTGTCAAAATAACACGTTAATTCTTCTAATGAGCCTAAGTCTAATGATTATAATTATCCCATAGATGCCAAAACAACAGGTCCTCCAAACCATGCGACAACATAAGTAGTTTATTCCTATCCTCTATTACAACCCATAGGAGCGTTTCATAAATTAGCACTCCTTGCGGTGCATCCCACAGTGTTTTCCGTCCTCATACCTAAACACGACAGTCGCTGTTTTAAACATGTTGTCAACATTGTGAAACGGCTGCAGTTTGGTTGTGCTTAGGCGCCAACACTACTTAGTTAAGTTTAAAAAAAGATTGTGGTTTGGGTTAAAATAAGTACATGTGTTATATTACCTCACTTCCAGTTACGCACGTGACGCAGAAGGTGAGGTAGTTCCGCTTGTTCTGTAAAGTAAAACAAAAAACTTGCCATTTACTTTTATTTTCGCTGCTTACTTTTATTTTCAAATGGTAGTCCTGTGTTTGTTTGACCCATCCACCCCAACCTGCCTCCTTACACGAAATTTGGCGCTATTATACTTCCTGCTTTGCTCCCGTCATAATTACTATGGCCACTAACACCCCCTAACAATAAAACGTAAATATAGTTCGTAATTGCTGATTGTACAAATTACTTATGTTTTTTTTTGTTGCTGTGTGCCGATCCAATTGGCCCCATTCTGCTCTGTGAATCATGCACAAGTGGAAGGAGCTGATGGGATAACATTTCACTGGAATTGTACCTCGTAAAATTTCATGTGATAAATACAAATTGATTGATTGATTGATTGATTGATTGAAATATTTTTTTGGAGGTAGAGTAGTTACAGCCAAAACTAATGGTGCATTAAAGTAGCCACTGCCAAATTATGAAGTCAAATATTTCCTCACCAGGAAATTGTCCTTAAACAACCAACAAAGTGTGGAGTAAACTCTACAACCCCAAATCAGAAAAAGTTGGGACAGTATGAAAAACACAAATAAAAAAAGAAAGCAGTGATTTCTAAATGTACTTTGACTTGTATTTCATTGCAGACAATGTGAACACAAAATATTTCATGTTTTGTCTGGTCAACTTAATTTCATTTGTAAATATACATCCTTTCCTGTCATTCAGACCTGCAACACATTCCAAAAAAGGTTGGGACAGGAGCAATTTAGGGCTAGTAATCAGGTAAATTGGTTAAATAATGATGTGATTTGAAACAGGTGATGTCAACAGGTGATTGTAATTATGATTTGGTACAAAAGCAGCATCCAAGAAAGGTCTAGTCCTTTAGGAGCAAAGATGGGCCGAGGATCGCCAGTTTGCCAACAAATACGTGAGAAAATTATTGAAATGTTTAAAAACAATGTTCCTCAAAGAAAGATAGGCAGACATGTGCTTATTTCACCTTCAACAGTGCATAACATAATTAAAAGATTCAAGGAATGAGGAGGAATTTCAATGCGTAAAGGACAAGGGTGCAAGCCTAAGATGAACAACCATGATCTCCGATCCCTCAGGCGGCACTGCATCAAGAATTGTCATTCATCTATAAGCGATATCACCACATGGGCTCAGCACTACTTTGGCAAACCTTTGTCAAGTACCACAATACGTAGTTACAGCCACAAATGCCAGTTAAAACTGTACTGTGCCAAAAGGAAGCCCTATGTTAACAGTGTCCAGAAGCGCCGTCGACTTCTCTGGGCTCGGAGGCATCTGGGATGGACCATCACAGTGGAAACGTGTACTGTGGTCAGATGAATCAGTATTTCAGGTATTTTTTGGGAGAAATGGACGCCGTGTGCTCCGGACCAAAGAAGAAAAGGATCATCCAGACTGTTACCAGCAACAAGTCCAAAAGCCAGGGTCTGTCATGGTATGGGGTTGTGTCAGTGCCCTTGGCAAAGATAACTTGCACTTCTGTGATGTCACCATTAATGCTGAAAAGTACATAGAGATTTTGGAGCACAATATGCTGCCTTCAAGAAGACATCTTTTCCAGGGACGTCCATGCATATTTCAACAAGATAATGCAAAACCACATTCTGCACACATTACAAAGTCCTGGCTGCGGAGGAAGAGGATATGTACTTGACTGGCCTGCCTGCAGTCCCGACCTGTCTCCAATAGAGAATGTGTGGCGCATTTAGAAGCGCAAAATGCGACAACGAAGACCCCGTACTGTTGCCCACCTTAAGACTTGTTTGCAGCAAGAATGGGACAAAATAACACCTGAAACACTTCATCACTTGGTGTCTTCAGTCCCTAAACGTCTTTTAAGTGTTGTGAAAAGGAATGGCAACATTACAGTGGTAAATGCTTTACTGTTCCAACTTTTTTTGAAATGTGTTGCAAGAACCAAAATAGGAATTTTGTTTTTTTGAAGAAAAAAACAATAAAAATCACGACGAACACATTAAATTATGTGCTGTTGTATTGTCTGCAATGAAATACAAGTCAAAGTACATTTAGAAATCACTGCTTTCTTTTTTTATTTGTGTTTTCCATACTGTCCCAACTTTTTCTGATTTTGGGTTGTAGTTTCATGATTGAGATTTACAGTACAAGTTGTGATAGACAACTAGCACATTTGTACTAATTGATTGTACATGATAATGTTAAGCTGTGTATATTTAACATTCTTAAATAACACTAACAAACAGTGACTTCCATTGTTTAGATCCTACAGTGCCTTTTTCATTGGTCCAATCAATAAGACCAAGAGTAGCCTCTACACTGACAACAACAGATACCGTAGGACCAAACGGGACAATTGATAGCAGCATTTTCTATATTTTTGGTGTAATTGCATTACAAAGTTTTAATGAATAAAAAACGAGTTGAATAGAAATGGATAACAAAAAAATCTTTTCAGTGGCTCAGTCATCCACTGTGAACACTGAGACCACTCATGACCTTACCTCTAAAGAGTGAAACAGCCAAATGTCAAGTAACAAAAGGAGAAAGATACAATATGCCTCACACAATAAAAAGGACATGAATAGGCTGCTGGATTCTTTTCTACCAGCCTGAAAGGTCAATAACCACTTAATATATGTTCCCATATGTCAGAATTGAGTTACATGTAATAAATATTTGAAAATGCTGCCACTGTATCCACAAACTGATGCTACACACACACACACACACACACACACACACACACACACACACACACACACACACACACACACACACACACACACACACACACACACACACACACACACACACCTGCATGCAGACACTCACACACAGGCCCATTCAACTGGATGGTTAAATGTCATTACAGCTGACAGTGTGAGTGGGCAGAAGGGCAGCCAGTCATTTACTGAAGGGTGCTCACACTGAAGTGTTATGGCTGTTCATGGTTGTTAACAGACTTCACATCCCCATCGTTCCAGCTCTTGATGGAATGATGTAACACAACACACTGTACTGTAGGTTTTTATATTAGGAAATAATAAAGAGAAAGTTGTTTGGGAACGAGGATCGTGATTAGTGAATTTTATTTCAGTGAGGCAAATGAAGGACACACAGGAGTATACCATGTATTCAATAATACATTTGTAAATGCATTTTTTTTCCTTTCCATTCTGGCTTTCCATCCACAACAAAACAGAGCGTTTCAAAATGCTGATGTCTGGCTGTCAGCCCTTACAGACATGGTCACTATAGTAGCAACATTACTGAGCTTCTTTATCATCAAATGATGTATGCCAGTTGACAGGATTTCAGGAAAAGACCCAAATCCAGAGGTAGAATATTGAGGCAGAATATGGTGACCTTAAATGATATTGAATGGGGAAGCAGGTCACCAGTAAGGGTTGACTGGAGGATAGGGCAGAGGGGATGGAAGATAGGAAAAACACTGGTGGAAGGCTGGCTGCAGGTGAAGACGATGAAGGTGAAGGCAGGAATCTAAAGACACGGGAGGTAGCAGATTCATTATTTATTGCAGATTCATTATTTAAAAAAAAAACAGAATAACACACAGTGAGAACGACGAGGTAACACGACAATCTGACAGGGATGACCAGGAAATTCTCCCTAAAATAAGCCTACATCACAGACTAGGCCTACATTTTGACATTGTCACAGTAGGAAAAGCACATGTGACGACACGCATTTCATTTAGCTGTTTCAGTTTCGGGGTCCTGGTATTGTTCATGCTGGCTCAGCGTCACACTGTCATGGCTTACTGGGACACTTGAACAGAACAGAACAGAGCCATCGTTAATGGCAATATTGGTGCTTATCTTATTAAGTCAAAGGCTGTTTTGTAGTGTTGGATTACAACAAACCTCTGATTTTCTAACTGCAGCTCGTAACAGATCTATGCACATACTGTATTTAATTCAATTCAATTTTATTTATAGTATCAAATCATAACATAACATATCACATAACAGTTATCTGAAGACACTTTACAGATAGAGTAGGTCTAGACCACACTCTATAATTAACAAAGACCCAACAATTCTAATAATTCCCCCAAGAGCAACAATGGCGAGGAAAAACTTCCTTTTAGGCAGAAACCTCGAGTGGTGAGGAAAACTTCCTTTTAGGGAGAAACCTCGGGCAGACCCCGGCTCTTGGTAGGTCTGATTTACTTGAGGCCCATTTTGTTCCCTAATAAAATGTGGAAATGGACACCCCTCGGACACATGGACATCTGAATTCAGATTCCTTTACTTTCACTTGCACTGACAATAAAAGACAGTGTTCGGTTCTATTTTAAGTAATTTAACTTTCAGTTGACCGGTCTAGGTTGTGCAGAATTGAAAAGTGTCTCTGTTAAAGGACAACCTGCATAATGGCTCTGAGTGAATTTCCTTTGGGACACAACAAAATGAGGAAGGGAACTCCACTTCCCTCATCAGCACTGCGTCCACACCCCTCCCTAATTTGATCCTAACATCACGGACAAACTTCCCCAACTCCTCTGTTCAGCCTGTAGCCAAATCAAAAAGTTCCACATCATTAACAGCTGAAGGTGGCTATACTGTTAATGAGAAGCCCAATTAGCCTTTGCTAAAACAAAGAGAGCTGGAGGGAGAGACTCAGAGGAATAGTTTCCCTCCTGTATAAAATTTGTTGACCTATTGCCATGTTTGCATAGACAGAGAGAAGAATGGAAGGAGAAGAGAGAGAGAGAGAGAGAGAGAGAGAGAGAGAGAGAGAGAGAGAGAGAGAGAGAGAGAGGCGACTGAGACAATTTAGAAATATAAATAAAAGCATTTGCATTCATGGCAATACAATGCTTACAACATTTTCCAGTTTAGTAATACATTTGTATTACTAAAAGAGAGAAAAGGCATATTTTAGGATGTCTTAGAAATGCTCCTATAGCCTTAAAACCTCTGAGTTGGTTGGCTGGTAGGAGCCAAATATAGTGAAAATTGGATTTTGGTTGACCCATTTATTCAGTTTATTTACTTATTTGTGCTTTGGGTTTAGTAAATAGGTTTATTATTATATTTCGAAATCCAATAAGTAGCCTTGCCTGGGGTTACTCCCCTTTTTTTCTTGTTTCCTTTTTACCACTCCTATGTGAGGACAGGCACCCAGATCTCAGGTTGGCTCCAGGGAGAGCGGTAACATACAGTCAGTGTCAGCCAGCCATTGAAAGGTGGTGGTTACTACTTTATGCAAATATAGATTAAATCAAATGATTTGATTGCCAATATGTAAATCATTTCTCCAGCAAGTTGACTCACATATACACAAACATGAGGCCCAATCAGGTGTGCCAAAGAAATACTGTATATCAGTCAGTCTGAACGGTGGGCTTAGTGTAGAAAAATGCTTGGAACGAGTACTTTATTAATTCCTTTGAAAATTGCATTCAATGACAGAAACAAACACAAGTTAAGAACATACAAGACTAAACCATAAATAATAGACTTGAATCAGAGACTAGGTCATTATAAATATAATACAGTAAAAGTTCCTGGTACGCTGCACATTCATTTATTTATTTGACAGGGACACAGATCCTTAGCAGTACCAGTTAGCTATGAGCAAATTTGCATCTGTAGTCCATGGGCAGGAAACAGAGAATAATATTTGATGTTGACCGTATTCAAAAGTCCTCCCAAACTGCTTGAGAACCTTTGCCTTTTGCCCAATTTCTGAGACATAAAAGTGCATATAGGTGCATCATTTATAAAGTAAAAGGGAGATATGATACATTTTACTGTGCTTTGTGTAATTTTAGACAACTCTCATCAACTTGTATATTAAAAATGCACTGTATCATGTAACCACATTTTTTTTTTTCCAGGTGTTGGTGATAGGTGGTCATCCGTCACTGGTAAACACATCACATGAAATCGCCACAGCAAGGGCACAGAGGGAACCCAGTCTCCCCTCTTAGCCTCCACCCAGCGCGGAAAACACCCTGCCTCCACCACAAAAGCTATTACATACACAATTTATAGGGATCATGGAATCATTTTGTTGAAATTAGAGACTAGAGGCGCTGTCAGAATGGGATAAAAAGGGCTGGATTGCAACTTTAGCCCAAGGCTTTTCTGCTTGCCTCATGTTGTGACAGGTCACGCATTACAGAAAACAAATTGCTCTGCTCCAATGTGGATGCCTCCTTAGACACACGCACAGGTGCACAATGCTGGCATATAGTGGCACATGCAGACACCAAACAGGAGCAGAGTTTCTTTTGCCCACTGTACTGCTCTGTTGTTTTGCTGATGTTGCTTTTGCATAGAACTGCCACTGGTTTCAATGCAAATTCCTATAGCAAACATGGAAATTTTAAACTTTACAACCTAAGGAGGACCACCTGAAAGCATCATTAGTTTAGATCTGTCAGAAGGATGAGCCGGCCTCTGACCTTCAGTCCTCTGAAGGAATCATCTTTGTAGACTCTGTGTACTTGGAAGAATGTAACATAACCGACATCACTTAACCCTGTGAGGGCCGTCCATTCCCAGCCTGATAATCACTTCATTTCACTTCATTATTCAGTCTGACATTGTGTTGATGTCAGCCATTTTCTGTTTGGGAGAGGGTGTTCTTTTTCCACCCTAACCAATGGCATTTGCCATCAACACAAAAGCTGTAGTAGTGGTTACCAAGAGCAGTTAATGTTTTTCATGACGGTGAAGACATCTTCCTGTAAGTCAATGTACAATCTCCTGTCTAGCTGCGTCCATTTTATCCACACTTATCATTTTTGTGGCAATTTTTCCGTTGCTATAAAAATGACTTCATTTTGAATCCCACCAACAAAGCACTGATTGGGTAATTCTTTCTCCAGCTGGACTAAACAGCCTTTTAAAGCGCCCATATTATGCTCATTTTCAGGTTCATAATTGTATTTTGATGTTGTACCAGAATAGGTTATTTTGTTGTACTGCACATTGCTGCAGCTCCTCTTTTCACCCTCTTTTCCGCCTGTGTTCAGTTTTAGCAACAGAGTGAGACATCGTACTTCTTTGCCATCTATGTAGTGAGTCGCACATGCTCAGTAGCTAGGTAAAGCTCACACCAGATAGCTGTTTGTTTCTCTAACTTCAGTCAGTTACAAGGCAGGATTAGCAGGGAGACTTCTTCTAAACGAGGGCGCACTTCCAACTTTGCGTGGAATACTTGCAGACGAGGGACATGTAAGTACTTCTTTTGTAGATTATGGTGAACTAGTGTGTGTTGTAGCAGTGTTTTGCCATTGAGAACGAGCTAGCATGCTACGGTTAGCCCGTCGTTTCGGCTAGTGACGTAAAAAGCTGTGCAGATTTTGAACAGCTCACCCGGAGACTGAAGGCAGGACACATTCAGAAACCCGTATCTCACTCAAAACAACATGGCTGGTTTTTTCCCAAGTTTGTATGCGTGTGGAAGCACCAGAGACACAAAATAACACCCCAAATCCCAGAAAAGGTGATTTTTTTCATAATATGGGCACTTTAATGACAGCCACTCACCTTTTAATTCAGTTCACTGACAATCAAGTTTGTTTTTCTATAAGAGTTAAATAATAGACCTTTTTATTCCACCTCTTGCAAACTCATTCTAATGGCTTAATCTAATTGTTAGGTTAATTATTCTATAACAATTTATTTATACAATCTCTGTCCCTGCCAATACAAATATTGTTAAGGTTGGCCATCTATAACAGTGTGTTCCAAGGTCTGTTCAGAGGTCTGTTATTTAGAGCAGCAGAGAAGGGAGAGAAAAAGAATGAAAGAGACAAAGCAACATTATTTCACACCATGTCAGACAGAGCTGTTGGCAAATTAAAGAAGAAGAAAGAGGAACGCCCTAAAAGTGTTTTAGGGGCACTTCTCTTTCTTCTTTTCCAAATTTATCTCTTCCACACTGCGTTTTCTTCTACTTTTAATCAACTCCTTCTCTCATACCCCCAAACTCTCCGTTTTATAGCCTCGATCTCGATCTTTCTCTGCCCTCTTTATCTCTGTCTCCTCTCCGAAAGCTCGTCTGAAGCACAGCTTCATCTCAGGGGACTGCAGAACTCTCCGTCTCCATCAGCCTTTTCCCTCCTGCATTCTCCTCTTTCCTGTCTTTCTTCTCAGAGTTGTCAAATCAGCAGAGAGAGCAGTGGGAGCTCTGTTTTTCCAAGTGACATGCTGACTGCTGTACAAGGTGACCCAAAAATTTGTCACAGCAATGACGAATGGCAGCGACTTAAAGGCAACAAGATGAGGGAAATTACAGGAACCACTGCAGCTAATTACATGGTTACACTGTCAGTTGGTAGCCACAGTGATGAGGCAATGTCATATCCTTCAGGAAACATTGCCTGTGTGACGTGCAGTTGAACAAAAAACATCCAGGAGAGTTTAAAAAAGTTACAAGTTATAAAAAAAAAGAATATGTAGCAAGGTCTTATATTAGTGGTCCAAAGCTCCTGTGCTAGTGATGTAGACACCAACACTCCCAGCCCTACAGCATTGCTAACTGAGCCAAGTAGCTGGTGGCAGCTAACGTGGCAGTTAGCAGTGGTTTGCAGTTCACTATATACCTGCGCAGGTCCTACCATGCCAGTGACGTCATCGAAATTGTCAGCGTTCTAATACTAACAAATAAAAAAAATGTTGTCGCTTAAAAAAATGCTATATTGATTTTTTTAATTACATTTTTTAATTGTCATTTATTTTTAATTGTCATAACCAACACGTTATCAACGTTGATTATTTCAGTTCAGTTCATCTTTAAACTTTGCATCAAGCTGTGCACCTGCTTTTGGGTAAATCTGAATAATTCATGTACATTTGACGTGGACTCTTGCTTGTATCTGGTCCTTGTCAGAGCAGAATGATAGAGATGGTACATAAAGGCGGTGGTGTGTGGAGAAATCAACCAACAGCCTGCCAGAGGGCAAAAAAAAAACAGTTTCCAGGGAAACGCTTTCATCAAGTCCTGCTCATAAAAGACGATTTAAGGCCATCTGGGGCTTTGACCATGAGACTGAGGTGTGTTTGTGTGCATATGGGCGTCTGTGTATAGTTGTGTTCATAAGGCTGTGATCATAACTCACTCAGACAAGGGAAAAAGTGAGAAGAGAATCTGGTAAAAACACATCAGCGTGTTTCAGCACCGGAATAGATTTTAACATGGTGACCAATGTGTCTTGTACAATCAAAACAGATTTGTTAGCTTGTCAACACACACACACACACACACACACACACACACACACACACACACACACACACACACACACACACACACACACACACACACACACACACACACACACACACACACACACACACACACAATCGTTTAGCTCCTGCAAAATATACAAACCTGTTCTGAATCATGAACAACATTTTTTTTAAATTCCAAACTTTGCACACAGACCAAAATTCTCCTGCTCACTGTAAACATAATATGTATTAATATTCAATATGATGGCCACCTTTCCTCCAAGCCACCCATTCAGCATCTTGATAAGAAAATCATCCTAAAAGAAATTCTTTATCAGGTATGTTGACATTTTTTGGTTACATTTTCTTTTGTACATTTTCTGTATATTTGGTTTAAATGTGTGCTTCAGTTGGAAGGACACCTGGCTACAGGTGTATGTTGTTTGGCTGATTAGACCTTTCCCCAGTAAAGTGTGGGCTTGTGCCGCTCAGCTTACCTGGTAATGTGGTCGTTAGATAGAGCGAATGACTCCACCAGCTGATTTCACTGATTAGCACTTCTTTATGTAGAAGGGAGGAACACATGTGAGATCCATGTTCATGGCAACCTTTGTGCCAAACATTCCCCCAAAGCCCATTCAGATGACCTTTTAAGTAAACCCAATATTCCAGATGTGTACACTTTAACTGATACTTTTGGAGTGGATGTTATTTAACCCAATTAATACATACAAATTCATATAAGAAACTAATCCTGGAACTTTTTTCAGTTTGGATTGGCCCAATTTGCATTCATACTGCCTCCAGTTGGAGTTGCAGAAGCTGGAAGTTTCATCCATTATCCATTACATATTTATCTATTTTGACTTATCTGCTTGCTTTTGAGCTAGTCTTTGCACACTAGCTCACAGCAGGTGGTGTGAAAGCAATGTTGGGAGATGTATTCTGTGCAGCCAGTATATCATAACTGGTAGCTTTTTGCTTATTCTGACATAGATTAGCCCCAAGCCTATATTCGTAATCCTATCTCTGTTTATTTTCACAAATACAGTATGCGGATACATTTTTTAATCAAATCATTGTTTGTCTATTTTTTTCAAATTAGTTTAATTGATCTAGCAACGGCAGAAGTACACTCTGATACAAATGGCGTTGTCTGGGAATCATTGAGACCAAGGTGGTATTCCAGAAATGTGTCTCAAGATATGCTAAACATCATCAAAAATCAGTTCATATTTTGGAAGAGAGAGGGGGAAAGCATATTGAATGAGACATTTGATTACATGGGAGATTCATGTGGCAAAATTAAAAAAATATGATATACATAAAAAGAAAGTAGATGGGTAGTACAAATGCAATCTACTGTAACACAGCCTACACATAATGAGCGACTTTCTCCTCCATTTATCTTTTTGTGAACATGCAAATCAGAGCAGCTGCATTTGCATATCACCTGCCTAAACAAGCAGGAATTAGCAGAGACAATCAGAACACATGAGGAGTGAGAGATCAGATGTGAACAGCACCTCTCTCCAGGCTGATAAATAATACAGCACTGTGGCTTTTTACATAGAGTACACACACACACACACACACACACACACACACACACACACACACACACACACACACACACACTGAGCGGAAAACAGACTTCATCATAGGGTGAAAACCAGCTGACATTTGTTAATTATGTTAAAACAGTGATGACAGGAAGCCAGCTACAAAACAAAACATTCACTCACAGCAGATTTTCTGATGGGAGACCACATTGCATGTTGATACATGATACAACTTGACAAGATCAGAATTCCCTGGAGAAGTTTCATCACCACTGTTGGATAATCTAAAGTGAAAGTGCACCGAGCAGATTTTCAATTCATCTTAGTGTGAGGACTCATAAAGTTAAGAGCAGACGCAGGCACTCGACCATTAAGAGCTTTGAAATGTTGCTGTCCGTGGTGCTGAAGAGTTCATTTCAATGTAACCCGGTTTATTTAACAGTTTAGAAGCTGTTATGCATTGAAATACAATATTGTAATGGAAGACATGGAGGCTTAGAAAGGTTTGACTTCATCTAGGAGTAGTATTAACCTGCTTACACTGTGACTTACGAAAAACAATGCACAAAGGAGTATTAAAATGACAATGAAAAGTTTAGAAATCAGGACAGAAAGAAAGATTTCGAAAATCTCGAACATTGTCAGTGTTTATTATTGGACAATGGCACTGCATCCTGCAGCACAATATTATGGAAACTGTAGAGTTTTAATACTAGCGCATTCATTTCGAACTGCACACCTGCGTCGTAGGTGTCCCGTTACACTGTCCAAACCACCCCTTCCATCCTATCAGAATCGAGAATCTTTAGTCCGTCATCAATAAATTCAGTTCTGTCATCATCGCCACATGAGGCAGGGCAAGAAGCTGTAATCATAACACTGATACATTGTCACTTTATATTGTTACATTGTTGTGGTAAACATGTTTTTTAGCTGCTAAATGTTCCACTTTCTGCATCAACTATTTGCTAACCATTGCTAGCAATTTGGTGCTGGGCAGGAAGCGTAGAGTGTGTTTATAAAAAAAAAAATAGACAACTAACCGGTAGCTCACATGTCTTCTTTCATACTAACTCTGCTGTCGGCTGGTAAGTAGATGACCATGCACCACCATCACCAGCTGCTTCTTTTTACCTGCCAGCAAATTGAGATCAGATACCCCCTCACACACCCATTGGTTGTATTGCTGAATGTCACTTTACAGCCATGCTGACCTAGATAAAGCCTTGGAGAAAAGGTGGCCTGCACCTCCAGACTGAAGCCATGTTTCAGTTTTAATTAGAGGGGGGAACTTTATCTCCCTCTCAGCCCTTCTCTCCTTCGTTCCGTTCCCCTCAGCCACCTGGCCGAGGCAGCAGCAGAATGTAAATTGGGTCCTGGGCTTTAATTGGATACTGTACATGCTGGGAAGGACCTATACACACACACACACACACACACACACACACACACACACACACACACACACACACACACACACATAGCATAGAGAGCGACCTGCTGTCTCGTATTGAAAGGTTGAGCTGGAAGATACTGACAGAAGATCGCTGGACAAGGGAAGCTCTGCAAAGCTAAGCAAATTGGCTCTGATGCTTCAGTGTACACTGAATACTTCAATACACCTCCACATTGGAGACAGTACACTGCTTGGACATGTTAAAAAGAGGAAGTCAGGAGTTTGGGCACAACTGTAGGTAGAAATAATTAAATAGCGGACTGTACAAAAGGAATCAAAGAAAAATAGTCCATCTTCAGAGGTGACTTTATGCTGCATTAGTAGGTGATTCAATACAATAAGGTCCAACCATTAAGGTCGCTACTAATTTGTCAGCTGACTCAATTTGCACCTACCAGCACGTCTAAAATTCACTAATTAACACAGTTGCAGGAATCACTACACTAAAAGTGTGAAAATATTGATTGGCGTAAAGTCACTTAGTGTAATGTACATCGACGTTATCTATTGGGTATAGATAAAGCTATAGATAATGTTGGGACTGGGAGAACCAGGGAACACTGTGGAAGTGTGTAGCGTTAAAAAGCACAATGTGGCTGTGATATGATTGCTACGTTGGCATTGGCTTCAGAGATACGAGCCGATTTGGGCTGAGAGTCAACTTCAGTTAACAACTAACTCTCGGGCCAGCTTTGGGGACAGTGGCCCTATCTTTGGCCGATTCTGACAAATCATTCATGACAAGTTTGGCACGAGACGTAGAACACTGTTTGGAGAGACATTCTGGCTTCTCGGTAAGATGTCAATGAAGCACCTTTCCGAAAATGATGAAGTGTTCCTTTAAGTTTCAAGGTTTAGTAAAAAAAAAAAAAAATTAAAACCAGTCCAACCAATCTTCGAAATGGCAATATTAAGTTGTGTGTGTGTGTGTGTGTGTGTGTGTGTGTGTGTGTGTGTGTGTGTGTGTGTGTGTGTGTGTGTGTGTGTGTGTGTGTGTGTGTTACTTGCAAGGAGCCAAGTTGCCTCTGTGAATTTAGCAGTTGACAGTGACAAACTGTTGTTTATTCTGCATTTGTTGGTGCTGTGTGTGTGTGTGTGTGTGTGTGTATGTATGTGTGTGTGTGCGTCAATAAGCTAAGGTAGAGCAAACACACACACACACACACACACACACACACTGGGAGATGCTTCAAAGCGTGGCATCCCTGTCGGCTGTATTACTTTGTGTTTCATGTGTCCTCTATTTTTCTACCCGGCACCCTCCCCTTGTTCCTTCCCCCTCCTCACCCATTCTTTATTAATAGCCCAGATGTGGCGGTGGCACACAGGGAGCTCATTACACTGAATACAACACAAAACAGTTGTTTCCATATTCAAACATTTTGCGAGGAGGCGCTTTCATGTAATATGTAACCAAACCAGTGTAGCGCTTCTAAAACTAACAATGTTGCTTGTTCCATAGTTTCCGCACTGTGTTGATTAGGTGAGAGGAAGGAAGAGCAGGAGGAAGAGGAGGTACGTTCATGCATTATGTAACTTCATTTAGCTGCAACTTGTGTAAGAGTTTCAGGAGGGAGGAGAAACAGAAGGAAGTTTGGAGGAGAGGACAATTCTCCAATTGGCAGGAGAAACTAAAAGAAAAGGCCCAAGAAAGAGGTGAGGAAGAGGAGGAAGCAACCTAAAACAGGGTGAGGAGAGAGACAAAGAGGGGAAGTAAAGCGGGGGAGAAAGTGTAAGAAAAAAAGAGGTGTTTTGGAGGGAAGTGACGAGAGGGTGGAGAAGGAGAAGAAAAGAAAAGAGAGGGATGAAGTGTGGGGCAAAGTGATGGAGAGGAAAAGGAGGAAGTGAGGAAAAGGAGGTGAGGAAGAGAAGGAGGTGGGCGCCAGGAGTCAGAGTCACTTTCATCACAGACATTTTGCGTGTTGATCAGAGGTGTGAACACAGCAAATCTGACAAATCTCACAAAAATCCGTCCAAAAAATGAGGTGTGTGTGTGTGTGTGTGTGTGTGTGTGTGTGTGTGTGTGTGTGTGTGTGTGTGTGTGTGTGTGTTACACCCTAGGGGACAATCAACATTTCCAGTGAGCAGTCTTTATCAGCTTCCTGTTTTGGGTTTGTGTCTCCACTGTGATCTGCTGTTATTCACCTCCTCAGAGACGGAGAGCCCGAGTTGAATTACTACATACTTATTTCTATACGATCACATTTCCTGCATTGTATGGCCAGTGGATCGGATGATGTAGCATGACACAAGGGTTTTATCTTGATAACATCATACACCCGACTCACTGTGGCTGCATCTTTGTTCAACTCTTGCAATATTCAAAACCAATCTACCAACAAGAAGCACTAAAAACAAAAATATGTCCATGAAATCTGTGTGAGACGGATACCAGAGTGTTGCTGAGAGGTCAGTCTGTTTTATTTTATGTTAATACTCATTCTCTCTCTCTCTCTCTCTCTCTCTCTCTCTCTCTCTCTCTCTCTCTCTCTCTCTCTCTCTGAGAAACACAAGTGCACAAAGGTCTGAAGACAGTTGTTTCCACAGTGATTTGTCCTGCATTCCCCAGCACCGGATGTAATCTTTCAGTGGTGGAGTCAAAAAATGCTTTACACTTTGAAGTGACTTCAAGAGCTCAACTATGTAAAACAGCAATCTAACAGCTTTAAAAGAAAAAGTTCAATTCATCAGAACCAGAGCGGGAAATTGCCCTGAAAGACTTAAAGAACTCAGAAACACTTACGGGTGAGCTCTAATCTGATTGAATGCCAATAATCATCCTGTATTTCACACACTGTGTGTGATCTCATCATGTTGAAGTTATAATCCTTAAGATTTAACGTAGGTCCTGCTTGATTTGGCGAAACCCATGGTTACCATGGTAACAGCAAGTGTGGTTTAAAGCTACAGCAAACACTCTCAAACAGCAGCTGCTTTGTCAGGAATACAACAGAAGAGCAGCTGGTGTATCTGTTTACAGTGCAGCCAGACAAACTGACGTTGTTTAAATAAAGAAATCAGTAAATAGTCTGCCTTTTTCCCATAATGCCACAAGCAACAGCAATCTCATGTCATGCTGTGCTTGATATGAGTAGTTTTCCACTCAATAGCAAGAAAGTAGAAAGAGTTGGTTAGCTTGCTGGGGAGTTGGAGCTCACCGTGGCTGCTCCTGACTGTTCCACTACTCCCTTACATATTTAAAACAAAGACATGACCTAAATGACTATTCCTTGTTTTTGATGATCGCTGCCAGCACCAAGTTTCTTGTGGCTTCCTTAAAAATAAAAGCAACCCTGTGTTTCGCCATTTAATGTGCAGTAGGAAATCTTGGTTATTATGAGCAGTAACCTCAAGTGCTGATACAACACGGAGAGTGATCTGTAAACAAGTGCGGCTGACGTCAATGAGATGAAATTACGCTGGATTACATGCTGCATGGTTTCCTGTAAATCCTGCATGCTTGTGAAAGCAGACTCTGCCTCTTACAATGAAAAGTGCTTTATAAAAAGGTAACTGCAGAATGTAAACTTAGTAAATGGCTATTACAGCAAAAAAGGAAGACTATATAACAAAACAAATTTGCTTTCATGAAAATCTTAAGGCCTATACCTTAAAACTGCACTTCCAACTTTGTGCAAGGGCTCTATTTTATTTTATGTATTTATTTTGTGGTCACATGGAGTGCAGCAAAGCTTTTCTCTGGCCAAAGCACACCCAATGTTTTTCTTTTCCTGCACCTGTTTGGTATTTTAGTGACTTGTGTGCGAATAAAAGGAGAGGCACAGCAGGGGGGTCGTCTCTGCAGCGGTGCAGTGCAATTGCAGTGTCAAGATTCATCGTATTCGATGCCGTCTGCTGCCTGGCTTTTTAGATTAGATCAACAGTGCATATGTAGAGCACCATGGCGCTCTAACATAAACCTCTAAATCAAATCACTCAAATCAACTTCTGCTTGTCTGTTTCTTTTCTTATACATTCTTCAACCAGTAGACACATATAATGCACTGAAAAAATACAGTTTTAACTTATTTTTTTAGTTTAAGAAATGGACCCAGTTGCTTTTTATATAAAATTTCACATTATGTCAAATTGAGTTTCCTTTCAACAGCGGTTGGTCTCATCCTGCTATTTCTCATTTACCCCCTAAAACTTCCTTTGCCTTGTTTAGGTGTTTTCAGATATAGCCATAGTGAATCAGTGTGTGTACACATGTGGATATGTGTCCAAATGTGTGTGTGTGTGTGTGTGTGTGTGTGTGTGTGTGTGTGTGTGTGTGTGTGTGTGTGTGTGTGTGCATGCGTGTGTGTGTCTGCTGAGGTATTATGAGCGGCTCAGTGGATGCTGCTGTATTATCAGCACATATGAGCCGAGCAGACCTGCTTGTTTGCCCAATCTGCAGCTCCACCACTTCAAATCCAATCTCATGTAATTAGCTTTGTCACATGTACAAGTTCAGGGTGTGTGTGTGTGTGTGTGTACGTGTGTGTGTGTGTGCGTGCGTGCGTGCGTGCGTGCGTGCGTGTTTGTGTAGAATAACCATATTCATGTGGTGCTTGTCGCGGCCCAGCTCAGAGTGCAGTGCCTGTCTGAGTGTGTGGTATGCAGGAATACTGGTGATGCTGATTTGGGTGGCTGTGGGCAGAGATGTTCCTGTTATACCTGCACTTATATCACATCTGCAGCATGAAGGATGGAAGTCAAAAAATGACCAACTTTGGCTGATGTGAGGCATCCATGTTTGTTTGCTTTTCTGGCACTTCCGTCAGATCTTTCGCAGATCCCCAGTAGTAATTACGACTTGGACTATGACGTGAGTGATATTTGAACATGGCATGTATCTCTGTAATGCAAAGCTGCTGTTCAGTAATTACTATATACTACAGACCCGGAGATGATGCTGATGGAAAGCACAAGGAACCAATAAGTCTTTTAACAAATAACATGCAAGGTTTACTTGTAAAAAACAACAACAATTTTCTTACTCAAGTGTCTGTCTAATGATTTTGAACAAAAACAGGATAAGAAATACACATTAATACCCCAGTTTTTTTCTGTAGATTGTTTCTTTCCTTCTACTTTTCTCTATATGTTCAGTCATAAATCTTTGAGATTAGCCTGAAATCTTTGCTTCATAGCCTCAATGGATTCGCCGAGAGAAAATCAGCATCTTTCCTTTAAACTTTTGAGAAATTGTTTTGCCTAAAATCTGCTTCATATTCAGTCTGAACACTCTTTTACACTGCCAACACACAATGAGAAAGCATTTTGATTCTGCAAAGTAATAAATATTGACAAATGTTTCCGCTGACCTTAATCCTGAGTTTTTTTGTTGTCTTTGAATGATTATTGTAAGATGTTGTGATTTATATGATTTGAAGTATGAAGAATAAATATTTTAATTCACTTGATTATTTTAACATTCCTCCTCGGCTCTGTAAAAGCTTTTATGAATGTTATGAGCAATGCATTGTTGTATTGAGATTTTAGTTGGCGTGTGACAGGCTGTGTATTAACTGATATATAGATACGTAGAAAATGAGCCTTCACAAAGAATTGGAGAACAGAAAGTTGGCATTTATGTTGCTGCCACACAGGAGTTCTTATCCATGTCTGTTAATGTTGATTGACAGAAATACAAAAAAGCTCAGTTTTCCTCATTCCCAATGCAACATGAGACTGACGGGTTTTTTCTCAGAAGCTTCGACTCTGAAGAGCAGTTTTTGCTCCCATTAGTGTGAATAAAAGGCTAAAATGGAGAGAGAAAAAGATGCGATTTCAAATTCATCCACATTAGTGCGGACATGGCCTCAGAGACGGAATGACAAAAGGGAGGAAATCAGAGAGGGAAATGGTGAAATCTCCCTGGAGACTGAAAAGGAGACAGTTTCCACTTATTCCCTCTTGTCTGACCCTTCGTTCACCCCGCCGTCCCCCTCCCCCTCTGTCTGTCTTTCAGTGCTGCACACACTGTCCACGCACAGCTCTGGCATGCAGTTCACATATAGCCTACAGCATGCTGGGTAAATACACGATAGACACAATGGAAGCTGAGCATGATGATGCACACATGCACTCCCCACACACAGTTTTGTGATGAATTGTTTGTGTATGTTTAGATGCAGTTGTTGGGTTGCCAGCTGGTGTTGCTGGTTGCCAGGTTTCTTGCGGCTGGCCAGGCTTGTTGACAGCTGCGACCCACACCAGTGCTGCCTCTGTGCCACATTCACCACCTCCACTGGCCTTGGAGCTCAGTCAGAGGGACCAGGAGTGCTCTTGCTACAAACTACAGAGGTTTTTATCAAAAACCACAAGGGTTTTCTTTGTTCATTTTCTTGTGTTTGCAGGTGAGGCCTAAAGCTAAAATTATTGTTTTTTAAGAGAAGACCAATAATTTCACACTTAACCAATTGATAAGTGAAGGAAATATTCATTGGTTACAATCCGTTTATGCAACCACACTGCCTCTAAAATGTTATCTGTCTGAGCACACAGTTAGAATAGAATAGCTATGCAACACTTTCAGATGTTGGGTGTGTAAACCCATAAAAACCCTATAATGGCTTAGCAGGACTTTTACTCCTGTTTTAATTAGAAAATGTAAACTGATCTCAGTGCTGTCTTCCAGCATCACCATGCTTTACCGTGACAAACGTCCTTTCCTTTCCGTTCCTGTTAGTCAGTGTAGCTTCTCTGTTCAAACCACAGTCCTGAAGCCAGAGCAGTTTTGGTCAAGCGATTTGCTCAAGCTGATCTACTTATTCACTTTCTACAACCACATTTTCCACAACGTTTGTGGGATTTAGACTGAAGCTGTGTATTATTGCTCCCCCCCCCCCCCCCCCCCCCTCCACACCCCTTGGCCTTGATATCAAATAAAGATGAAGGTGTCGCCCTAATCGACATTGTTCCCAATGAATCATTTAGCAATGTTAGTCTAACATTCCAGATTCCAGGTCAGTGCTTCTCACTACTCATCCCGCTGCCAGCAGGGTTTAGCCTGGTTCGGCCTGCCTGCTGCAGACTGGCAGCACTTTGTCTCTGCTGCTGTTGCCAACCAGCAAACCCCTTTTCTGCCCTGGCCGTCCCTCAGGCACCATGCTCCTTTGTGTGCAGGCACTTCCCTGCTGGAGCAGAGAAATGCTGAGGGGGGTGGAATATTTTAGAGAAAAACATTTACCACTCAGCTTGGATTGGGTCGGATTAATGCTCCAGTATGAATCTGATCTGTTATTCACTATCTTGCAGGCCTTTTTTGTTCTTTGGTGTAGCACACTTGTTATGAAGTTCTTTATATTTAAATGGCATTTAGGTTGTAGGCTTTTACATGATTGTTAATTGGTGACTTTACAGTATGTGTATGTATGTTTTTTGGTTGTAACTTGCTGCCTGTCTCAGCAAGGATCTGGGTAAATGTAATGGGCAAGTAGGGATAGTGTAAAATGTTGCCTGATATTACTTTTGATGTCAACTAGGTAGTGTTTTGTCTTTTTTTCTACTGTATTGTTCCTTTAAATTGTTTATTTGTTATTGTTTTCAATTATGTCTTTGTTTTTTAGTTTTTTCCTTTCATTTTCCTTTATCTGAAATTGTTAAAGTAAATTTAAATTTCGTCTTTGAGGGTAGGGAGAACACATTTTGAAAGCATCAGTTGTAAACTAACCTGTCCATTACACCGGTGTTATTCTCAAGACATGGAGCTTCCTATAAAAAGACATGAGACCTATCTATGGATAAATATCTAGTACATGCCCATATCCATGTGACTTTGCATAGTGCTGCTGTATTTTCCTGCATAGGCAAAACAGTGGGTGGTAAAAGGTACTACACAAATAGAAACTAAATTACTTACTCATGAATGTATTTTTTTTTACTTCATATCTGCATAAGCTTTATTTACAAAGTACTGTATATAACACAGTTTCCGTGTCTGTGTGTAGAAAAATAAAGTTAAAATGCTTTTCAAATCAATTTTTTTCACTGTTATTGACATGTATGTATGCATGTGTGTGTGTGTGTGTGTGTGTGTGTGTGTGTGTGTGTGTGTGTGTGTGTGTGTGTGTGTGTGTGTGTGTGTGTATATATATATATATATCCTTTTTTTAAGGATTAATTTTCTATATTTCACTCAGTGTGTCTGTGTACGTGGCTCTGTATGTGTGTGTGTGTGTGTGTGTGTGTGTGTGTGTGTGTGTGTGTGTGTGTGTGTGTGTGCATGCACTGCAGTGTAGCAGCTAGTAAAACTAGGTCAGGAGAGAAGGGCTCCCTAGAAGACGATGTGAACTCGTCACCTTGAATTGCGTTAGAGGCTGCTGAGGGAAGGGACGGAAAGAGAGGAGGGGGAGGAGGAGAGTGGAGGTCTAGAAAGGACAGCAAAAGAGAGAGAGAGAGAGAGAGATGTAGAGACTGAGGAGGAGGGGCAGAGCGTGTAGGAGTGAAGAGGACAAACAACAAGAAAAATGAATGGGAGGTGGACAAGAAGTCAAAATAAATCCTGACTGTCAGATGTGCATGTGTCCCCAATGGCTTCATTTAGTTTGGACATGTCATCATGTACAATATTTCATGTACTGTTACATAACTCAAACACCTCTAAACTGTTTTTGGACATCTGATAAATGTCTTTATTGAAGCCACATTTAAATTCGTATTCATGTGTCAATGCTGGATTTTTTTACTGTAATTAGTTGATTGGACTGGGTAAATATTCTTTAAAGGTATCCTGTGGAGTGTTCTTGTCGACACACACAGGCTTCACTTATGTGTTTCTGATCTGAATAGGAGAGTTAAACTATCCGTCTCTTTAAATTACTCCTCTTTTCACATCACTATTGATTTTCGCTCTCTCTTTCCTTCAATCTTACTCACTCCAGAAACATTCTTGTTGAAGGAGTAGAAGCACAACAAATGATGGAATATGGAAATTTGCTGCGCGTGAGATCATACATAATTGGCATCTTTTAACCCCTTGAGAGACCAAGACAGCACTGAGGACACTTGTACAAGGAGAACGAGGATACAGATGAAGGCATGAAGGGAGGATGAGTGAGATGACGCAACATCATCTCATTGAGGGATGTTTGAACTTTTCAGTCACACGTAAATAGTATGTAACAGGAGTCACTCAGTCTCTGACATGTTTTTGTCATTTGGCTATGAACATGGTAAATCAATTAATATGAAGGTCACTAGGTAATGGACATGTTATGTACAACAGAGCCCAAACATGGCAGCTGACCTCAGTGGACAGATGTAGCGGGAACAAACACCTAAACTTCGACTGTGTGACCAACAATCATGCCACCATATATAGAAGTGTAAGGTATGAGTGTTAGGTTACTTTAAAATAAGATTTACTGGATGTGACATATTTGTGCAGGCAACCCTGTCTCCTTAAAATTATATCCATACAACTAAACTGCATTCTCAATTACATTTTGAGGGAAACTTATTTTCTCCCAGGTTAAAACACGCCCTCATACCAGCAACAGGCGCACGTTGTGAAGCGGTGGCACGTGGTTAACTGTGTGATTGAAACAAAAATACTTGGTTAGGTTTCGGAAAAGATAACTTAAGTTAGGTATGTAGGTTAAGGCATTACGTAGGTGATATAAGTTAAGTAGGTTATTATAACTTACATACTAACTATTTTATATTGATAAATGTCCGTTGCATTCACGCCATTGCCAAATGGGTTGATACAAAGCTAATTAAGACCATCAGCTCCACAAAACTGTCTCTGTATTTCTCAGTATGGCTATGTTCAGAAAATGGTGTCGTCCGGCAACTTTCGCGTGCAGAAAATCGAGCAAAGATAATTACTGCTTCTGAAGAGTCCCTCATGTTTTTTTTAATCCTCCGTGTCCTCCTTGGCTACTAGTAACTGCGTGGAGGAGGGGTGGGGGTGGTGCGCGATTACAGAAGGCTTGTATCTTGTGGATGCGCCGACAGTTTTGTTGTCATTACTTAGAATTCCTCATGGGGGAGACAGAAACTACGTTTTCATTGGTTTAAGTTGGTTAAAGTTAAAATAAATGAATCTTTGACTTTGGTTTCACAAGGGAGATGAATATCGGTCTCCCAGGGGAAAGTCCTGCGTTTGTTTGACCCATACGGTATACATCCACCCCAACCTCTTCCCTAAGTGAACTTTGGTTAGAAAAGTATTTGTGATATGTCAAAAACATAATTTAGAATTCAGTTTAGTTTTATGGGAATGTAGGAGGCTGGGCTGATGTTGGTCTACATCGACAAAGACAGGAGTCGTTTTCTTTGGAGGTTTTAATTGGAAGCAATTGTAAAAACTGTAAACAACATTTGATAAAACACAACACATTAATGATAGTGATTACAAAACAGGAAAATGTGAGATACCATAAACAGTAATCAGTCCAAAGGTAAATAAGATCAAAATATGATTTACATTAACAAGAAAACTGAATTCTCAAAAGTAGGCTAGCTGTAGAATTAGTTACATTGCTCAAAGTATCACCAGTGAAAGAATAAACTTAAGTCTCAATAGTAAGTTAAACACAGAATCTAGTAAACATACACACACCAAAACACCACCACTTATCTCAAAAGTTAGCGTGGCTTAGCAGCACACAACCTCCGGCAGCTAGTGTAATGACTAGCGTGGTACTATTTGATATTTCTTATGTAATTTTCACTTTCATTGCTGGGTGCAGAAGACGAATTTCATGCACATGTAGTAGACAAAAGAGATTTATCTTATCTTCCTCAAATATAGGAAGCATATTCCGATGGTGGTGCTGTTTTGCCTTCAGGTTTAGTGAATTAACCCCCTTACCGGCCCTTTAAATTTCTTTTAGTTTGATATACACTTTGAACCAGAACAAGAAGTCGGCCATTTTAGTTTTTAGCATGCAGCCACATTTTTGTGGACTCAAATCCCATCTGCTGCAATCCTTTTTTTATTCCTTTGAAAGCATTCGTCTGTAAGTACTAGTTTAGCACAGACCAAGACTAATTTCTGTAAGTTAGTAAACTAAGATAAACCACATGTAAGCAAGTTATCAGCTTAGCCCCATGCCATGTATACTGTATACTGAAATCACTATACAACTGATGCATAGTAGGAATTTATACTATAGTGTATACTTTGATTGTGCATCTTGCTAACTGTATATTTTTGTTTGTGTTCTACAGTTTCACTCCTATTCATACTGTATATGATGGTGACGCCAAATAAATCACCAGGAGCTTGGACGCTATATCCTGACTCCCGTGTTCATTTGAATGGAGTTTGGTTTACTGCTGAATTGTGTACACGCACACACACAAGGAGCGCAGCATAGGTGTTATGCATGTAAGTAACCAACTAATTAAAGCTTTATAGTTTGTTCAAATTACACAAACATTGTTGTCCACCGATAGAAATATGGGGCATATAGTGACTTGTAAATTAATCATGGTTCAAACCCTTTCTCCTCCTTTCCATGTCGAAGTGTCCTTGAGCCAGACACTGAACCCCAATTGGTCCCAAAGACCAGGCTTGCCTGGCATGGCAGGTGTGTGTGTGTGAGTGAGTGTGAGTGTGAGTGTGTGTGTGTGTGAGTGTATGTATGTGTGTGTGTGTGTGTGTGTGTGTGTGTGTGTGTGTGTGTGTGTGTGTGTGTGTGTGTGTGTGTGTGTGTGTGTGTGTGTGTGTGTGTGTGAGCGAGCGAGCACTATATAAATGAAGTCAATTTACAGCTCAAATAATTCCAAGTATACTGTAAAAAAGTCCTTGTACCCTTAAGTCCAATTAGGGGAAAACAAATGTACCGGGACAGGACACAACTACTGTCTGCTGTTACCATGGTGATGGTGTGTAGACTGTGCTTCTCAGAATTCACATAGAGGTCGCCACAATTTTGAGGCTTCACTGAATTAAACAACTCTGCACATGGAGACTGAGGAGAAGGGGGCTTAGAAATCCTGGATTAGTGCGGCTAATGAAGAGAGAGCTTAACCCATTCAAACTGCTCAGTCGTGAAACGTGATCAAGTCAAATTTAGTGAATTTAGAGAAAAAGAGAGGCAGGAATGAAGAGGGGAAGGAGAAGGAGGGGTGATTTAGATAGGAAAGAGGTGAACAGTGAAGTCTTATTCAGTGTTCGTCCCAGTGCAAACAGATCTCGCACTTCTGCCACAACACAAGTACAAACCCATAAGAAGTACTAACCTCACCTGCATGTCTTTAGAGTGTGGGAAATATTAGAGCGTTGGGATGAAACATGAGGAGATTGTTTCCGGATATTTAGCTTGTCTTTTGGGGGGTTTAGTGACAACTTTATGTGTAAAACCTTTCCTACATAACTAACTAACTTACAGTATATCATTATGAGACATGGAGTTAAGTTGTAAAGAGTCACCGTGTTGCATTTAATACATACACATTAGGTGAAAGAATGAATAGGCTTTGTGAATGTCACAAATACATCCCCCAACTTAATGGAAACAAATCCAATTTTCATTTGTGACATTTAAAAATTGGCTTGACATTTAGATGAACTATGTTAATTAAAATCTATTTATTCTTAGTAAATAAATTGAATACAGAAGTGTTTTCCTTGGACAGTCTGGGCAACAAATTCCATTCAACCTCCCACTAAAAAAATGTAATGGATTCAAAATGACATTATTTCATACGTTATATCAGTCAAAACAGCTGTAAGGATGTGCAGTATTTACCATCAGTTACAGAAAAGTAAAGGTACATTCTGGCAAAATGTGTCACAGCTTATTGATCTTCAGTTCTGAGCCGTGATGGCATTTTGTGATCAAATCTCTGATCCTTCAAAATTGGATTTTCACTTCAGTGATGTTTCAAACTGCACATATTAAGACATTACAGCACGTTTCTGGTGAATGTCAAGATAAAGGAAAACATGTGGGTACATAGAGAATATGATGAAAGCAATACTAATATTTCACATGTCCATTCTGGTAGTTTTTGAAGCAACCAGAGATCACAAACAAGATGAAAACAAAACACAGGCACAACAGAAAAAAACACTTGCATGTACCCATCATTGGAAACACAGAGTGCTCTTCTGCTGCTTTGTCTCTCAGCCCTCTATGCAATCATTGTGTTCTGGCAAGCTGCAACAGAAAATGACAGTAATTCAGGTAATGAGAGTGAAATAGCAGGATGGGAGACAGAGGCTTAGTTGCTTCTAAAACTCGGTCTTCAAAAACCTTAAAACCAGGGTGAAAGATGGGAGGAAGGCAGGAAGGAGAAAAAAAGAAAGATATAAAGAAAAGATATGTCCAGTACTGCTGAGATATTGTCAAACAAGATCTAAAATGATTTTGTTCAGTTTTCCTGACCAGGATGTTTCGGGTCTGGCCTCTCTGAGCAGACGTGAAAGATGGTGAAACTGCTGTCTAAACGCTTATATTAAATCATATGACAAGATCTTCTCACTGGAAAACAAAGAGAAACGGATGAAGCAACTGCAGAGAAGATAATACAGGGAAATATTACGTCAAAACATCCAAACTATCGTTTGGAAAGACAAAGGTAGTTGTGAGAGTATTGACCATCATTAAGGATCAAAGATGGAAGAAGCTTGATGCTGTTATACTCATAGACAGTTAAAGAAATGGACAAAGTGATCCCGTTGCTCTGGACGGAGACCAGTGAAGTCCATTAGAAGCACTTTTCCGGTTAAGCTCGAGCATTACTGCACAGCTGCAAACTGAGAGAGACGACGTAGATGTGACGTGAGCAACGTGTCTGAATGTTGTAAGTCTTCTGGTAGCTGTGCCAAGAGAAATCTCAATCATTCCCAATCTTGCAGAGACGGAGATAAGGAGATAACATAGGCACAGGCTAATTATTGCTAACTAAAATGCTAGTTAACATTAGTAATTCAACTTAAACAACTAATGTAAGTCCAAACTGCCTGCGAGCTTCTCCTGTACTGTACAGTAATTCCTCTACTATGCGACAGTAGGTCGCTTGGTTATGACACAATCGTTAGCCTATTTTTATAAAAACGTCTGCTACGGAGCCATAACGTGAGATACAAGGTAATGGAGCCTTTTATACATTGTCGTGTTTCTTTAGAAATTAACACTGGACAAATAAAGTCTTTAAACGCTTCAGATGTAAAGTTATTCACTGTCAAAGTGACGCCAAAATGAATGAAATGCTAATGGTGGTGAGGAGTCTGGGAGCATTAAAATGGCGCCATAGCGCCTTCACTCTGTGGAGAGAAGCCTGCCCCCTTGGTTATACTGCCACAATACTTCTTAGTCACCAAGAACCTTGGCTTGTCTATAACATTTAACGTTTCTTTTAATATGAAACCGATCTTGCCCTGACCTTTACAGACTAGTTCAAGTTGTTAGACATTAACCAGACATTAGTCTTGCATTGCCAGACCTTCCTCCACAGCGCTGCGAAGGAGGGTCTGGATAGTCCACACAGCATTCCCGGGATGGGAGAAAAACGTGCTCCGTTTTATTGGCATTTCTTTAAACCAATCACAATTGTCTTGGTTGGTGCTAGGCACCGAGCGGAGCCACAGTGCCGCTGCAAAATAACCTCAGGAAGGAACTTGTTTGGGTGGAACGTGTGCGTTCAAAAGTTGTTTTAGTCGTGCAACAGAAAACTCAGATTGGACAGATAGTCTAGCTAGCTGTCTGGAGCAGTTAACCATAGTCCTCATAAATCCACCGGAGTTTAAAATGCCAACACGAAGAAAGCGGAAGGAAACGGACATCCGGCCGCAAAGGACAGCCGGCGGAATTTCCAGCAGCAACGGTTCAAACCCGTAAGTGGAACATCGTGGATATAGACTAACCAGACATTTACCCAAAAGCTGTCTGAATTAAATGGAAAATACCTTGTTTGTAACTGCCCTTTAGAACGACACAGAAGCATTTTCTGATCTGACGCCTCAATCAGCAGTACAACATCATTGTTAGATCTTGGTTAACCATAGAGGTTTGGAATCACAAAATGTTCATATGAGTCATTTCTTTTTAGCAAATGAAGTCACTCTCCTAATCATCATGCTCTTTCTTTGTCTGGACCAGTCAGTAACATTCAACACTCTTCCCAGTCAGTTCCTTGACCATCAGAAAGCACCACCTCAGGAGTTTTTGGATTTCAGAAATTAAAACTAGAGCTACGTTCCTGCTGTCAAAGTTCAGGTAAAACTCCTTGGTACCGAACAAAGTAGTTTGAAAAAATTACCACAGTGCAAAAGGGCCTTGCAGGAACATGTTTATATGTTGTTTACTTGCAGAAAACATCCACACCGCCAATGGTTCCAATGTGTCTGAGCACAGAATTTCCTTGGTTCACAGTTCAGGCGTTCAGCACAAATTTTTATCCTCTGGTGCAGGAAGCACTGAGAGTCATCTGAATCAAGAGGACAGAACCTGTTACTCCCCATTAATGATGCTCTGTATGTGTAAGCACTAATTAGCCTCCATTACCTTGGATAAGAGCTGCAGAGAGAGGAGAGCATCAAAATTTAATGAGCCTCTTGTAGCTGCTCTGAATCTTCGCTGTGTTTTAAGTGCTGTATCGAACCCCTGAACGCTCTCTTGCACAAACGCTACTGGTGCATTCAGATAAATAGGCAAGTTAGTTGATACAAGTGATATTAGGTCAAGGGAAAACATCATGTCTGCTTAATAAGGGCTGCCTGTTTCTGGCTGAGAGCCACTTGTAAGATAAATGTACTTATAGAAACACTTGTTGAGTTTGTGGACAACGTACACGCTCTCTGGGTGTCATTTTAATAAAGTGTTTTGGGAATCTCAGAAAGAAAAAAAACTATAAATGTTTGTGGTAGTGATTGCACACAGACCCGAACTTTAATGGGCTGAGTGTGGAGTCATGACCACCAATATTTGTGTGTTTTTTCCTGACTATTTAAGTTCATCTTGCAGTTCTCAGCACCTTGTGTTCTGTGAAACAAACTGTGTGGAAAGCTCTTTCTTTTGTTAAAGTAATCTTTCATGCTGTCAGGTTTGAGATTTTAAGGACAGGGGAAGGCACCGAAGAAATGTTTCCCCTGTCCCTGTAGTTGAACATGATGGATTGAAATTGTCTTTCTTTGTTGTTTATACCTGTTGAGAAATGGATTAGCCCACACAGTTCTATTTCATTTTAAGTGCTGCTTGCTCATCATATGCGCATTTACATTCACTTGTGTATAATGTTTACAATATAGTGTTGTGATATAACACATACACTTCGCTTTATGCGGATTAAACACATAACATACATGTAAATTAGTGGGCTGGGTGGTGTATTTTGACAAAGCCAGGCTAGCTGTTTCCCTCTGTGTTCAGTCTTCATGCTAAGCTAAATTAGCTGGCTGCTGACAGTGGTGTATACTGTGAAATGTAATTCAGTCAGAGACTCCTGCATCAAGGAATTGACCACATTGGTAAAACGGTTGAGATTTGGCATGAAAAAAAAGCCTTTGCTATTTTAGGGAGTTCTCAAAAATGACATGGCACAAAAGAGAATACTACTAATCATTATTTCAGTCCAAAAGGATATTCAACTTGCAATGGTATATGGTTTTTGCTTAATAAATACCTTACATGATTAATAGATTATAAAAATTGCTGTTGGCTGATTACGTATTTGAATAATGTGTTTCAGCACTAGATTATTGATATTTTTTGCCTTTTTAACTAAAAATAATCCTAAAATAACTCTAAAACTACTTCATATAAAGCTTGTTTTTATCCTTTAATACAGCTTTTTTTCTCTTTTGCCTTTCTCAAATACTGTACTGATTAGCAAAATTTCAATTGGATTTAGAATTGATGAAATCTAACAGATATCCAACCCTAGAATGATGGCATCTTAACCAGGTTTCTCAGATTTTCAGGGTTTGAGTAATTGTTTCTAACCCAGTTATGACACTTACAAATATCGACCAGAAATTCTGATTACTTTAGATCGCCTCTCGAAAAAAACGTTATCAAAATGGTGACATTTTCCATATGAGGCCTCTGCTTTGGAGGATTCTGCAGTGTTTGATGAGTATCTGATAAACCTTCATAAAGACCCGCACACACTTCAGACAGACAGAGCGTCTGCCTCCGGGGCCACTAATGGACACAGAGAGCAGCAGAGATCAATACAAGCAGATATACACACACACAGCTGAGAGAGAGAGAGTCTAACTGGAACAGATTAATGGACCTTGCGGATGCCTGTAGTTTGTATTGCAAGTTGTGAAAGGGAAATTAGCCATTGGTATGTGCGTGTGTGTGGGTCTGTGCATGCTCATTAACAATGCTTATTAACAATAAAGCAAGTTAAAAGAGGGTTCATACATTTAATTGTCCATTCCTATTCATGGTGCCCTGTTTTTTCTAAGGCACTATTTCATAATGTGAGAACCATGGAAAGCATCAAGTGGCGAGAGAAAGAAAGAGAGTTTATCAGATTTTTGCTGCTTCATACCTATAGAGAATATTAACAATTTTATTAACAATTAACAATTTTAGGAAGAACTTTAGGCCTGTTTAAACAAATCTGTCATAGCACTTAATGATTGATTTCATCGACTGACAGTGATTGTACCTTACATCCAATCTAATTTACACTGCTGATAGACAAGAGGGAGGAACACTTGGTTGGCAGGAGACGCATGGCAGCAGGCGAGAGTGTGTAGGAGTCCGTACTTGTAAGTGTTTAGCCTGGCACCATTTGTGACCTTAGCCCTAGCTAGCAGCATGTATATTCTTTTCTACTGTAGAAGAAAAGTGGAGAGCATCACTGTAAAAGCAACTGACACATTTGGGATTTAAACGTTGGTTTGAACCCTGGGCAAACATTTTATCATTTCTGTTTTTGAAAATATGTTTGTACTCTTTACAAAGACCTTAAAGTATTAAAGCTGTAACAACTCGTGTAGTGAGAAAAAACTGATGATAGACTATAGGCATTATTTTAAGACTCCCTCCTACATGCATCTTGCAAGGAGGTGAAGTTGTGCTCTTAAAGGGATACTTCCCTGATTTAGCATTCAGCTTTGTATCAGTAGAAACCCGGTAGTATTTCTGAATGGCCGTGCTTCCCTCCCTCATATCCCCCTGAGAGGGGAGATCACTGCATTGGGGGGTATGGAAAACATTCCTCCAATGACGCAAAATGACGATTTTTGCGTCATTGGAGGAACTTTTGGCCAGAGGCAAAGGACTACAGCCAGTATTAGGAGCTACTTCTGCATATTTTCAACCCGCCCATCACCCGAAGCGAGCCGATCTCACCCGGAAAAAAACGAAATGCCAGCCATCTTGAATCTTCGCTAAACAGGGCTCTCTCTTCTCAGCAGCAAACTTTTACAAAATGATGTGCATTCAAACTACCGCACATGTGTACAACCGGGATACATCGCTACAGATCGGAGAATATGCAGGAAACGTTATTACAGATGGAATAATCGGCACACTACGAGAGCTTCGCCTGCACGAAGACCAGCACGGAGACCAGCGGACTCGCTCGATGCCCCGAGCCGGGTAGGGGACACCCTCTTCTTCAGCTAGGTGGGAAGCTAACGCTAGCCGGCCACCTGTCCCATCCATCCTGTTTGCAAGTGTCCGTTCATTAAACAACAAACTGGACTACATCCAACTTCAACGAAACTCCCAACGCACGTTCAGAGACTGCTGTGTTTTTGTGGAAACATGGCTAAACACCAGTGTAACAGACTATCCAGCTCCTAGGCCTGCTAGCCCTCCGAGCTAGAGATGCTCTGTCGCCGGGTAAGAGACCCGTGAAGGTGGGCTGTGTTAACACGGACTGGTGCAGAAATGGGGTGATTTGTATCTGGAGATATTGTATTTGGAGTTTGTGACTGTTACACGCCGACCATTCGACATTCAACGCTAATTCACAGCTGTGTTTATACTCGGTGTTTACAGCCCAAGCGCTAATGCTAGTATGCGTTAGCTGAACTTTATGGAGCCTATATACTGTGTGTGTGCACTAAATGTAGCCTGTTTCGTATGTCATTTTTATATAATGTCGTTTTTATATATTTTAAATGTGTAACACCACTTGAGCCACGATGAAACGTTGTTTCGTGTATATGGTTGAAATAACAATAAAACACATTGAGTTGAGTTGAATGCCTCACTGTCTTGTCTGTCTGTCAAGCGGTAGGCGTGGCTTGGGAGTGGACTCAAAGCAGCGAAGCAAAGTGCATTCTGGGATTTGGTGTCTTTCATCCATATGAGCCCAAAACACATTTGGTGGCTTTTCTCGGCCTAGAAGGCACCAATTTCAATTTTTTTTCACATTTCTGCTACATAAGTGACCCAATTTAAAGATATATTCAGCTTTCCAGAGGTGAAATATGCCTTTAAGTCTTAAAAAATATTGAATATCTGATGGGAACTCTTGTTCTTTTCAGGGAAACAGTCATGGCTTCACGTGTGTGTGTGTGTGTGTGTGTGTGTGTGTGTGTGTGTGTGTGTGTGTGGGTGTGTGTGTGTGTGTGTGTGTGTGTGTGTGTGTGTGTGTGTGTGTGTGTGTGTGTGTGTGTTATCAGAGCATTACTAAAGTATATTGTATGTGATAATGCTTTCTGCTGTCCTATTTTTGCAATCATGTACACTTTACTGGTAAACTTTTAAAGACCTAAAACTTGCTCTGGACATGCAATCCATCAGTGAAAAAAGAGAAACTCCCAGATCACCTTTTTAATAGCTTGCTAACTCCCTAATTTGATGTGTTTGCCAAGCAGACACAAGCTTGTAGGAGGCGATGACACGTACAGTTCAGCAGGAGTTTTTGACCACCACACTAAATTATTTTCTGGGGGGACATTAATTATATTCATATGCCAGTGTCGCCTCCTGTTTGTCTTATCTATTACTATCAGTGATATGGATGAAAGTCATTACACTGAGTGATGAGTTTGTGTTCGCCTGGTTTACACAGGAGTTCAATTACAGCATATAGATCTACTTTCAGCTAATGTTTTCTGAAGACAAACAAACCTCCAACTTAATGAGCAGCTCGCTAGAACAAATTTGGACTAAATTGAATTAGACCTCGTGCTGATGCTGCCCATGCTGAGTATTCTGCAGACTTGGCCGTTTGTCAGTGCCACCGAAGTGATGATGTTAACGTGACTTAAAAACAAATCTCGCCGCGTAAGGAGCTCAGGACCCTGGTCATGAAATGTACCATGCAATTATACGTCCTTTTAAGTCTCATAGCAATTATTGTTAGCTATCATCAGCCACACAAAGCAGCAGCCACTTCACCGATGGACTGAAGACTGCTTCCATTTGTCACTGTCACACACACACACACACACACACACACATACACACACAGGACGGACAATACAATACAATACATACTAATACACACACATAGAAACATAGATGCACAAATGCACACGGCAATGAAAATATACAAGGGTCCATGCCCAAACACAATTTAGTGTTATAATAAACTTTCATTATGGCTCCTAAGTGGACGTCTTTTGAACGTTTAACAGAGATGCTAATCTATGATGTCTTTTGGACGTGTCTTTGCTCAGTGGGAAGCACTCACAATGGAGTATCCTATTCAAACTATCTAAGCGCCTGGTGCAGGTGCGTAGGGCGTGTAGGAATCCATTTTTGCAAGTTTAATGGGGGAAAAAAGGGTCTGTGCGCCAGGTGCATGGTGCAAAAGGGTTGTACTTAGTGTCTTAATCATAGGTGTGTTTTGGGCGTAACATACAATAAACCAATCCGTGTCATCTCCCATTCCCTTTAAAAGCTAGGCGCGTTTGTACCTTGGCGCACTGCTATTATGATGACAGATTTGCTAAGCAGGAAGGAGAGATTTTCAGGAGAAGAAACTGATCTGCCGTCAAGTTAAAGCACGTGAACAGATCATATATGGCACGAGCACTATGCCACCAAAACTCCACGAGGTGAAGAAGGAGTTAAAATAACAATGAAATACTGCATTACACCACGTTTTTGTTGGTCAGTGGCGCGATCGCTTTCCGCTACCTCAAGATAGCAATACGCCAAGAATGCACCTGAACACACCTCCCTGTATGACCAGCACGCCCATGGGCGCTGAGATGGGAGCAGGTGAATTTGCTATTTAAACGACGTGGGCGCTGGACGGGAAACAGTTGCTTCGGTCTTAAACTAGCAAAGACACTTGCGTCGGGCTTTGCGCTGGGTGCAAGATAGGGCCAACAGCCAACAATGGAGTATCCTATTTTAACTGGCACCTGCCAGTCTATAAGTAACAGATTTTTTCCTGTGGCCATAAAATTGCTGTTTAATTTTATGTTTTCAATTACACGCCATTGGCATCTGCAATGAGGCTCCAAAGGTCCAAACTAAGACTACTAAAATCTATAATTTACTTTTCTATATTTCAGGCAGCAAATCCCCAAATGAAGTGACTCTGACTGGAGTTTGATCTGGTCTCTTCTGGCTCCTCTGGCCTCGGACTCCAGGGTCTATAATGTCACATGATCACTGCCTCTGGTCCTCTGTGTCCTCTCAGCCCTGATCTCCCTCTTCATAAACAAAACGGTACATTTAGTTTACACAGGAAAACATAATTTATTTCCTGGTGATCTCAACATGAGCTTCTGTTTTTTTAGATCATAAAACAGACACACAAAGAGAAAGCCCCACAGACATTTGTAACTGCATCCATGGATACTGTCGGCTAGGTAACAGGGAAAATGCTTTATTGCAATACAGTATTGTACATGACTGACAGACAAGAGACACAACAACAATACACTGTAAACATCCATTGAAGGTTTAGTCTTATAGTATTCAAGACTCATTTTTGTCTAAATTAGAATTAAAGTTTGCCGGTTTATAGTCACATTCATAGTTAGTGTGTGTGTTTTGGTGGGGGTAAACTCACCTTCACCCATTTCCTTGACCCAGTTTCAGTGTTGTGTCTCCGCTGCACCTTTTTAAAGCTGAAGGAAAAGAAATCCCATTTAAATCCCCCCAACATGTCTGACCTTCTCTGCTGCCCCTCCATGCACGCACACACACACACACACACACACACACACACACACACACACACACACACACACACACACACACACACACACACACACACACACACACACACACACACACACACACACACACACACACAGCATGTTGTCCTCTTTCTGCCTGGCTTCACCACAGAATTTGGGCAGAACAGTTGAATTATTCAATATTACCGCTCCCGCCAAAACACACACACACACACACACACACACACACACACACACACACACACACACACACACACACACACACACACACTGTGTGACTGGAGTAGATTGAAGAAGAGGTGGAAATTACAAGTCACCTCACTGATTTAGTCCGTTCACTTCTTTTCATTGTCCTTTTTTTTTCTTTTCCACCATTCCAATATGTCCCTTTTTTCAAGGATAACTCCTCAAACGACTAAAAGTAGCCTATTTCATATTTTATTTTTTACAGAATTTGTTGTTGTGCTTACAGTGATACTATAGACAGAAGTAAATATGTGTATATATATATATATATATATATATATATATATATATATATATATATATATATATATATATATATATTACTGTAATACTAAATCCAATGAGTATGTAAGGTAAAAGGGGTCAATCATTGTGAGAACTATCAGCAGCTCCACATGGCTGCACTTGTTTTTGGTTTGACAGGACATTTGTTTGGTTCAATTTCAGTTCAGTATATACTCCTGTAGTTAAAGTACAGCCATATATAATCTTTGCTAAAGTAAAAGGTTCATATAATTAAGATCATACATGCAAATTTAAAATTTAAGTCTCTCATTAAGTGATGCAAAATTATAGAGGGTGTGCAAACGTGTGTCTCCAGTCTATAAAGCTGGATTTCTGAGGACTATGGTTAACTGCTCCTCAGATCTCTGCAGGGTAAATCCAGACAGCTAGCTAGACTATCTGTCCAATCTGAGTTTTCTCTCGCACGACTAAAACAACTTTTGAACGTGTACACGTTCCACCAAACAATGTTCCTTCCCAAGGCTTTTTTGCAGCAGCACCGTGCCTCCGTCCATCGCTTAGCGCTGGCCCATTACAATTGTGATTGGTTTAAAGAAATGCCAATAAACCAGAGCACGTTTCTCTCCCATCCCAAAATGATGTGTGGACTAGCCAGACTCCCTTCCGCAGCGCTGTGGAGGAAGGTCTGGCAAGACTAGTCTTCCGCTATTTTAGGTACATATGCATCAGAATGCGTTACTAAGCGATCGATGCGCCATTGCAGAGCCAAGAAGCATTCCGGTAATAGATTTTTTTTTAGGCTTCTGATTGGGCAACATGGGTTTATGATTAGGGTTATATCACCGCCTGTTGGTTTGGCATGCTCTTGACAGCAGTTCAATTGTGTTTTTTGTTTTTTTTTAATTTAGATAGAGATTTTTGAAACAAACTTTGACACAGGATACTTTTGTTTGTTTTCTGTTTCCTACCAACAATCACAATTGGCTTATTTTGACCACTACCATGATCGTTCCCTACTGTAACATACGCAAAGTACTATTTTTTTTTTAACACAAAGCATGATCCTTCCCTAAACCCAGCCAAGTGGTTTATGTGCGTAAACCTAACCAAACCTTAACCATAGCATTGGATAATCTTAAACGATAATCTGCCGTTTGGGGGGTCGGATCAGAAAATGTATTTTCTTTTATATAATTTGGAAACCCTGTTGTCCAGTTGTGTTGCAGCAGCCAGAAGCAATACAGTGTGCCAATGTCCACTTTGCATATGAGTTCAGCCTCTCTCTCGAAGTTCATCAGTTAACTGCAAATGTGTGTTCAATATGCTTGAAAAACACAAACAATGTTGGCAAAACAGTTAAAAATCACAATGGAAATGTGAATAATGAAGAGCAGACTTTAATATGCTTGTTTGAACCATGATGGAGATTGAAACGTGACGCAGCACCATCTAGTTTTTATATGTGGTTATCCAGCCTAGTGAGTGCTGGCTTTTGGAGGGCCGACGTGACAGACAAACAAAAACAAAACAGTGGCCCTGTAAAAATACATTTTTCAAATTCTCAAAATTCTTTTTTTATTGGCAATCTTTTTAAAAAATTTTTATGCGTGACAAAAAAACAAAATGATGTGAGCACTTCTGGACCTAACTAACCTTCCACTGTTGTGCGGCCTTGTCGTCTTTGTCCCTCGACATGCTTTTTCTTTCTCGACAATGAAGCGCTCTCCATCTCTGGGTTGTTATTTTGGTTTGGTTTTCTCCCCTAAGGCCAAGCTTATCAGACAGACCCTAAAGTATTGACGCCAAAATCCCAGTCTAGTTTCTTTGCACTTCTCAGCAGGTGGCCACACACACACACACACACACACACACACACACACACACACACACACACACACACACACACACACACACACACACACACACACACTTCAATGGTGATGTCCTGAGGGACAACAGCGAAGGAAAAAAAACAAAAAAATAATACCACTCCATGGAATTACAGAGCATTCTGTCTTCTGTTTCAGATTCTTCTTTAACCTCCAGCTATCCTTCCAACAAGACAGATTTTGTAGCCTGTGGTTCATCACAGCAAACACACACACACACACACACACACACACACACACACACACACACACACACACACACACACACACACACACACACACACACACACACACACACACACACACCTAATAAATGAATCCTCACCAAACACTGCAGATGTCACCGCTGGGCTGATGACATCCGGTCTGCCAGCTTATAGCTTAGATATAATTACATTCACTGTAGAAATATGACCAAATATGTTGTTACTATAATTCTTAACACACAACACCTTTAGAGTAGCAAGACAACAGTAAAAACAAAAAGCATGTTAATGGTGAATAGAATTATGTAACTTGCATCTAAAGATACCACCTTTTGTAGTACTTGCTGAACCAGGAAACAACATGAGACACTATGTAAATTAAATTCTCAGTCATCCAAGTGTGATGATATCTCAAAAGCAGATTTGCCCTTTGAAGACATTTCACCACTCATTCAAACGTTTTCATCATTTCGACTGATTGGTATAAGTCCTTGCTGCTACCACCGTGCATGTGATGTACATGTGTGGCTATATGCATCAGAGTCAGAGCAGCAGATGGTCCTTTTATGTCCTGATAGAGTGTTCACACCTGAAGACAAAATCTAAAGACCTGTGGCAGATATTCAGGCAGAGATATAAAATATAAAAGCTAACTACCTGTGGCATTTATTCAAATGAACAACAGATGGTACAGAGCAGATAAAGGAGCAGCTGAAAGGAGAGATAAGGAAACTCCATGTGGAGTCTGTTTGGTGTCCTGGGGTCTCATTTATAAACGTGGCGTACGCACAAAACGGGGCTGAAAATGTGCGTACGCCACGTCCCACGCAAAAGTTGTGATTCATAAAAAAATTGACAGGAGAATGTGCGGTCCTCCACGCAAACTCTGACCCATGCGTACGCACATTTTGGAGACAAAATAGGAATTGGCAACGCAGATGGTGAGGTGGTGAACTGAAGTCACGCTGTAGAAAGTAAATGGGAATAACGATTAATCGTAATATTTCCAAGTATTGATGCCTCACGTACATTTTTTCGCTCCATCGATACGATCCAGCAGTGTTATTTGCGCTTGTACTGAGGGATAATTGTGTCTCACCGTCAGATTGTCCGCTACGGAGCGCAGGAGGAGGAGATGGCCCGACTGCATGGAATACAGGATAGCATTGAATACCCTACCATTAGATAACGGCAGAACACAGTGTAAATAACTAAATATCTGTCTTTAAAACTGTGCATATGCATGCACGGCTGTATTTACAGACTTTGACATTTGATGAAAATACAGCCTTTAAGATCTCACGCAATCGTTACCCTTAATGTCCTCGTTATCGGTCCGAACTTTAATACTGTTTGTGATCAAACCTGCATGAAGAAAAGTGTGTTTGCCTATTAGAATTTCTTTCGTCTTCAAATTGTATCTCGGGGTGGAGGACGCCACCAGTTGATGATGTGATTTTGGCAAGGTGTTAACAATCACAAATTGCTGTAAACATATAAATACTGGTGTGACCCCGTGCGTAATGCTGCATGTTGGCACTGCTGGCCCTGCAGGAGGACTACGCCAATGGAAGAATCAGGAGAGAAAGAGAATTCAGGGACCATGACGATGACTGGCTAATATGCCGATTTTAAATTCCCTAAAGCTGAGCTCTTGAATCTATGTACTGAATTGGGTCCAGTAGGGCAACGCATCAGAACCGTGCCATCCCGGTCCAAATACAGGTCCTCGCAACTCTGGGGGAAACCGGCTGTTTCCAGAGGGAAATGTTAGACAGCTAAGTGTTTTTTTAATAAATATTATATATAATCTTCAACTTCATCATAAGGCTTGTTTGGATATAATATATAGTTGTGTTAAATCTTATTACGTCTGGTATATTGAAACTGTCCCCGAGTGCCGTAATGCCTGCTGTTTTGGACGTATTATTAATACATGTAGTTATAGATCAGGTTTCCCTACACTGTGCAAGAACAGGCCGAAATTATAATTCAATTTGGAGCAATTCTTGAACGTCTGAGAGGTTTTTTACTTTTTCTCTGCCAGTCATCATGATTCGGTGTAACAACAGCCAGGGTCATTCATATACTGATCAGCATTCACGAGGTGCTTTGCATTTACTATTTATGATTAAAAATGGGCGTGTACAGGGCGGGATAAGAGGCTGATCCACGTACGCACACTTGTAGGTAATCTCTGATTTATAAAGGGAACATTGCTTACAGGTGTGCGTACGCACGGTTTAATAAATCAGATTTTATTTTGGCGTACGCCATTTTGGGCTTTTGGGTGTACGTACACTTTTAGTAGGGATCCTAAGCACCCCTGATCTAAACATCTCAGTGTGTTGGTGGACGGTTCAGGGGACATGAGCCACTCTCAGTTTTCAGTATGACACATAGTAGAGGAAAGTGTGACATCAATTTCAGTACAAATGAATAAAAAGTCAGAATATTTCTTCTTCTTAAAAAAAAGAAGAATCATTTCCAGTCAATGCATAACGACCAAGCGCGTTTTAAGACAACACTACCCTTTTGAAATGTACGCACTACACAAGTGACTACATAGGGTACAGTGTACTGCATATAAGTGTAGAAGAAGTATCCAAATTGAGACACAGCATTAGTCTTAAGTGTGTGCACCCCATGCCAGCCCCTCACAAAGCAGCAGAAGAGACTGTAAAAAGAGGACAGATGAGAGATGGGTGGATTGAAAGACGGAGGGGAAGATGGAAGGATAGATGGAGATGGAATTCAGACAGGAGGTGAGGAGGCGGAAAGCAGTTTGAGAACTTTCCGCACAGTGTAGAGTTACAGAGGGGCAACTAGGCATGTGTGTTCATGTTGTGTCTATCCATTTGGAAAGCTCATAACTGGTGTGAATGCGTGTATGTGTGTGTGTGTGTGTGTGTGTGTGTGTGTGTGTGTGTTTGTGTGTGGGTGGGTGGAAACAGTATGCTACGATAAGGTTTCTGCTTCACAGAAGTTTGGAGAAAACCACCAGAAGCACAAACTAAAAAAACTGCAGTTTAGAGGATTTTGAAACTAAAATGTAGCTGTTTTTCACAACCACACACTCTCTGCTCTCCGCCTGCTTTCTGCTTCACATGACCTCCATTGAAGAGGGAAGCAAAGTCTTCCAGTAACATGATGTCATCTCTGAATAAAACATGTTGCAGTAGAGCAGGAGTTCTCTGTCGGAGGAATGATCTCATCCTTTTACAGGAAAGATCTCCGGAGCACAAAAAGATTTAAACGCCAGTGTCATCACCATATCACATCAGATTTAAAAATATACTGGGGCTTCAATTAAATGGATGGGGATATGAACTTGCGCGCACACACACACACACACACACACACACACACACACACACACACACACACACACACACACACACACACACACACACACACACACACACACACACACGACTCATAACACATCATGAAATCTTAAAGATACACTCCCTGATTGTGTCAGATTATTTTAGAGTGCTCCATAGCTGCACCAAATCCCTAAATTTCCTCCCACTGGTGAAGTTTCAAACCTGGCCACGCCAGCTGTTTCCCCCCATGTTTGCAGTTTTTATGCTAGGCTAAGCTAATGGCCTCCTGACTCCAGCTTCATATTGAACCAGACACAATTGAGAATGGTATCGATCATCTCTTCTCACTCTCGGAAAGAAAGTGAATAAGCATATTTCCGATGATGTTGATCTATTCCTTTAGGGCACATTTTTAGATTGCATTTCTCTGTTCCCCCACTCCTAAAGCTGCGTGAACTTTCTTCCACGGATGAAAATATCAACAATGAGCTGGGAGGAAATTTGGATTCTGAAAATAAATCTATTTTGTTCCATGTAGTGTGAACTGAAATACAAAAACTGTACCAAGCATGCTTTTTGCATGCTTTTTGCTAGAGGATCTTTGAAAGTTGTTTGTTTGTTTGTTTGCCTGTGACACACACACAAACACACACACACACACACACACACATAATGACCATGGAAGCATGATGTGCAGCCAGCTCACTCATTTCAGTTTGGCACAAGAATAGCACCGTACAATTAGAGAGTGATGTGAAATCACACTCGAGGCCAAGCTGTGCAGGTGCAAAAGGATTGAAATGCTAACACAGCGTCCTCAAAACAAACAAATAAGGTAAAGAAATATGGGGAAAAAGAAGAAAAAAAGCCAATCAAACCAGGCAAACTGACATCTGAACCTGCACAATCAATTTCACTGCTGATCATTTTAGTCGAGCAATCAAACTAATGAGAGCAAAGAGGAGAAATTGAACATGTAGTAATTACAGGAGTACATCACGACCTCCTGCTTACGTACAAGGCCTGCCCAGGAAGTGACACGTAAGAGAGCAGCCACTGGTTAATTACTATTGACCCTCCGCTGTCGTCCCTCTGGGCGTCAGCCTCAGTCGCTCCTGATGCTAAAATAATTAATGCTGTCGCCGTCATCCCCGGTCCCTGTAGCCATGGTAATGAGAAGACCCCCTGGGTACCCCTGTGGTTGTCAAGCAGCAGTTAACCAATGAGAGTCTGTGTGTGTGTGTGTGTGTGTGTGTGTGTGTGTGTGTGTGTGTGTGTGTGTGTGTGTGTGTGTGTGTGTGTGTGTGTGTGTGTGTGTGTGTGTGTGTGTGTGTGTGTGTGTGTTGTGAATGATTTAAGGTATGACTTTAAGCTGCAGGTAAAAGGATTCAATCATCTGCCTATCAAATGGTAGGCATCCTGTGATTCTTGTCAACTAAGAATCAAGTTGAACAAAATAAAAATGAAAGGTAAGTTAAATCAAATCATCTTGTTGGTGAAATGTGAAAGCTGATGGTAAACTCAGGTGAGATTCAGAAATATCTCCACCTTAAACAGTGGTCTGGGTTTTCCACTCCACAAAAGGCTGAGCAACATGATCGGTTGAATGTGTCACAATATTGTCATCAGGATTTTCAAGGGTAATTGGGACAACCAGAATCTAAACCAGAGTGCAGAGTCGAGTATAACGAGATGTTTGTATTTTCTGTTTTCTATAATTACAACAAAATATGGGAAACTGAAGGTGTCTAAACCTTCAGTGATTGAATTTCTATAACCTCCACAAATGTGTTTGTGCACCGTGAACACCTTGAACATTAAGTGCCACTCAGCACAATTAGGTTTAAAGCTGCTGTGTGTGTGTGTGTGTGTGTGTGTGTGTGTGTGTGTGTGTGTGTGTGTGTGTGTGTGTGTGTGTGTGTGTGTGTGTGTGTGTGTGTGTGTGTGTGTCTTTCCTTTTTAAGTGGCTGCAGTCACCGTGAAGGTCCTGAAGCAGCTATTGTGTCACTGCTGAACAACTGGCAGCTGAAATCAGAGTTCCAGTCTAGAGATGACAAATAGAATCAGATATAACAAAACCCTTTACTTTGTTCACGGCGGCCGATTAATAGTTGTTATAAAATCGCCTAAAATTAAAATCTTTTCTGAGCTCCAGCATTTTGGGAAATGTGAGTCTTACCCAGAGTCAGATGACAAGATCTGTTTAATCTCTGTGCATTCAGAACACAGCCTCCACCCTTCTGATTCAGATTTTGAAGGAAAGGGACAAACACAAACTGGATGCACACTTCAGTATAGTTTAAAATATCCTTGTATCCTGTAGCATGAAGCTATATTAGCAGCAGTTCTGCCTGTGATCATCTTGCACTGTTTCAGGTCACATTGATTTTTGTTTCAGTTCTCCACAGTAATCTCTTGCACTCTCCACATGTCTGTTGTCCTCTTCTTCCACTGCTTTCATATTTGTCAACGGCTATTATGGATTTAATTGCAATAAATATGGGGGCCAAACAATTTGTGACTTGAAATGCACTTGAAAAGGATTATGGGATACTTGACGTGTATGTGCGTGTGTGTATGTGTGCATTCCCATTTGAATCCAAAGGTGTCCTGGTGGTCCTCTGTTTCCTGTTGGAGCCTCTAATCCTTTTAAATCAGCTTTGTTAATCCCACTTTCTTCTCACAGCTGCTGTGGCTTCATGCAGGCACATACAAGCATGCTTACCACTGTGCATGCGGGCTGCGTTTTCTGCCTTCTTCACAGTAACACTGACATTTTTTGAAATATGCTTGTTTGCTTGATCAATATCAGTTTCCTCTGTGTGCATCCAGAGAGCTCAGAAACATTAAGTCTATTAACATTTGCCGAGAGGCAGTGTACACTTTGGACAGGTTGGGACAAGAGCATGATCTCGTTATTCCGATTTTTATGAAAGTGGAAAACGTGTGGTGTGGTGCCTAATTTAACTTGAAAGTGTACAAATACATAAGGTTGGTTGAATGAAAATACTCCTCTTAAAGGTATAGTGGAGGATTTTCTTTTTCCAGGTGGATCATCAAGACTATTGGTCCTCCTAGTTGTCAATCATTCTGGGTAAGGGTGCTCCGATCGATCGGCCACCGATCGGTATCGGCCGATAATGGCTTTAAATAGTTTGATCGGTGGTCTCCATAAAGGCCGATCAGATAGGCCGATCAGATGATGCACTACCACGGATGTATTAAGAGCGCACTACTCCTGAGAACATTTTCAAAATGGCGGCGTCCCTACATTCAGCGGTCTGGCAGTTCTACAAGGTGTCTGAACGGTGGCAGAACAGGAGTTGGCCCGCGGCCGCGGAACGAAGGCGGTAGGAAGACGGCTACTGCTTTTAAAAGCGGCTGCCACCGGTGGTGCTCCGGCAAACGTGTTTGTGATTACACCATTCTGACGCTTCTACTGCCTCTGGAGCACCGCTGGTGGTCCGCCGACTCATTGCTATCTGGGAAAAAGACGATACACTAGCGAGTAGCAACGTGTGTACCGAGGAAATACCACGAGGCGGAAATATCCAAAGACATTTCAACACCACCAACCTCATCAGACATTTGAAGGTTAGCCACAGAAAGGAGGATGAGGAGTTTTCAAAGTTAGCTAACGCTAAGGCAGAGCGGAGTCGTGTAGCTAGCAGCTCCGGCGCCGCTCAAACAGCTGTTTCGCCGTGTATGTGTGTGTGTGTGTGTGTGTGTGTGTGTGTGTGTGTGTGTGTGTGTGTGTGTGTGTGTGTGTGTGTGTGTGTGTCGGTGTCGGTGTGCGTGTCGGTGTGACTGACTGTGTGTGTCTGTGTGTGCAACAGCTGTTTCGCCGTGTGTGTGTGTGTGTGTGTGTGTGTGTGTGTGTGTGTGTGTGTGTGTGTGTGTGTGTGTGTGTGTGTCGGTGTCGGTGTGTGTGTGTGTGTGTGTGTGTCGGTGTGACTGACTGTGTGTGCTGAAGAAATGTGCAGTGATTGAAAAAAAAAAAACTAAAAAAAAACTAAAGTGTGTGGCAAAATTTCCCAAAACTCCCTGATTGACTTAAACTCTCTATATGAGATAAGGACTCTGAAGAAAGCCCAGTCAGTCCTGGCTGATATAACCCCCCCTCTGAACAGCGACAAGATGTTTCCGTCTGGCCGCAGATTCTGTCTGCCAAAATGCAGGACAAACAGACATAAAAACTCTTTTGTTCCTCCTGCTATAGGCTTTGTAAATAAGTCATTGCGAGATGTGTGTGTAGTTTGTATTTATTTTGTCTATTATTGATGGGGTTTGTTTTCTGTATAGTCTATGTGTTGTTTATGTTGCATTCTATTGCTGCACAACGAATTGCCCCTCGGGGATAATAAAGGCTCCTTGAACCTTGAACCTTGAAAGGACATTTTTTAGATTTTGAGCTAGGACAGAAAGCCAAACAGTTACTGATACATTCTCTAAACATGTGTGACTGTTATGTAATGGCGTAATTTTCAGTTCATAAAAGTGATCGGTGATCGGTTATCGGTATCGGCCGATACGTCTTCCAGCAATCGGTGATCGGTGATCGGCCTCAAAAATCCTGATCGGAGCACCCTTAATTCTGGGATATGTTTACGTAAGGCCGAACGTGCCGTGACAGGTCAGCGAGCAGACAGCCACAGTGTCCGACCATAGACAGTATATAAAAGCCTCCGACCGCGGCGCTGCCTTCCCGCTCTCGGCGATAGCTTGTTTGTTGGCCTGTATTATGCTAAAGTTAGCTATAGAGATAAATAGCTATAGAGATAATAGATAAATAGATTTCCACTTACCGGTGGCGAGTCTGACATAGTGGAAAAAGTGCAAATCTTCTTTTGGAAAGTAGGCTTGTAGAGCCATGCCGACAGCAACTTGTAAACAGAGCGTGCACGAGGAGAACTAGGCTTGTGCATGCTCTCTCGTGCACACGTTTAATAGGCGTTCCCTCTCAGGAGCATTTTTTCAAAAAGTGGAGAGGGCGGTTCTTTTCTGAAATTCGGGAAAATCCTCCATTATACTTTTAAATACTTGATGAAGTGTAAAATTCCTTAAAGGAATACGCCACCGTTTGTTGAAATAGGGCTTATCACGGTCTCCTCTAGCTGTAGATAGGTGGGCCAACACATTTTTTTTTTCAACCGAGACCCCATTTCCCCATGCATTTGTGTCCAAAATCTTTGATATTGGTCCAGTATTGAGCGAGATCACAATGACGGGCCAGGGCGAACCAAGCTGTAATGTAACCTAATGAGGCAATTGTGCAGCCTTGCTTTTTGTCCACTGAAAGTGATTTTGTTTTGCTACTGACAAGCTCAGATTGTTACTAAAAGTGTCTGACAACATTATCGATCTCAGGACGTGACTTGTTGTCGGAAGACAGCGTTCTGAAGAGTCGAACGCCAGTCAAGACCTGGGGTCCAGGTTGAAAAAAACCTTTAACCTTTAACTAAAGAAATGGAGAGAAAAGGAAGGATAAATGGATGAGAGATATAAAAGCAAAGCAGCCACTTCTCTCCCTTTTTCTCATTCACCTAATCTCTTTCAAATATTCTCTCCAACTCTCCCACCACCCCCCTTCCCAAAGATCTGTTTATGGAGGCAAAGGCTTTGAACCCCATCTTTATAGTTCAGAGGCTGTGAGGTGGCAGCTGCTAATGTCAATGCTAATGACTGTTCGCCAACCTGGTGAATGCTCAAAACACCTCTGCACTTCCAGCTTATAGAGGCCAAGGTGCCAACAGTCCTGAATTCTAATTTCAGAGAAGTCAGATAGGATGATGGTTTGGGGAGAAGGGTGGTACCCAAAAAGCTTTTTTTTCAAAAAAAAAAAGGGGCTCTATGAATGTATTCATTGAAAACAAAGATGAATGAGACAAACAACCCAGAGTTGCTAAGCTTTCGAATTATTGCAGAAGTGACTAGAAAGGCTGCATTCTTCAGCTATAGCATGTCATCACCAAATTAGCATCTGGAAGCCCCAGGGACAGAAACACTGGGAAGCCCCTGTTTCCCCGCTAAGGAAAACCTGAGGAGTGACACAAAGCTGCAGGGAGAAAGAGACAGATCATAATGAGGACTGCTCTTATACAGAGTGTCTGCAGCTGTGTACCATTTCAGGCTCCTCCTCCTCTTCCTCTCCTTGCAAAGGATACAGCCTGTCCTTAAGAAGGCTGAAGGTCAGCGGGCTGAACCTGCATGTCCCCCCAAATTAAACAGTCTACAGAGGATTCAACGCCACCGTCAGATCATGCCATGAGCCCTCTAGACATAATCAACGATGTGAGCAGTGCTCACCACAGGGTGGGGCACAGAGCACAGAGCAGACATAGGATTAAAGTAGGTTTAAATCACCAATATGCTCAGAGTAGCAGGAAAGCACCTTTTGTATTCATTAATAAAAAAGCTGCTAGCCCAGTCTGACTGTTGCGTGGTATAGCCCTGCTTGAAAGATCATGGTACAGTATGATTTTAAAGTGGTTTTGTACAATTATGTCGCTAACGTCGCTGAAACAAAGAGAATGAGTTTTTTGTTTAATCATGGGTCACATTCAGACTGTATTGTATTGATTGTGCATTGATAGTTCATCCACAAACAACATCAACGATGAAGATGATTGAACTTTGTGTACAGTGGCGAGGTGTGAAGTCTGAATAGGGCACAATGCCCAAGGTAGCACTAATGCAATGTTTAGCGTCGCCACTCTCTGCATCGGAAAACATTCACTTATGTTAGTACAAACCAAATCTGATAATCCGTGAGGGCTTCATGATACTGTCACGGCACAGGTGGGCTATACTAGTTACTAACAAGTCCCAGTATATGCTATAGGCCTTATTTGCCAAAGTCAGAAAAAGGATGCAGGCCTTGAACCACTCATCTACTGCAGCATCATCTCCCTCAGCTGGATGGTTGTGGCGCCCCAGCATTCTTTTGCATCGCCAACTATTTACTGAGCTCTGCATTTGTTCCAGTTAATTTAGGTGAACAAAGAACTGCAGCCATAAACTAAACCAAACTACTTCAGGAATGAGGGTTTCATTCGTTGTCTTCATTTACCCAGCCAGCTCATATTAGATAAGACCCACTTTAATGTTTGACAAACAATCAATGGGTCAAATGACAAGCAGTGACCAATTTCCGATTGGTATACTTAAAGAGATATGTTGCTGATTTAAATCCAGCTCTGTGTCATCTTTGTGTGGGCAGTGTGTTAAGATCAATGTTGTTTGGCTTCCCTCCATGGCATCAGTGCACAGAACTCCCTGGGGAGCCGGGCAACGGACGTCTGCTGAGATCCACCGGATGGCGCAAAACACGTCACAGAGGACTGCCAAGATCCGCTGCTCCACTCCTCCATGCACTGGTGCCACAGATGGAAGCCAAACACTGTTCATCTAAACACACTGCCCACACAAAGATGACACAGAGCTGGATTACAATCGGCAAAGTATTCCTTTAATAAAATAATATGGAAGTGCCTGAAAGGCAAACAACTATAGATGATTTATGTCAGCCAAAGTCCATTGTCCAAGTCTTAACCTACCACTCTGATCTCAAGGTAATATTGATCCTTTATAGCTCAAATTTAGCACAAAATATTGCTAATTTGGTTCTTTGAAGATTAGTGCGACATTATTTCTTCAGAGGAATGTTTTAATATTGTAGCTATACTGTAGCTATACTGTATAACCTAGTTGTAAACTAACATTGTTTAGTGCCTAAAAGGAGGCTTTTACTATCCAGCCATCTCACTGTTGTGTCCTCTTATCTGTAAACCTTTTTTCATAGACACTCTGCAGTTTCACAATCCATGTCTTCTCACAGCTAACAAATACAACATACATTTACCACTTGTCACACTTTTCTGTCACTCTGTTATTTCCTCCTCACACAGTGTCATTGTATTCCTCTCTTTTCAACTGACTCAGTAATATGTTCACAGAGTTTTCCACCAAAACCTTTTACTTCATGCCGCTGTATAACTGGTGTCTATTTGTTTCAGGTTTCTGAATTCAACTCAGCCACCCTGTGTGCATTTCTCACTCATATTTATCTTCAGTCAATTTATGCCACGATTTAACCTAGTTTTCTATTCCCCTGTTAACTCTACTGTTCTTCACAATTAGCGTCCAACACTAACTGGCTCTTAGTTAGCAATTAGTGTCCTCTCCCACAATGAAACATTTCAGTAATAACTGCAGGCCTCTTTCCTCCCATCTGAAAATACATAAATACATCAAAGCAATTCAATTAAATGCCCACAAAACACAAATTATAAGAGCGAATGAGGATGCAATGAGCAGCTAAACTCAGATGAGTTCATTAAAAACAATCTGGATGTGCTGAAGGATTTTCCAGGAGAGGGCGCTGACTATGAATTGTATATTGGTAAGCTTTGATTAGGTGGCACCATAGTTAAAAATTGCTTTAAAAAGCAACACAAAGATACAGTGGAGTATGTAAAACAATGTAATACAGTAGATACAAACTGTAAAAATGTTAGTTAGTTTAACGTTCTAAAGTAAACATTTTAGCTGACCTTCCCTGTGAATGGTATTTTTACATTCACTGTTTCTCAGTTAAACACATTATGTGTATTATTGAGGTCTAACAATGTGCTGAATGCATTTTCTTCCTCATGAAACATTAGTACAGCTGATGTTTTATTATTTGACTCGCGCAATTGTTTCCTAGCTTCCTTTCCTGCCTTTGTGGGTGCATGGCTACACTTCTTTGCACTTTACCACCACCAACTGTCAATAATGTGAAACCATCAGCAGGAATTTGTTTTGCTTCGCTTGCATGCATCTGCACGTGCATGTGAGCATGCATGATACAGACAAAACAGGGTGCCAACTCATAAAAGCATTAGTCCATATCACTACTAGTGGTCAAACACCACGATGTGTCTTTAAAGGCTGAACATAGCACACCAGTTGGACCGACTACTGGAACAGGTGAACAAGGGATTATAGTTTCCAAATAAGGAATGGCTCATCAATGATTTTTTTCCAAATGGTTAGGATAACAACTTGTTTTGCTTGTTGTCGTTTTTTTGCAGTGTTTTTTACAAGAAAAGTGGCCCGACTGAAACAGCAATTTCACACAATGTTTTCAAATTCAGATCAAAGAATAGACTCTTGCACATGTTCACATAGCCCACAGGCCATGTCTTTTTCAGACAGCACTGGCTCTAGTGTGTGCACCACTTATTAACAGATCTAACCCAGACAGAGACCATGGAATTAACATGGAAAAGAAAAGTTACGGGTTATAACAGTGTTTGAAGACTGGGTAACTAAGAGGAAAATGTCAACAGATTTACAGCCTGGGGGCGGAAAACCCAAATCAAGAACCACCATCATTTTATCCTCCAGTGCAAAACTCAAGCACTGAAGCAGTTGGCAGTTGCATAGCAATTAGAGCTAGGATAAATCAATACCTCCCAGGATGTGACACAGTGAAAAGGCTTCCTTTCACACAAGCAATGAACTATTAAGCTCAGTAAATAAATATTTATAAAGGGATGGGAGATGGGAGAGAGATGAGAACTCTGTCTTGGTTATCATACTGTATAGGCAACCCGGAGCCAATGATCACTGTCAGTGCACTCAGCTGTATTTTTCAGTATCAGCATTCTGTTTGGATTCTTTTCAGTGACCATTTTCCCTTATCTGTGCCTGCCTCTAACAGTATCTTCACTGGTTCAATAATAATTGTACATACACTGTAACAATTCTGATGCTTTGTTTTTAATCAAATGAGAGTAGTTGAAGTGATTTAATAACTTTAGATGACAAGTCTGCCAAAATAAACTCTAAACTTCACTCAATTAATGATTAACCTAATTGTTTTTGAATATAGTTTTACCACACTAATTCTATGTCTCTTTCTGAATTGTTTACTTTCTGTTTTTCAACAGCGTAATGGTATACAAACTGTGAGTACGTTTTCATCTTGCTTTTATCTAAACGTTGTGCATAAATGTGACAATCTGGGTGAAAATTGCTGCTTTTATCTCGTTCTCAATGCCACAGCCTCATTTTAAGTTTTTCTGCAACATTTGGTGACAGTTTGTCAATGAATGTGACTGAAAGCATAGCCTATAAATGGGGTGTTTGCAATGGAAGTAAGTGTGCAGCTGTTTTGATCTTTCCACTGACTTTTTTTGAACCAGTCTGCGCCTAGATGGAAAAAAAAAAAATCCAGTCTGCGCCTAGATGGAAAAAAGAATTCCTGTGTGGACCATGTGACCGTCCAGCCTCCATAGTACATTACATGACACAGACAACTGTGGGAAATGTGGGATTGAAGCAACACTATAACACAGCAATAAAGTTGTGTTGCCTTTTGTTTAAGTTGGTCGTCTGTCCCAATAGAAATTCATTGATTCCTTAAACCAGCAGATGCGGTTCGATCAAAGCTGCAGCCTTTGAAGCCAAATCCCTTTTTAACACACACCTGAGACAGGCACACAGACATGGCCTCATACACTGAAGACACTTACAATACAACCATGTTGGCAAAAAAAGATCTGTTGATCTTCACAATTTAATTAATTAAAATGAAAGAATACATGTTTATTTGTTTGACCTCACTTTCCTCATTTGCTGCACTTCACTCTTCATAATTTGTACAAACACTAATTAACTTTATATATTATCATAATTCTTATAGTAAGTGGTTTTTACCTCATTCCACTGATTTGTTCAGTTTAATTAGTCTGATAGCGTGGATTGGATGATTTTACTTCAGGTAAAAAGCTCAGCATATTGCTAGTGCTTGTTGTTTTTTATGAAGACATATTTACCTAACCACATGAACATTTAATTATAACAGCATGTCGATTAGTGGCAGCCGCAGTGACCTTCAAGTTACTGGTACTGTACAGCCAGTAAAAACAATAAAAAAAAATTCACACTAAAGTAATTAGATATATAGCAATTAAGTTCACTGGCAACATTTACTGCCAGTGGAGAATAGTTCAAGGGTTAGGTGATATTTAGTTTTGACAACTAGACGTCTATATGGCACTGAGAAATAGGATTATTCAGGATTTGGCTACACAGATAATACTTACTAGAATCAATTTATTGATGGTTTTAGTTTTTCCATGGGATTTGTTGACAATAAGAAAAAAATAAAATATTGAAGTCCTTTTTGTTTTTGTGACGTCACCCGCACCAACTACAACATTAAAACACTGGTTAGAGGTTAATACAGTAAATTAGCACTCTGAAAGAAACCATTGTTCTTCTTCTTCTTCTTCTTGACATTTTGATGCTAAGAGTTAGGAAGTTTGCTTGCAATTGAGTATTTTTGCATTGCCATGTTGCTACTTTTCGTTGGGTGAAGGATGTGAACAATTGTACAGCCTCTGCAAACAGTTTTTATACACCGGTGAGGTGCACTGTAAAGGTCTGAAAATAATGATCACCCTCTAAACATAGGCCACATTAGCATCACATTAACCTTTGGGAAGTGTGTGTGTGTGTGTGTGTGTGTGTGTGTGTGTGTGTGTGTGTGTGTGTGTGTGTGTGTGTGTGTGTGTGTGTGTGTGTGTGTGTGTGTGTGTGTGTGTGTGTGTGAGCCAGGGTTAGAGGAGAAAACGGTCAAATTCTTTCTCTCTCTCTCTCTCTCTCTCTCTCTCTCTCGCTCTCTCTCTCTCTCGCTCTCTGTAATTCCCTTGAAGTGGTTGTCATGTACTCTCCCTCTTCTTCTGCCCCTCTCCTTCTTCATCTGGTTATCTTCTTTCATTTATCCGTCTCCTGGCACAAAAACACAATGGAAGAATGTGACACTAAAAAGCACTTTCTTCCCTTTTCTCTTTTTTCTTGTCTGTCCTGTTTTCTTCTCTTTTCTTTCCTGCATTGATGTTATGTATGTACTTATGTTTTTTCCCTTAAAAAAGCTAATATGATTCTGATATATTTGATATCACTTATGGTGAAGTATGCTAATCATTTTTATCAAAAACCTAGAATGTTTGAAGTGTGATTGTTGGCTTATACATAAGGATGATGAAGGGGCTCTGGCAAAGCTTAGCTTATCCCTTGGGCATGGGCATTATTATCTTGTCTCACACAACCACCCTTTATATACCCTCCCAGAAACTAATTGGAGTGGACCAAACCACTGAGGTGGAAGTTCACAATATAGGTACTTAAAAACAGACAAAATGATCGAACAGATATTTACAATTTGTCCAATTCTGTTCACAAATCACCCAGCAATTACATAGCAAATGTAAATATCTTCACCAACGTCAGGAATGTTTTATCTAAAACAGACATATAGTATGTCCCCCCCCCTCTCCTCAAACATCGGGGAACCAGGAAGTATAAATACACAATTAAACAGAAGACAGTTTGTGGTGCTGGCCTTACTGCTTTCTGCGTTTCATGCTGATCTGTACACTACACTACTGTGTATGTAGGCCATAGGCTATTATAAATACATAGGTGTGTGTGTGTGTGTGTGTGTGTGTGTGTGTGTGTGTGTGTGTGTGTGTGTGTGTGTGTGTGTGTGTGTGTGTGTGTGTGTGTGTGTGTGTGTGTTTTAAATACAACAAATACAAATGTACGACCCCGTACACGTTGTGAATTGAATTCAAAGTAAATATAGAAGTTGTCATGAACACTTCTGCTCCTCTGACAGAGATCATAAAATGCAGCGTATGACAAAACGATAGACAGCTGATGCAGTGGTGCTGCTTGTCATATTTAATTGACGGCAATAGATGTCGAGATCCCGCGAGATTCCGCGAGATCCCCCACAGAACACGACATCTATTGCCGTAAGAGACTACCGGTAAAGAAGGAGCAAGAAGCGAGAGAACAGAAGAAGAGCTCAACGAAATGGCAGAGTTTGAGGTTAACATCCAACGCGACAATGAGTGGCTTAATTTTGAAGGTCGTAGGCCGTACCTATTCCAGCTAGCTAGCAGCGCTAACAGCAGAGAGTAGAAGCCATCAGGCAAGTGCTATTCAAATAAACTCCTGGTGTACTTACACACTTTCCAATGGTTCCATTAGCGCCTGCACTTAGCCATTCGGCTGATAACGCTAACTCGCCCAATGTCAGAACAAGGGAAAAATGCTTATGGGGGGTTGTTTGGCTCGAGGTGATTATGGAAAGTAAATTACTCCAAACCATCTCTTTAAGATATAATCCTACACTTCCTTTAAATTACGACTGAGATGCATGATAACTTTTAGCTTTGAGGCAAGAATTTTATTACTCAAACGTCAATTCTTAGCAGTATTCTTGTGAGTAATTCTCAGAGGCTTTATAAATACAGGCCCTGGTTTGAACTGGTACTTTCTGGGGTGGCGTCATTATAAAAGGGATTTCGTAGTTTATGAAAAGGATGGAGGGAGGATTATGAGCGAAAAGACGGGATGCAATGTAGATGCTTATGGATTTTAATTAAGTTATGTTGTATGAGTATTTGAAATATTGCTCATTTGTTTCTCTGTAGCCAAACAAACTTGTAACTCGATTCCAATTAATTTATCGCTAAATCATAATGAAAATATTTGATCAGACCATCACCTGCAATCAAGAAAAAAAACTATAACTGCAAAGCTCAACTGCAGTGAGCTCCAGTTGGCCCAATCTCCTTTTTAAGCTCTATCCAAGTAGAATTTAATGTGTGTGTGTGTGTGTGTGTGTGTGTGTGTGTGTGTGTGTGTGTGTGTGTGTGTGTGTGTGTGTGTGTGTGTGTGTGTGTGTGTGTGTGTGTGTGTGTGTCTGTCTGTCTGTCTGTCTGTCTGTCTGTCTGTCTGTCTACTCTCTCCTCCCTCCCAGTTTTAAGCCCAGTGCTGAGCCACTAATGGAGGACAAGCCTGTTAGAGCAACACGCTACGCTTTACTAGCAGCACTCCAGGGACACACACACAGAAAAACACACACACAAGAAAAACACAGAAAAACCCACACATGTATTCATGCAAAAGATAACACGCAGCACACAGAAATGCACCAAAATCGGAGCACAAACACACAGATGAATAGTCAGCGAAACAACAAGCATTCAGCTCCATTATGGGCAACACACACACACACACACACACAGATCCCAGTAGAGTCCACCACCATAGCAACAGCCTGCAAACAGCTAATCTATTCAGTGATGCAGCAGTTGTCTCTCAGCGTGAGCAGAGCCTCCAATTATACCTTCATTTGTTTGTCAGTTGTTTTGAAGTCAAGATGAAAACCAGCAGAACGGCAGCGCTATGATTTAGAGGAGCATCCGACCTCACTACCACTTCTCAGACATCATACAACATGGCTTTATTCTTTGGTACAAAAAAACGGCCAGAGGGATAGTATTGTTGGGTCAATGTTGTATCAAGAATACTAAAGGCACCTACACACTGTATGATAACAGTAATCCTGCAGCAGGTTCATTGCATATGCAAGATGGAACTGATCAAATCCTTATCTGTGTCAGACTGTGTGATATCAGTTTTGAATCAGTTTTATTGAATGTAAATAAATGGAGCTACACGCCATCAGCTGGCGTCATCCATCTGCATCCCCCTCAAATTTTGAAAATGCAACAAAATAAAAACAAGCTTTGGCTTTTAATTTTATTCACAAATGTCACCTACAGTGTCACGTTAGCCAATGTTTTGCCACTGACAGGCTCAAATTCATTTAAATTTCATCCATCCATCGTCATCCGCTTATCCGGGATCGGGTCGTGGGGACAGCAGCTCCTCCAGGGGACCCCAAGCTTCCCTTTCCCAAGCCACATTAGCCAACTCTGACTTGGGGGTCCCGAGGAGGAACTATATTTGAATTTCAGTTCAAATATAAATTCTAAGTTTACTGATGCCAGGTCAACACAGTAACTTTAGCTAATAGCATTAGCTTGCCCCCGCTCTGTCTGCAGCTCTCTACTCTTGGACCAGCGTTATCCTTTAGGAAAATGTGCTTTGGTAAAGGATTTCTTCTCCTTTGGCTGGCAGTAGTCATCTACCCTCAAAATGGTCACTGCAGACCCAATGGTCTGCATTAGGATCCATTCAGCACAACTAGCCTCAACTTCAGCCTTTCTAGCCTTTATCTTTAAGACAACACTAAGCTACGCTTTCTACTATAGCCTACTCAGACACAACAAACTCTCTCAATCACTCCACACCAGTGTCCTCTGGTCCACAAGTTATCTTGGAGATTTCTGCAATATAACATAGGCTGTTTTTGAGGGGGGGAAGTAGTTGTTTCCAGCCTGGCCAAAACTTAAACCTGCACATGGCACTAGTTTTAACCACACTTATCAAATGTAGTAAAGCATTTTGAAAAAAAAGAGTGTAAAGGGAGAGAAGGAACAGGGTGTGATGAAGGAACGAGGGTTTCGGAGACATAGCAGTATGTTAACGGGAGCCAAGCATGGCAAATTGGACTGAATTTTCCGCCTGTGCGATTTCAATACACAAATGCAGGCGTACATAACCATTTTTAATAAGTGCCGGGCTAATGCATTGTATAATCTCCTCTAAATTAATATGTTAGACAGAATTGCCTGGTAATTAATTCCTGTCACAGCATATCCAAATGAGAAGATTTATTCGGTTCTGTCAATCACAAAACCCTGGAGCCTGAGGCAGATTATTGCCCAACGACGTGGCAGTGTAAGGATGATGATGTGCTTATGTGTGGCGGTTGTATATGTCTGGTTTGTTTAAACATCCATTTCCCAGCCTTTAAAGAGCCAGTGACGCGGGCCAGTCATCAAACAAAGGTCATTGTGATGACGGGATGAAGGGAGAGGCCAGCCTTTTGTTTTACGGCTTCATAAAGAACATCATGTCTCCACGGGCTCTTCAACCATCCAACATCCAACCTCCATTCGCTATCATGGCCTTTCCTTTCCCACACATGCCTTTCTCCGTCATTGAGTATGTTTACAAGCACACCAATATTCCACCATTGACATTCCAAATAAGGCCTTTTTCTGAAAATTGCATTTTCCGATTAAGACGTGGGATATTCCGGTATTATTCGGATTTTAGAGGCATTTTTTGGACATGTATACAGCACATTCGAAATATGCGTCTGAATCAGGATTTTTACCGCAGTTTACGCCCAGTTTACAGCCTCTTGCCTGTTTACGGTTTAAGGTCAGCTCTGTGCGTTGCTATGTTTTCTGTACACAAACCAACCAGCCAACAGTTTGCAAGGCTGCAGACCTGAATAGAAGGAGAAACACAGCTACTTTTAAACATTATCAAAGACTTGGATATCAACAGGTTTTTGGATATGCGCAAACATTGCTACGCCGACCTTTTCAAAAAGCTGGTTGAAGGAATGAAAGAGGGACACTGTGTTTGTGCGGTCCAACAAGTCCACCGCCACTTGTAAACTTTGAAGAAATCGTATTTTGCACGGCTACATGTAAACGGGAACATTCACTTTCATTAGCCATGTAAAGAGCAGTCAATTCTTCTCCTTTTAGGTGAAACTGCAGCTAAATTTCTACAATCCACACAGTTTTAGGTAACACCTTCTATGAAGCCTGTCTCTATGATGCTTACAGCGCTCCATAAGTATAGTTATAGGATCTCATGACTAATCATAATGCTTTATAACAATAATTATACCATATTATAAAGCATTTTATAATGACTTATAAGGTCAAGTATCATAATAATCTAATTGTTCATTACTCCCTGACTACCATATTCTTTCCATGATCATAGTGTATTATAATTCTCGTAATTTAATACATTATAATCATTTAATAATGCATAATGATCACTGCTATAAGGCATTATAATGTGATTATAAGTGGCCATTGGGTGCTTTAAGTAAAGTGAAAACATATATTTAAATCTATGCAAGAAGAACACAGAGAACTTTGTAAAATGTATTTATGTTTAACTGGTCATAACAGAAATCGAGTACTGCAATTTGAATCAACTTTTTGGTAAAGAACAACTGAATGATGGACATTTCACTAATGTAATGTAAAGAATAATTGTTTTTCACTTTACTTAGAGCAAACAATGACCACTCATAGTGAATCATAACATGCTTGTAAGATATTATATCTACCTATACCTCAGGAATTTAATTTACTTAATTTACTTTACTTAAAGCATCCAATGACCATTTAGAGTAATTCATAATCATATAATGCCTTACATCAGCGATTATTATGCATTATGAAAATGAGTATAATGTATTCAAATTATGAGAATTACAATACACTATGATCCTGGAAATAATATGGTAGTCAGTGAGTGATCATCAATTTTAAAGTATTATGATACTTGATATTATAAATCATTATACAATATAATGTGTTATGATTATTGTTATAAAGCATTATGATTATGAGTGCTTATAACTATGCTTTGAAAGATCATTAAATGTTAACTAGTGAATAATGACGGAATGGATGGAGCTTACAAACACTGATATGTGCAGTTTTTTTATATTATGTGCACATTTAAGAAAATACACACACAAGCACACGCACACACAAACACATGGTAGGAATTTCTGCACACACGCAAAGCCAAAAGGTATTTCACTTTTCAACTATTGGCTCATGCCTGGTGCTGGTTTCAGAACACACACACACACACACACACACACACACACACACACACACACACACACACACACACACACACACACACACACACACACACACACACACACACACACACACACACACACACACACACACATACATACAGGCCTGCAGGCGTGTTTTTTCTTTATTAAAAACCAGAAAGTGCAATTAGCTGCGGAATATGTTTAACCCTGTATCGCTCCCTCAGCTCGAGGATATATTGCTTCTTTCTCTCCATTATTAAAAATATCACAGACATGAGAGGAGGAGGAGGAGGGTAGCGGACAGGAAATATCACAGCTACATGTTTACCAGGTGGAGGTTGGGAAATGTGTTCTATTTAGTGGTAGGAAGGCAAGTGTTACATTGTGTGTGTTTTAAGTGTGTTAATGGAGACTGGATTCATATTTGTCCATAGGCTGTGTGTCAGTATTTTGGGATGTTCTGGATGTTGTGGAGGTCGTGCAAACTTTGACTGACTGACATACAATGCCGTTGTGATCGAAGGTTTTTCAACCTAATGGCGCATCCATGACAGCGGTGGAGGAAGAAGTATTGGTAGATTGTATTTATATTATATTAAAATAATTTACTTGCGTAAAAGTAGCAATACCGCTCAATAAAAATACTCAATTACAAGTGAAAGTCCTGCAATTAAATATTACTTTGATAAAAGCACAGAAGAATTTGCAACATGTATTTAAAGTATCAAAAGAACTCATGCAGTATTGCCCCTGTGAATGTTAAAATGTATTATTGAATCAGAGTAATGTATATGTAAGTGCCATGGCGCTTTAATGTTGTAACCTTCTTATACTGTTGGAATGTTCTTAATCTGTAAAGTAATTGTAAAATAAATGTAGTGGAGTATAAAGTACAACATTTCTCTCTTGAATGTTGTGGAGTAGAAGTATGAAGTGGAAAACGCAAGTTAAGTGCAGTACTGATCCATGATAACACATATTCTTTATTAATGGCCAATATGTTGCATACACTATGTTCCGGGATTTAAAGATTAAAAAAATAAGTAAATAAAACTAAAACAACTGTAATAAGTTAATCTTGTGTAAAACGTGTTAAGACATAAGCATTCCTTTTGATTTTGCATGTGTTAGTGTTTTTTATGTTATGAATTGAGACAGATGGGTCAAAGACTAATGTCTACAGTCAGTGGTGTGTGTAAATCAGACCAAATGTTTTCATGACCTACACACTGAGCTCTGGCCTCAATTTAACCATTATGTGAAGGTGAAAACAACTTTTTGCCCTCAAAATCAGGACGTTGTGAGAACACATGGAGAAGGCGCAGAGATGTATTTTACTGTTACAACCGGCCCACTGAACACTACAATTCTGTTTTTTCCCCCATCTCTGTTACTGGGCTGTGCATGCAGAGTTGTTCCTGTGTTATTTTGAGGACTTTGATCCACCATGTTGCTCATGGTTCACAGCTTGTGGTTTCACCTCTGGTTCTCTCGGGCAGACGGAAATGTTCTACATCCTGATGTCCAGCTCAGTGATCCAGCTGTGACTCTTGCAGCAGAACATGGTGTCTGTCGTCTCCTCCTGTCACGGCCAGAGAGACGGGGGGAGTTTGTGTATTGTTTGGTGGGTTGTCCACCTTGATTGAGGTTTTCGTGCACTCTGCAGGGAGGAGAACTTTGTGTTTGTGATGTTTTCTGGAGGCAGGAGACAGCTCAGGCCTTAGGGGTCCCACTCCACTCAGTTGCTCCAGTTTTTTTGTCTTTTTTGGCTTGCTAAAGGCCTTTTCATTCAGATGCTACCTGTATATCCCATTAAGAAACTAAATTTGTATTACTAGAATCATGGCAGTCAACATTGCGGATACGTCTTTACGTCTTAAGAAGTTAAAGTAGAGCATGAAGATGTCTTGCTGCCGTCGTCAATATCTGCCACCATCCTGACTACGAAACACCCCTTTCCTCCAACTGTTGGTTTTCTCAAGATAAAAATAATTAAAATAGAATGTGAGCAATTGAAACATTCACAAAGCCTGGGGCTCTGCATCAGCCAGTGGAGCTGAAAAAGGCTTGAGGGTGTGCAGACATCTTGAAGATTAAAAAACTGATTTGGGTTGCACCTGCATAGATACCGCAGCAGACATTAATCAGAAAGCTGGATATGATGTTTACATGCCTGTTTGTTTCTGAGGAACAGAGCCAGCATATTTTTCAGAACCAGGAGAAGAGCTTGTTTGAGTTGCTGAAGCAAGAATATAATGATTATATGTGCAAACACAAATGGTACACTCTAAAAGAATGTCTTCATAATTAAATGCGGTTCCATATTAACCAAACAAAAGAGAAAACAACACATTAGATACAGTATTCTTGGAAAGTAAAAACTAGAAATGTCATCCTAATTTCCAGTTTAACATCCTGAAGTTGCAGCCCTGATTAGATGATGAATAATTTTCCTCTCCTCCACCCTTCCTCTCCTTCTCTCTCTCTCCACTCCTCCTCAGTGCCAAAACAACACAACACAATAATAAGATTACAACACTGAGTGTGTGTGGAGCTGGTACTGATGCCCAGATTTTAAAAGGTTTTGTGGGAGGCAGGCACACACACACACACACACACACACACACACACACACACACACACACACACACACACACACACACACACACACACACACACACACACACAGACACACACACACACACACAAAGCTTTTATATTTTCTCCTCTTATGTGTTTGGTGTTTTTAGACAGAAACTGAGACAATAGAGTAATGGAGATGTATTTTACTCTAAAATTCTTTCTTTTTTCTCTTAATCCTCTTTATGTTTTTTTTTTTAAATAATTTCCCTCGATCTTTATTTGCAACATAAGAGGAGACAAAAAAGAAAGAAAATCAGAGTCCAGGGTAAAAGAAAAACAAAGAGCTGATGTAGATGTGGTAATGGTTGTACTAATGGTACTATAGTAGTATTGATGATAATAGCAATAGTAGTAGTTATAGTGGAAAAAGAGGGGAATAGTCATTTTATTAGTAATAATGGTACTGTAGCAGTAGTTGTCATTGTCATCTTAGCATTCATAATTGTAGTAGTAATAGCAGTAAGAGCAGAAAAAGAGTAGTTGTAGTGGTAAACGTAGTAGTAGCTGGAGTAGTTGTAGTATCATTCATATTTGTTGTAGGTTTTTTGTGTTTTAAGTCTACTTCCGTTCAAATATTGTATGTACTATTTGGTAAATCTTCTTATAATACTGTTTCTGTAATCTGTTTGTCTGTCTGTAACTGTTGAGAATGAGACCCTGTCTCGATGAGATTTGTGTATAAATAAAGGTTAAAAAAAAAGATATTAGTACTAAAGTAGTGACAGGTGGAGTAGGACTGGGAGAATTATGAGGAGAAGGATCAGAAAGACTAAGACTACAAATTGTTAGGAGTAGTAGTAGGAGGAGGAGGACAAGGAGTTAAAGGACAGTTACTAAAAGTTCCTCCTGCTCGTTGTGGTAGTGTAATGGTGATAGCAGCATAATAATAGTTGATGTAGTGGTGTTGTAGTCTCGCGTTGCCAGACCTTCCTCCACAGCGCGGCGGAGGAGTCAACGTCTAACCCCTACCAATCGAGCTGCTTCGTAGGGCGGGTCTTGCCTAGAACTGCAGTGGGATCAATTATACAGTACTGGTACTGAGTGACCTGATATTATAAGAATAAAACATGATGATTGTTTTATACTTTAATGTTGAATCTCACAAAGATGTTGCATGTGAGTGTGTTAAGGGCCTCTTATAAGCACTCAGTATTAGTATTGATCCATACTTCTCAACCATCCACCCCCACAACAAACACACACACACACACACACACACACACACACACACACACACACACACACACACACACACACACACTTTCACCATCTCCTTCCTGACTCCCTCCTTCCTCTTATCTTTCCTCTGTTCCTCTAGTGGCAGACTGAGCTGTAAAAATCAATGGGGAAAATGTCCAGAAACAGCCGATCTAGAAGCCATCTGGCCCTCGTTTTCCTCAGAGACCAACCTTGTGTCTCCCGGGGGAGGAGAGAGAGAGAGAGAGAGAGAGAGAGAGAGAGAGAGAGAGAGAGAGAGAACAACACAAAGCAAGTGTTAACTCAGTAACATGCAGATTGTCAGTGTTTCGCTACACATCATGTGGCTTTTACATAAGATACAGATAGGTGGAAGCATGCAGACTGATATCACATATGTTTTGCATGCAGCCAGCTCTGCTTCCTACGGTTTAGATTCATACTTATTCAGATTAAAATAAGTAAGGATATTAAGGGCAGAAAAAAAACAACTAACAAACAAAATAATCAACTCTTCAAAAACAAGGTATTGTGTTCTTCCCAGGACACTTCGTCTCTTAACTTTTATGTCTCTTTGATTACATTTTGAGCTTTTAACACCACCTCCATCAATAGAAGCGTTTTGCTCAATGCTAAACAAGGGGTCAGAATGCATCACTGTCCAGGTTTTAGTCTAAATCAAACCAGTGTTGTCTGGGACATCACATTTGAGTTTCAAATTTTGACCTTTAACCCTCTAGGGTTGAAAGCTCCGCCGGCAGAGCTCAGCAGTATCAGAATAAATGTGTCATGTATTTCGATTAATTGATTAGCTAACTTCATTGTATCCTCATTAATCCAATCATGTAATCTGTAAGAGGGACTGAATGTGTGGTTTGTGTCAGTCACACTGGTCAGGAGGTGGAGGTAGGTTACAGGAACAAATAAAAAATTGTGATTAAAAAAAGTGAACTGAACAAAGAGCAAAATGAATTGTTTCTAGCAAAAACCAAAAAGGAAATAAATGAAATTTGAAGAAAGAATGAAAAAAGTGAAAGCAAAAGGAAATAATTAAAAAAAAATAGTAAAGGGATGACAGAATCAAATAAATGAAAAGGAAATAAAGAAAGAAAGAATGAAAGACAAGATGGCAAGAGGTGAAGAAGAGGGTCAAGAAGAAAGGAGCAGAACAGAAGAAAGGGAGGTGGAATGAAGGTTGGAAAGAATGAGGAAAAGTGGGAATTTAGCAAAAAGACAATAAAGATGAGAAGAAAGTAAAGAGGGGAACATGAGTGCAGAGAAACTACAGACCCAATCTCGTAAGAATCTACCAATACTGGTTTAATACAACTCAGCAGCCCGTCGAAACGTTTTGAGAACCTGTTGGAAATTATTTCTGACATCTGATCCTTTAAAAGGCTACATGAATCTCTAGAAACCACAGAGGAATCATCCTGTCTGTCTGTCTGCCTGTCTGTGTGTCTGTCTGTCTGTGTGTCTGTCTGTCTGTCTGTCTGTCTGTGTGTCTGTCTGTCTGTCTGTCTGTCTGTCTGTCTGTCTGTCTGTCTGTCTGTGTGTCTGTCTGTCTGTCTGTCTGTGTGTCTGTCTGTCTGTCTGTCTGTCTGTCTGTCTGTCTGTCTGTGTGTCTGTCTGTCTGTCTGTCTGTCTGTCTGTCTGTCTGTCTGTCTGTCTGTCTGTCTGTGTGTCTGTCTGTCTGTCTGTCTGTCTGTCTGCCTGTCTGTGTGTCTGTCTGTCTGTCTGTCTGTCTGTCTGTCTGTCTGTCTGTGTGTCTGTCTGTCTGTGTGTCTGTCTGTCTGTCTGTCTGTCTGTCTGTGTGTCTGTCTGTCTGTCTGTCTGTGTGTCTGTCTGTCTGTCTGTCTGTCTGTCTGTCTGTGTGTCTGTCTGTCTGTCTGTCTGTCTGTCTGTCTGTCTGTCTGTGTGTCTGTCTGTCTGTCTGTCTGTGTGTCTGTCTGTCTGTCTGTCTGTCTGTCTGTCTGTGTGTCTGTCTGTCTGTCTGTCTGTCTGTCTGTCTGTCTGTCTGTCTGCCTGTCTGTGTGTCTGTCTGTCTGTCTGTCTGTCTGTGTGTCTGTGTGTCTGTCTGTCTGTCTGTCTGTCTGTCTGTCTGTCTGTCTGTCTGTGTGTCTGTCTGTCTGTCTGTCTGTGTGTCTGTCTGTCTGTCTGTCTGTCTGTGTGTCTGTCTGTCTGTCTGTCTGTGTGTCTGTCTGTCTGTCTGTCTGTCTGTCTGTCTGTCTGTCTGTCTGTCTGTCTGTCTGTCTGTCTGTCTGTCTGTCTGTCTGTCTGCCTGTCTGTGTGTCTGTCTGTCTGTCTGTCTGTCTGTCTGTCTGTCTGTCTGCCTGTCTGTGTGTCTGTCTGTCTGTCTGTCTGTCTGTCTGTCTGTCTGTCTGTCTGTCTGTCTGTCTGTCTGTCTTGTTCTCTTTAAGACACTACATTTACAGAACATAATTTAGACTTACAGTAAACTATCAGAATGTTAAATCATATATCATATATATTGAGTTCTAAAAATCCCAAAACACCAAACCAAATGTCATCAAAACTGAGTGACATTATTTTAAAATGTTTCCAATTGAAACCATTTTATTTCAAGACACTTGATTCTTGTTTTAAATCAAAATTGTACTAAGGGAAGAGGAACATTTGATTTTTGGTAATCGATAATTGGCTAAATCACGATGCATTTCCGCAGTGAAAGTGATGTTAAACTGGAACCAATGTGAAATATATTATAGTATATATGTATTTTCCTTTAGTTGTTCAAAACATAATGTCCGGTTTGATATGTGACTTTCTTTACTTTGGTACACCCTGTGAACCCAATCATTACTCTTTCTCCGTAAATCAAATCAGCTGTTTAGAAGCGATACTTTCACTTAAACCAATCAGACGTGACCACGAAATTCAAGGACCAATCACAGCATTACAGCTCTGCTTTAAATATGTTCTCCCTGTGCTGTTTAGTTTTCGTTCCAGGCAAAGCGCTCAACCCTCCACCTCCCCTGCCGCCTCCAGTCTTCATGATTGTCCCGGTTGGCCATTCCGTTGCCTCGTCGGTCTGGTCCCTGGTCTCTTCTCCGCCGCCACCAGTGTCTAGACTCCATCAGGGGATATGTTTCCTATTCTTTACCCCTTTAAAAATATGAATTCAATGGAGTCTAATCTCCAAAAGACTCATGCAGTTGTATAATAAATATTGTTCTTTTTGCATATCTGCAAACATAGTCTCTCCTGATTGAATTAGCCTAATACAGCTCAACATCTCACGTTCAAATTTTGGAAAGCTTTGGGTCTGTTGATGTCTGTGTTAGCTAAACCATGCTATTTTGGTTAGCCTCCTGATAACTCATATAGTAAGTGTCGTCATTATGGTGAACACCAATAAGAAGTCAAAGCTGGATGTGTCTCAGATGTCACTAACAGGAGTGGTGCATCGTCATAAAACTGTGTGCTGATATTTTTTGAAATTGTATACATATCTGAAAAACTAAAGTCTGGGACAGCATCACCCAAATGTGTCTACTGTCTCCTGTAGAATGGAACACAAGCTGCAGTCACTGCTGCAGAGTCTGAGTAAAAGTATGAACTGTGCAGGTTATGATGGAGCATTACTGACATATTGTTTGTTGTTTCTTATTAACATGACTACGTTAAAGCTATAGTGCGTAGTTTTCTGTCGCCCCCATGAGGAATTCTAAGTAATGACAACAAAACAGTCAGCGTGTCCACATGACACAAGCCTTCCGTGATCATGCACCACCACCACCCCTCCTCCACACAGTTGCTAGTAGCCAAGGAGGACACGGAGGATTAAAAAAAAAACATGATGGACCCTTCAGAAGAGGTAATCTTCACTCGAGTTTCTGGGCTCGTCGCAGGACAACCCAATCTTCTGAACACAGTCATACTGATAAATACAGAGAGAGTTGTGTGGAGCTGATAGTCTTAATTAGCTTTGTAGCGTCTCATTTGGCAATGGCGTAAAAGTAACGGACGTTCATTAATATCAAAAAGTTACGCACCAAAGCTTTAAGTGTCTCACTGTTTACAACAAGACTTATGGCTAATGAGCCACAATTTAATGGTAACATGTTTTACAATAAATGACACAAATGTTATCATCTGTGTTTCTTTAAGACATTTTGCTGGACCAAAAACTCGTTAAACATGGATTGTTTTTCTCAGTATTACACCCCTCCTATATAGGCTATAGGCCTATAAATGATCATGTTTTGAGTGAGCAGCTATTTGTAAGTTTCCCCATTTTCAACTGCACAGTTTCACATCTTCTGTCATTTCCTGCAATGTTGCTATCATTAGCAGATATGGTAAGTAACTAAGTACATTTAATGATGTCTTAAGTAGAATTTTGAATTGATTATCTGAACTCTTCTCCCATCACTGATCATTAGTGCATGGTGTGTGTTAGTTTATACAGTGACATTTGGCAACAGTGTGAGTTCAAGTTCAGAGGATATATATTTATAGTGAGGCAACAAAATATGCCGATGAATGTGAATGTATTTGTACTCCGTAAATGAACAAAAGGAGAATAAAGTCTTGTAAAGGGAACAGGTGGGAGGATTCGTGTTGAGCTCTTGCCTCCACTGCACCCCTGCTCTCCGCACAGACATCAGCACATGGAAACCACATGGAGGAGTCTCTGAGGTGAAGCTGTCACACCCCAGAAAAACAACACAGCATTTTATCTCCAACATCACCGCTGCTGCTGACGCTCAGCTGCTTTTTTCTGCACATTTATACACTGTTTACATCTTTTTGTTGTGTTTCCTCGCAGCAGCAGCGCTCGTGGTTTGTCTCCTCTCTGCCTGTGCAGCCTGTAATGACTGAGACAGGAATGCTGCTGGTTTTATATAGGCCTCTAAAAATAACTCACCCCTCACTGCCATCTACGGCCGGACTGACAGCCTCCTGCAGCCAATAGCGTCCCTGCATCCCTGAGAGCCCCGCCCACTCACTCAGTTTCAGCGCCTCCTTAATTGGACGCCAGTGACATCATCAACCCTATTTACCTTATTAGGTCACGCATGAAATTGACTGACAGGTGGCTCCTCCCCTTCCTCCCTCCCCTCTCGCGCCGGTCGCCTGGATTGCAGCGCGGTCCAGTCTGCTGCTGGAAGAGCAAACCTGGCAACCTGGCAGCTTGTCCGGAGACCGTTGGCAATCTGGCAATGCGGAAATAGATCTGGCACCCCCGAGCACGGACTGAGGAGAGAGGCGTGACTGAGCGAGCAGAGAGGAGAGTGGATTGCATTGGCAAAGATAAAATAATCAACTATTTCTTTCCTGTTAGCTTTTTTTCTTTTTTAAATAAAGTGCTCAGGTGCGCTCGTCTGCATAGGCTGGGATTTTTCCAGCATTTGTTTTTCAACCTGACAAGTCTGGGAAGAAGGAAAGAAGAAGTGCGTTTTTATCGTTTGGAATCCGGACTTCTTTACTGACTTTTCCTTTTTTTCCATCAAGCATGGATGTGTTGGCGAATTACAGTATTTTCCAGGAACTCCAACTCGTTCATGACACTGGGTATTTCTCTGCGATGCCTTCCCTGGAGGAGAACTGGCAGCAGGTCAGATTCTGCGTTTTCTCTTCTTTTCCGGGAAATTGGAGGGGGTTAGAAACTGGGATGAAATGCCATGTGTGCGCCGGTTGGTGTTTTCTATGTGTGGTTTTAGTGTTATGCATCAGTAGAGCGCTCATGGAGCGGCAGCAGCAGCCCCGTGTAGTTGCGTTAGTTTTTTTTGTCGCTCACATGGAGCACGGCGAGGTCCGCTGACAGGAGAAAACACACACACACACACACACACACACACACACACACACACACACACACACACACACACACACACACACACACACACACACACACACACACACACACACACACACACACACACACACACGAGAGGATATAGACAGCGCTTTAAGCACTAATGGCACTAGTGGACAAACAGCATTTTAAAATGCGTAAAACGAAGAATATTTACATTTTCGCACACGCCCCTTTCTATGAACGAACGGTCCCTTAAATATACCTTAAACGTACTTAAGGGTACCCCTTAGCATTAGGGTAAGCAGAGCATGGCGCTGTTATCCTGTGAAATCCCCCATGATGATATTCCGATTTTTGACTCCAAACCTAAAAAGCATTGTAAATGACTCAGATGGTCAAGCTGAAAATGTTGCTATTTCTCAGAGGTTGGTAGTTTTTTGGCTTGACTTTGGTCTGTCAATGATCAAATTCAGCTGGTTTACCACTTACTTACTCCACACGTATACACCCCAATGGTAATATGAAATGCTGTTGGATAGAACTCTGCAATGGCAGGTACTGAAAATCCTGCTATCCTTTACGAGAGAGAGAGAGAGAGAGAGAGAGAGAGAGAGAGAGAGAGAGAGAGAGAGAGAGAGAGAGAGAGAGAGAGAGAGAGAGAGAGAGAGAGAACATTTCAGCTGTTTTGGTGACTTATGTGGTGCATATTTTACCTTAATCTGAATATCAAAAGTTTTAGGAGGTTGTAGAGTTTAAAAATAAAGGCTTTCCTTTAACTTCCCATCAAGGTTGTATTGCTTTGCGTCCTGTTATATTGGATGAAGATACTGTAGACTTCATGATATATTTAATTGACAGCTGAGAACTGAGTGAGAGCTGACTGAAGGTGACAGTGGACACACGCACACACACACACACACTCTCTCTCTCTCTCTCTCTCTCTCTCTCTCGCTCTCTCTCTCTCTCTCTCTCTCTCTCTCTCTCTCTCTCTCTCTCTCTCTCACACACACACACAGGCCATGGAAGATGGACACATGCTTAATAGCTAGTGACTTGTTCTTAAATAATATATTTACATCTGCCACTGTTTGTTTGCAGATAATCCTGCTGAATTATGCATTATAAACCACTATTGAACATAGACTACTGAGCATGAGACCCCACAGTCGTATAACCTTTGTCTGACATGAAAAATATTAACTGTACTAATTATGGTGATTTTTTTGTGTACGTGGTCGTTTTAGAAAAACATTGACATTGGCCTTTTTCTGTTTCCACAAATAGAGTAAAGGTTTCAAAATCTGAATGAGGATTTAAAACAATTTTAGACTCAAAAGAGATGAGAATTTAATAAGAGTATCAGGTGAGACAAATATTGTCCCTAAAGTTTCCCCCCTTTGAACTTGAGAAATAAGCTGTAAATTGGAAGCTGTTTCAGCCTCGTGTGAGTGTGTGTTGCCACCTTTTTATATGCCATTTAATGTTCAGTAAACCAAAGCCTCCCAATAGGTCCCTGCATGGGACAAAATCCACTCAGATGGTGCTGGTTCGGTATTCAAAAGCGGTTGGACTGTGGGTGTTTATTAGGCATGGGCTGGTATGAGATTCTGACGGTTTGATAACCTTCAGCAAAAATTGAACACAATGTATTTTATTTTGAAACACACTGCACACTGGCAGGGATAGGGATTTCTAAACTGCACTTTCTGTCCTTGAAGACAAAAACAGCTCATACCTTAGGAATGGTATGACAGAAAACCGTGACTTGTTCACACTGCGGTATACCTTGAAACCGGTAACCGGCCCATGCCTAGTGTTTATAGTGTGAGTGAAGCCCAGACTGCATCTCTCCTCCCTGACTGTCTTACTAACACAAATTCACTCTGCCTCCTCCTATTTTTAGTCCAAACAGCACGTAGTTTCATCCCCTGTAGCCTATTTGTTTCTGTCTGTAATCATACTGTTAAATGATTGAGAGGTTTCATAGAGATTGAGGTTTTGATGTCATGTCTCATTTTCCACAGAATGGCTGGAGAAGCTGTGTAAATCGGTGCGGAGAGACAGGAATGTAAAGCTGGGGGGGAAAGTAATTCCACTCAGTTTATCCACACTTTTATTTGCAGAAAATAGCTGCACATATTTCAGCCAAATCCAGTTAAAATAAGAGTACACTGTAAGGTATCGTTTTAAATGTGACAGCTACTGTATGTGACACCGTGTTTTGGCACTAAAACCAAAAGTGAACGACAGCAGCTGTTTTATGTGATTGGCTGAAATGACATATCAGTCTCAGAGTTAGCTGTTTATTTGGATCATCATTGGTAAATCCTGGACCTGTAAGAAGGCTTTGCTAATAGCTAACTGTCAAAGTGTGCGTGTCTTCTTGATGTGGAGTTCTTTTCCTAAAATGGCCAGAAATAAATGAATTCTTCTTAGACTTCTGGGTTAATGAGCAAACAGCTAATTTGAGCTGTTTCATGACCATGAACAGTTGGGTTCATGGATGTATTGGTGGCTGTTGCCTGCTAGCTAACAAGATGCAACAGGTAAAGACGAGCTGATGGAGCTTCTTTTAGTGGAAGCTAGCAGTTTCCCCTTGCTTCCAGTCTTTGTGCTAAGCTAGGCTAACAACCTCTGGCACCTGTCTCTGTGTTAAATGCACGGATATGAAACTGATATCAATTTCCTCATCTGAATTCTGGTAAGATATCCAACCAGCACCCAAAATGTCAGAATATTTTCTATATTACTTTCTTTTGGATGTATCCCATCGTATTTGTAAATGTAGCTTCTAAGAAAATTTCCACTTTACTCACACAAATTATTACACACGTTTTTATACTCTCCAGAGAGAGCGGGTTTGATATAAACTCAGAGTGGAAAATGCTGTTATTGTAGATGGAAGGCCAAAACTGATTATAAAACAATATGTTTTGTCAATTTTATCTGCACTAGTAGGGGCAGAGAGAGGGACACACACACACACACACACACACACACACACACACACACACACACACACACACACACACACACACACACACACACACACACACACACACACACACACACACACACACTGGGACCAGGCACATCCACATTTTTTCCACTCCTGTTCCTTCTGTCTCCCTCTATCCCCTCATTCACTCCATCACACACGCACACACACGGCTGGCATGCACTAATGGAAAGCTATGGTCTGGCAGGACTCATCCCGCCACTTTCGACAGTAATTGGCCGTTTGCTGTCAGACAGACAGAGAAACGCACGCACGCACGCACACGCACACACACACACACACACACACACACACACACACACACACACACACACACACACACACACACACACACACACACACACACACAGAGTCAAACACACACGCAAACAAACAACCAGATTTGTGTGTGTCATTTATCTTTCCTGTCTGTCCCTGCATCATGCTCCTGGTCTTTGTTTTCCTCTTTTATCAGCTGCTTTGTATCATGGCTAAACATGTGGAAAACACACACACACACACACACACACACACACACACACACACACACACACACACACACACACACACACACACACACACACACACACACAGACACACACACACTCTTTCTCGCCTGTCTATCAGCCTTGTTGCCTCTGACAGTATGAGCCCATGTTCTGCATATAATTGCTGCATCTTTGCAGGTCTGGAATGATGTGATGGGCTTTAGGGATTTGTGTGTGTGTGTGTGTGTGTGTGGTGTCCAAGGATAAAATGGCAAACCCAGACTTCCCAATTAGATATAATCCATTTATTTCAAAGCAGAGCCATGCCAAAGTCTGATGAGCTAAAGGGAAAAATAGACAGTGACAACAAACGGTTGATGGAGATGAAAACTGCAGCAGAGGTTTAGGTTTCATGTGGTTCTTGTGAATGCAGATATATCTGCATTTATAGACTCATACTATACAGTAAATGGACACTGCATGCAAGTAAGCAGCCTCGCTTAGAAGCCTAACGATGCTTTAAACTGGCTGAGTCTCTTTCTCATGTTGTCTCTTCGTTTATGTACTCTCTGTGTGCCTGTAGTTCTTTTCGAGCTGATTGATTTATTTGCTGTGGTGTCGTTACAGCACTATGCTAGACCAACCAGCTCTGTGTTTGTGATATACGGTACAGTGTCTCCATTAGGCCTGACAAGCCTGCAACCCACAGCCCTGCGTCTTTCTCAAGAGTGCATGCTGGCAGTGTTGTACCTACTGCAGATTCAACCATTGCATATACTTTTGTCCAATCCTCACAGTAGTTCTGCAAAAGAGATACCAACGAATCTCACCAATCACTGCTATTTTTCACATCAAATCATCCAATTCACAACCACTGTTAAAAGTCCAGGTCAAATATAAACCTTGCCCTCAGGCAGAGCTTACTCGCAGATGTGTATCTCCTCAACGAGCTCCATCATTTCAAATCTAACACTCTTCTGCACCTAATCTGAGCTATCAATAACACAATAACTCAGCCTGAGCATTTGACTTATGTAGCTTGTTGGTTTGCTACACAGCCTTGGGGGAAACTCTATAGGTTAGATTTAGGTAGAAACATTTCCTCAAGTATTTTTTATGCACCAACGTTTAAAGTTCTTGTTTACTCCACTGGAAGTACTTCTGTATCATTGAATTCTTTGATCACCCACATTTTGCTTGCTGACTTACAAGTACAGGATTGCCACAGTTTATCGTGAAGTGATGTAAAAAGCTAGCAAGTTTGCAATTCTTTCAAAAATGCTGCTACCAATTCACAAAATTCACAACAAAACCCATTTAATATGCAGTTTGGACTGAAATTCCTTGTCAGAGTGTAATGATGACCTTTTTTACAAATTGATTCCGCTGGGATCCGTACATTTAGAAGTGGGGTGTATTCCATGTATTTAAAGTGGGTTTTGTTTTGTGTTCAAACATTAAAAATGAGGCCCAGTCCTACTCGCACACCGATAGATGAAATTTCGATCGTTATCTGTCATAAGATACTGAGCCGGCTGTGCAGCTTCTCATGTACAGTATCCATTGTTTCCCCTTCCTCATTTCTCATTGGTAACCTGTTAACCTACTGCAAGGACCAATGCATGAACTTGTTTTTTCTTGATGTCTCTCACTCTTTCTCTCTCTCTCCTCTTGGCTTGAGGCTGGCCCTGGGAAGTTTGACAAGATAATGAATTGCCATGCATGCTGCAGTTTTTCACATTTCACAGCCCAGTAACTCTGCATGTAGGGATGGAGGGGGTGGGGGTGGGGATGGGGGTGAGTGGATAAGTGGAGGAAAGAATGAGGGAGAAAGGAAACACCAGTAGACACAATACATGAGGTAAGATGCATAAATTCAGGTAAATGTTAGTCAGGAAAGAGAAGACCTTTTATCACGCAATCTTCCTCTTGTCTATCTCACCATCCGTCCTGCTTTATGACAGACATGCACACATACAGAGTTATGTAATTGTCTGTGGCGCACAGCTGCTTCATCATAGTCATAGCAGACGAGAAAAGAGGACGATAAGGGAGATAAACAAAGGAATGGAGAGAAAAGACATGTCAGAAATGCGAGGGAGCGACACAGAGAAAGACAGAGAGGTGAAGAGAAGAAGGAATGTAGCTGCTGCTTATGTAATCCAAAATACCAGAATTGTAAAAAGCCAAATGAAACTAATGCATCAACTGGAACTTTTACTACTTAAATTATTGTATGGCAGTATTACAATATATTTCTAGTGCTGGAACAATAAACCAATTAATCAACCAGTTTATCAAAAGAAAATAAATTAAAACAACTTTATTCAAGTTAATTTGTAAAAATTGCAATAGGGTGGTTTCTGCTCTTAAGTTTGGTCAGTAAACAATGTAAAAGCCTCTTTTGGGGCTCTGCTAATGTTTCATCACCTCTAAGGACTGTGATGTCCGTCCAACACTTCTCGAGTGAAATATCTTAGCAACTATAACATGGATTGCTATGAAATTTTCACACAATCCTTCATGTTCTTTTTAGAATGAATCCTGATGACTTGATCATCTGTCCTTTGGTCTGGTGTCACCAAAAACCTCCACTTGTCCAACACTAATGCTGCATCATCTGCAGACTACAAAGATTTTAACAGTCACACCAGATGAATATTAAGCATAGACTAAGGCCATGTATTGCTCCTTAGCTGAATCAATTGTTAATATTCACTTTTGTTGACCCTTTTGTGTAATTCTTTTTAGCAAGTTGGAGATATTGTAGCTGTCAGAAATGACCCATAACAACAACTTAGAATTACAATTAGGAAGCCGACATGGTTTTTACCACTTGGCTGCTTGTTTCTTTTTGAACTGTACCCGCCAGACTCCGGTTCATTAATAGAAACTCTAGTTTGTCTTTATGTGTCAGCACTGTGATTGACTGGCAACTTGTACAGTGTGACCAGCCTCTTGCCCACTGCATGCTGGGACTTACTACAGCCCGCTGTGACTCTGAATGGGACAAGCTTTATAGAAACTAGATAGATGGAGGTCCTAAAATATGATTTTTAAGCAAAAAATTATGAGGCACTATTTCCTTAACATAGCTATATAAAGATATCATAGTCCAGAGACAACCACAAACCAGAGAAAGACTGAAAAACATTTGAAGCTGTTAAATAATTCCTGTAAAAACAGAAGCCTTTAGTCACAAACGTGCATCTTCACTTCTTACAGTGTGGGAGCTGGTGCCAATATTTTCAATATGAGCCGCTCTAATCACTGCCTTCATTCATTTTCTTTTTTATCGTTTTCCCAAACACACACACAGTTATTGTCTTCTCCTCATAATTTAAAATCACTCGAGTAAAACACACACACACACACACTCACTCACACTCGCCTGAGAACCCATAATTCAGTAAGTGAATAAGGCACTGAGTCTACGGTGGCAGAGATTAGATAAGAAAGTGAGCAGTCAGACTGCAGCAGCAGGAAAGCAGAACAAATGAACTGCACTCGTGATGGAGAGAGCTTATACTGTGAAAGCCATAGCCCTGATCTTTCAAGATGAGTGGTTTTTTATGGAGGGCAACTCTCCAGCACTATTCACCATGGAGCTCGATTACTACAGTTTACAAGGAGATTTATCCATTCATCTCTCCATGCTTCAAGCACACTATGGATATCAGCTATTGCATTTTTTTTTGTATTTATAAGGAATGTATAAAGGTAAAGGAAATGTGCTTGTATTACCTGCTGTCAGATGAGAAAACCGATATCAGTTTCATCTCTGTGGCTTCGTTAGAGGAAGGTGTTTAGTGTGGCTTAGCAAAGACTGTAAGCAGGGGCTGACTGCTGTCACAGCTCCAACAACCGCAGGGCTGTCTAATGTACATACTGTTTAGTTAGCAGTGCATGCTAGATAAGGTGCTAGTGTTTTTAACAGGTTAAGAGTGTATTTGTGGTGGTCAAAGCTCAAAGGTGGAATTCTTGAGAGAGAATAGATTTGCTGGCAGAAGTAATGTAAATCCACACTAAGCGTTCATATAAAGGTCAACTTTGGTGAACTAAGCTGCAATGACTAGTCCGTTAATCTGCAGCTGTTTTGATAGTTGATCAATTGTTTCAGTCATTCTCTGGTTCCAGCTTCTCAAATGTGGATATTTCCTTTTTACCCATTTTATGTCATTGTAAATTGAATATATTTAAGTTGTGGACTGTTGGTCGCACAAAACAAAACAAGGCGTCACCTTGAGAAATATGATGAGCATTTCTTTCCCCACTATTTTTCCAAGCTGTGTTCTTTTACCTTTTTAATTGTATGTTACACTGCTTTGTAAAAAAATAAAAATAAAAATAAAAATAAAAAAAACTGTTCCACAAAAAAGCAACACAGCCTGCAGTCAGTCTTTAGTGGTCCAAATAAGTTCTCTTGAATTAAGAGTGCTAACTTTCTATCTGGTCAGTGACTGAGAGCGTGAGTAATTACTTCATCACAGAGCGTCCATCATTATGCCCTGGATGCTGAGTCATTTTCTGGGCACTTAGAGAAGTCCTATTTCAGCAACTGCAGGTTAATCCACACATTTGACACTTTTTCCATTAATACCAAGTTATGAGACTGGATTTGCTGGTCAAACACTTATATTTGGGAAGTTATTTCAAAACAGAAGAGCCGAGAGTGTTTGATTTTATTCTTTTTTTATTAAGAGAAATCCTTCTGGTGATCCCAGGCTGAGCTGTGTGTTTATATACACACACACACACACACACACACACACACACACACACACACACACACACACACACACACACACACACACACACACACACACACACACACACACACACACACACACACACACACACACACACAGAGACACAGACAGGTGTGTTGTGTAGTCTGCGTTTGTGTCACTACATCCTGCTGAGCCGGTGTTTGCAGACCGATTGGCTCAGGGATAAAGCCTTGTGACCTGGCATCCTGCCAACCCTCCCATTCTCTGATCACCAGCTCTCTCTCTCTCTGTCTGTTTTTCTTTTCTTCTCCCTCTCTCCTCCCTGCTTCTCTGCCCCCTGTTCTCCCACTAACATCCTTTTTGTTTTTGCACAGTTTGAGTTTGCTCATAAAACAACTGAAAAGATAGGAATTTGAAAAAAAACCTTTTGTCTCTGGTCTGAGTTTGAAAAGCTGAAAAATTAGCAAAGAAAAGATGCAATAAAGGCTGATGGAAACACATTTTCCAAATAAACAATGACATTGTAGGACTTGCTTCCTCTAACTTTATTCTGCTTCTCTTTTAGTACTGCTAGAGTAGGGAAAAATAAGGATAAAAAAGAGAGGCTGACAAAATAATGGTGTGTTTTGGCCAGAGTAGACAGAATAATTCATTAAAATTACAATTACCAGCAGCATTAAAATGTCACGATGTACCAGAAGAGTTACTGCGGCTTAGTTATGATCTCTTGAGAAAATTCTCACAGTTCACGTTAAGGAACACACTATCACATTTTAATTTGCAGACTTTTTGTTTTATATCTGCACATCTTGTTCGGAAATACATCCTCTTCCTGTCTCTTTAGATAGTAGCTCCTGTGCTCTGAACAACAGCCACCAGGGCACTCACGTGTGTGTGTGTGTGTGTGTGTGTGTGTGTGTGTGTGTGTGTGTGTGTGTGTGTGTGTGTGTGTGTGTGTGTGTGTGTGTGTGTGTGTGTGTGTTTCAGCTTGGCAAGGCCTACAATTGGCAGTACACCATCCAGGATACATACACAAACATTTGCTGCTGGTTTCTTAATGATCTAGTAGACTAGTGCTGAAAGTAATTAGACCTTGCTTTTTTTTGGTTAGGCTACTCTAAAGTAAGTCAGACATATTTTAATAGTAATAAGTTCACCACCATGTCCCCAGGCTATCTCAATAACAACCAATGTCACCTTCTCATAAAACGATAAAAACATGGCTCCATTTGTGGTTCATTAACTGTGTTGTGTACATAGCTAGCAAAATGAGAAGAGAAAGAAACATGCTTCTGCTTCCCTAATCCCTAATTGTTCCCAGAATGCCCTTGTAACTGACATTGTAATTGTGCCAAACATGTGCATTCTGAAATTGATTTCAAAGGCACAACGTCTGCGCCGGGGTGACTGGAGCCTAGCATCTTGAACCTGCTTTTAAATGGAGCTCACAACATTTTCAGCAAGTTAAGAACACAGTATGCTGTCTGTTCACCCTTAAAGACAATTGTGAATTATTGTCTGCTGGTGTTCAGGTAGAGGAGAAGGGCAGACAACTAAATATATGAATTAAACATGTAAAGTCCATAGGCTTCATCATATCTTTGAATATAGTGTTCAAACAAAGTTCCTATCGACCATCCATAGTTCTTATTAATTCAGTCCTACAGTCAAAACAGTCATCTTTGTGCAGCCTTTGTGACAACTGCTTATTTGATCAGAGCTGTAGTTGGGATATATGGCTGCAATCAGTATTGCAATGTTAATGTTTTTCCAAATTCTGTGTAAATCACGATTGGACAAATGTATGCAAGATTGGTTCACTGATGCTGTAAGTTTTACATCAGACAAAACTTAGAAGTGTAAAACAAAACCTCATTTTGTTCGTTATGATTTTGCAACAGTGTTGAGCTGTCGTCAAGACTCAGTCAGGTGTGTGTGTGTGTGTGTGTGTGTGTGTGTGAAACCAACTCCTGCTAAGAGTTTCATCAAGGATGTCACATTGTCGCAGGTGTGTGTGTGTGTGTGTGTGTGTGTGTGTGTGTGTGTGTGTGTGTGTGTGTGTGTGTGTGTGTGTCGAACAACAAACAGAGTTGCAATGAGGATGAAGCGTGCCAGCGTTGCAGTGTGCCTTTATGCATGCATGGTTTTTGTGTGTGTGTGTTTGTGCGTGCGTGTGAGTGTGCGTCCGCAGAGTGGGACACAGTAAATGGGTCATATGCAGTGGAGGAGGATGACCTTGGGAGTTTGTCCTGTTTTCCTTTATGAGTCTGCAGACACAGTTCTTTGTCTCAGAGAGAGAGAGAGAGAGAGAGATCACATGTACCCAAAGCTAGATTTGTTGACATTAAATGAAATGGTCTTCTCCAAACTGTTACCAGAACGTTGGGAGCACACTGTTGTTTAAAATATCACTGTTTACTGTAGCATTATGATTTTCCTTAAATGGTTCCCTGTGGAGTTTTGGACCTCTATTGGGGCTATAGAGCTGTTTTTCTGTGAGTGGGTCCACACAGTCCCACCAATGGTGTCCCACTGATCTACTGATCCATAAATTACGACTCCTCACAAACTTAGTTTAAAAGCAAACTTTGTTCGCGTGAGTCCAAAAATCCTTTGTCTTTTATAGCTTCTGCATTGCTGGCTCCTGCCACGTTGTCAAATTTTGCTTTCATGTTTTCCTCCAACTCTCATTGGCTGGATCCACCTGATCTGGATCAAACAAAAATTGACATGACAAAGAATGAACAGCTGCAGGAGCCGAAATGTTAAATATCTGAGTCACTAACTGAATCCACATTATGTCATTTCCTCTAATGTGTTTCCTACTGCAGCTTTTAGTGATCTGACAGTAAGTTTGGAAGTAAAATATCCCTGATATGATTCAATCAGGGATATTTTATACTTTAAAATATATTTTTACTTAATAACATGTTGATAAAAAGAACTACTCCTATCCAATTATCTTACTATCATTCTGAAATACTTCCTCCTAGCCTAACTTCCCTATCCCCTAATGTCCAAATACCACCAAATTTTGATCAGGACAATAATACTATTCATCATTAATGTGTGAGTTGTGGCTCATCCGGTCACCATTTCTCAATATTAGTCATAATTGCTAGATTTCTAAATCAGGCCAGCTGTGTGCTGTTGTATGTAGACAAATGGTTGTAGTGTCTGGCCCAGCAGAGCCGTGCCCGCTACACTGGGATATGTGGGTCGTCAGCTATTTTAATCCACAATGTTGCCAGTAGTACCAGAGGGAATAGACATAGTGTGTGTGTGTGTCTGTGTGTGTCTGTGTGTGTGTCTGTGTGTGTGTGTCTGTGTATGCACGCGTGTGCACAGTGCACACGCGCATAAATGTGCTCTCGGTCCATATGAACATACACACACACATGAACAGAGACAAAGTAGAAGATTAGAATTTGTGGCCACAATAATGCAAGTTAATTTGAAAATGTTGATGAATTAGAGAAGGTTAAGTGTCAAGCAAGGGTTGTCATTTTCTAAAAGGAATAGTTAAACCTTCTCTTTTTCCTCCATTTTTTTTTTAGATGTCAAACAACACCCTTGTGCATTGCAGCCTTCATTCTGCTGCCTCTGTCTTTCTTATTTTGTGTGGCATTGCAGCTAAACAAACAGCACATGCATTGTTATTAACGTACTGTATATTTCTGGTGTTTTTTTTGCAAGATGATTGCACAAATATGTAGTAGTGATTAGATTAGGTGTCATAAATGCTACCTGTTAGCTAGGCTAGCTAGGCTAGTTTCTGGGCTGCTGCATTGAGGCCCTGGAGCAACTCACTTGTTTATACATTATAGGTGGAGAAGCATAAAAATAGAAATGATATAATTCGTTGTATATGAAAGACGGTTACTGTTATGATAATCGATAATCCTTTCAGTCATTTTTCAAGCAAACATGGCAAACATTCTCTGACTTCAGCTTCTCAGATGTGAAGATTAGCAGATTTTAGTGTTTAAAGTAATAATGTGAATTTATTCCACTTTAAAGACATAATGAATCAATGAATAGAGAAAATAATTGGAAGATTACTTGATAATAAAATTATAAAATATTATTACAAATAATAGCCCTATTAATAATATCCCCTTTGCAGCCCTATTTTAAATCATTCAGTTTGCTGTCATGTTGATGGTTGCCCCAGTCCACATTACAACATGAGACCAGTGAGATACCACAGAGATACTGGCAGGGAGCCCAGGGGAAAGAAAAAAAATATGCCTTTTCAGATTTAGGGTCAACATGGCCTCAGTTTCCAGCTGAATGAAAAGCCAACTTCATATCGATGCCAATTCTAAACTGTGTGTGTGTGTGTGTGTGTGTGTGTGTGTGTGTGTGTGTGTGTGTGTGTGTGTGTGTGTGTGTGTGTGTGTGTGTGTGTGTGTGTGTGTGTGTGTGTGTGCGTGCCGGAGGAAGGAGGAGACATTTAATTTATTTAAGGATGAACTGCAGGACACAGCAAAGTGGAGAGAGAGAGAGGGTGTTTCTCTTTTACCCCCAAGACTACTTTCTAATACAGAGATTCTGGCCAGCCACACACATACGCACGCACGCACACACACACACACACACACACATACGCACACACAGAGGCATGTATGAGTCATGTGTTCACCCAATTTGCTTTTCAGCAAGGCCAATGAGATCAGTGGCTTCCTAAAAATACAAAGAACTCTGGAGGTAAAAAGAGAGAGTGACCCTAGAGTAAAAAAAAAGGTGTGATGACACCTCCCTGGACACACACACACACACACACACACACACACACACACACACACACACACACACACACACACACACACACACACACACACACACACACACACACACACACACAATCTTGTACATCTATCCATTGGCTCCATTTCATACTTTGTCTTTTGTCAAGCAGAGTTGCCGTTGCCGTTTCCTTCAACATTGTGACATTTTGGTTTATGAGGATATGTCCTCAGAAGGTTATTTCTTGTCACAAAGAAAAAAAAACAGTTTTCTATCTATCTCTCTCCCTCCCTCTCTCTCTCTCTCTCTCTCTCTTTCTCTCTCTCTCTCTCTCTCTCTCTCTCTAGCCTTTATTCAACTAGTTACAGTGAGTTCATTAAAGACGTCTTATGCAAGGGAGACATGGCCAAGAAAGTTAACAATTGAAACAATACAAAATCCAACAAACAGTTTTGCTGAAACAGGCCAAAAAGAGCTAAACACAGTCATTTACCATATAACACTTGTTTCTAATTATGTGAGAGTTTCCAGCTTTCTTAATTCAGTTTCCTTCTGAAGAATATTTCAAGTGGCCAGAGCAGAACATGAAAACGTATACTAATATATGTCTTGGTTGGTATGGTTCGGTTCAGGATGTCTGAGCTTCTTGACGTCACAGCAGTTGACACATCTTAAATTATTCAGTGTGATTAAGATGGTTTGGAGCTCATTGGTGCATTTAGTCTGTTAATTCTGTGATCTTATTTAGTGTTTCCTCATATAAGATTTGGAAGAACAGTTTAAGCTCATGTGGATCCTAAACAACACGATGAAACGCAAACGGACTCACTTTCCGAAAGTGTAACATCGTATTGATAATTAGAATATACAGTACCAATGATAATCCTGATATGATTTGTCTCTCTTTGTTACGTTTACATTAGTCTATTACTGACAATGACATGAATGAATTTAAACGAATGGAACATAAAGGAAGGGATCAGCTGGGGTTGGGTCTTAATGGAGTGTGTGTGTGTGTGTGTGTGTGTATGTGTGTGTGTGTGTGTGTGTGTGTGTGTGTGTGTGTGTGTGTGTGTGTGTGTGTGTGTGTGTGTGTGTGTGTGTGTGTGTGTGTGTGTGTGTAATAAAGGAGGGGTGATGTGAGGGATGAGGTCATCATGTAGTGTGAGCATGCGTGACTATGTGTGTGAAACAAAGGCAGTTGGGACTGTGTGTATAAGTGATGACTTCACTCGTTATGCATTTATTTATGATCATTGTTAAACCTCAAGGTGTGTGTGTGCGCATGCGCATTCGTGTGTGCGTGCGTGTGTGTCACCTTAAAGGGAAAAGACTGAAAAGAGAATTTCATTTTCAGATTTATTGCAGTAATTCTGGACAGTAAAGTCAGTGTCTATAAACACACGCAACTGTCTTTTCCATCAGTGCATCAGGACTTGACCTCAGTACCTTAAAGGGACAGCCCAACATTTTGGTAAATCCTCTTTTTTTGTCCACTGTGTGTGTCCTGTACAGAGATAAAGGACAGCCCAGGACATGTTTAGCCTAGTTTATCGAAGCACATGGAAACTGGTAACCTGCCATCAATAAAATACAGTAACTGCAGTATACCCCCATGTGGCCAACAGAGACAACATCTACTTAAAGTTGAGGTTAATTGGGTAAAATGTCATTAGCATACTGTTATGTTGTTACATTGTATCCGTGGCAAAAGCAATAAGCAACACCGAACTAAGTGGTTGTTGTGAGCACATAAGTAGGCCACGAATGACATTTTGTTTTTTTATATCTCCGGTCTGCATGTTGTCTTAGCAACTTTAAAGCAACACTATTGGCGCTTACCCACTGCTAGTACCAGCTCTACTCTACTCGGCTCGACTCGGCCGCGGTGCCCCGTCCTCCATTTTCCATTGCAGATTTAGTACCGCCAGTGTGGCTGGTCGTCATAGCGACGTCGCAGGAAACTGCTGTGACCACACGTCGAGGGTGTGTTGTTTTTGACTCTCGGGATGTGAAACATTTTGTTTCAAGAGAAGCTGGAGGCAGCAAAGAAAACCACAGCTGCCTAAACTATTTAAAAATGGCGGGTTTGTTCAGCACACCCCCGTCTGTCGCTAGCAATGATGACGCAGTGATTAGTGACGATTCTCTCGGACCAATGAGTAGTCTGCAGGTTTTCACGTCATCTTTTGGTATCGCCTCAGCTCGCTTGGAACCTCGACAGAGGTTATACTAAAAAAGTACCTACCGGGGACTTTTTTTCGTAATGGAAAACCAAAAAAGGCGAGTAGAGTAGAGTAGAGTAGAGTAGAGTAGAGTAGAGTAGAGTAGAGTAGAGTAGAGTAGAGTAGAGTTGAGTAGAGGCGAGTCGAGCAGGTACCATGTAATGGACAAACGCCATATGTAACTTTTCCTGCTTCGGTCCCCCTACAGGTTGTCTCATTGGAACTACAGCTGCAGCTAAGAGTTACATAGTGTTGCTTTAACACAAAATACACTCCTGAAAGAAAACTGCGTCAGCTGTTTGTATAGTACGATACAAAAGATGTTGCAGGTTCAGGTTTTCTGAACAGCTTTATCAGTATTGTTTCAGATAGCAAAGCTGTCTTTGTAACCTCAGATTGTAAAACAGAGCAATGCAACAGCAATAATTAAATTGGAATATTACATCTTTAATCTTTTATTGTCAACAACATAGGTTTGTTGTGCATTTTTTTCAACATGCAACTGTGTGAAAGGTGAGTGGAGAGTCTGTTTTCCTCTGTTGTTAAGCATCTAGCAGCAGCATGTGTTTACCAGGTGATGTTGTGCAATGAAGCCCTGCACTGAGTCAGGACACAGATTTGTACACAGATGTGCTTCGCGGAGTTAGAATAAGTCACAGTTTTGCATAAAAGCGTAACATTTGCACAAACTGAAGTAGGAATACCTGTGTTTTTTGGCTTCTATAGGCTTTGTTGTTGTTCGTTGCCTCCAGGAATGTCTCTGTGACACTAGGTGGCTCATGGTGAGATGTAGCACTGTGTTTAAAATTCATGGACTCAGATTTCCAGCTGAGCTGTAAACCCAGACTTTACTTGGCTCAAGTGTTGATTTAAAGCTACTCTCTCTGCTTGTCTTTGGTCTATAAACCGCTTCATCGGCCGGTCAGCGGTGTTGTTGACTCTCTGCCTCTGATACACATCAGCAGGTCCTCTGCACACTCACTTTGTTAGCTCTGGTTTTTTTGTAAGTGGAAGAGAAGCTTTAGCAAGCAATAACAGCGAGAAATACTTTTGGAGCCCTCTGTGCATGCTGGAAAATAAGGTTTTTATTTGTCCTTGGCTAGGGAAGAGGTTCTGCACAGAACCATAATGATACAAAGATCCCTCCCACAACAACCCACACAATAGATGCTTAAGTGAGCACAGCACAGGAGCAAAAATGTTTCATTTTTTTTTCTTTATCGAAATCTCCTGCACTTAATTGGAGGTATGCCTTTGTGCCGTCTGAAGCGCTGCAGTGCATGCTGAGATACTGAGACCCTCCTGAAATTCGAAAACAGTCTTTTGTCGCTCTGACTGCGGCCCTTGTTGATGAACAACAGTTTACAATTAAACCGTGGTTGCACACAACAAAATATATATATATATGCTGAGGAAATAAATTCAAAAGGGTATTTTACAACAACTACGAATGCACCGCGAGGCTGTAGATTACCAGCTTCATTGAACGCACCGTCTCTCGTCTGTGTTCTGACAGAAACAGTCAAACTTTAGCGTTAGCTGTCAGTGTTTAGTGTCAGTGCCGTGTTTAATCCAGCTACTAGCTAGCAGAAGGCTAACGTTACCTGCTGTTGAGTTGTTAAGCTGTTAACTAGTCAGCAATGTTTCTGTTCTGCGCACTCTGTTCTCTTAATAGGCTACATCTATCGTCTCCCTTCATATAACAGTTGTATAGTGTTTCGAACGGCTCCGGGTGAAAGGTCAATATGGAATGGATTCATTGCGATTCATTTTTTTTTAACGCACTAATTTTTCTCAGATTAATTAATCGAAAATTAACGCGTTATTTCGACAGCCCAAATATATATATTTCCCATCTTGCTTGAAAATATTTTAATATTTCCTCGTGTTTCTCAGTAGGTGACAGTTTGGAAATCAGCTATAGGAAATATGATAGAAAAATCAAGATGAACGCTGATAAATTGCATGTCATTGTTTCATCACTGGGAATGCCATGTAGCCTACATTTGAAAATAGTGACAGTAAACAGCAAACTACAGTGTTACCCAGGATTTCCACAGGCTGCGTAACTACTGCGGAACGGCTCCGGAACGTCGGCGGAGTCAATCGGTTTCCATTAAAGTCAACGTGTGTATTTCCACCAGCTGCATAACGTCTGCGTTCCGACTCGGGCACAGCTCCGGCGGTCGCAGCCCTGCGGATCAGATACGCAGAGCTTCTATTTTTGCCGGACGCCGGAGAGCTCCGCAGCAATTCAGCACACGGGAGATAGTGCGGGACAGAAAGTCGAGCACAGAAACAAAATAAAACATCCGGTTAACTTTCAAAATAAAATACACCGTGCTCACGAAGGATCATATTTCTCTTCACTACACCTTGAAAACACGGCACGGAGTTGTTTCCTCTCTACTCCTCGGAATAGAAACAAACTGTTGGTGGTTTTGTGGTTCTATTCTGCGTGAATTCGCGAGATCTAGTGGGTCCTCGTAACTACAGCAGTCGGTCCTGGCCGGAGCCGTTCCGCAACAACTCCGGATCCGGTTGGTATTGACGGACGGCGGACCACGGAGACGTTCCGCAGCAGAGACGTTCCGCAACAGTTACGCAGCCTGTTGAAATCCTGGGTTAGAGTGCAACTCCCACGAAGATCAGTCCCTCCAGGATTTTGCGATGATCGCGCCGATTCAACCAATCACTGTGACTTAGGTGTGATTCGCAATTTTGACCAATCACCGCAACTTTTCCGCAAATTTAAGCAGTAACCGGAGTTTCCTGAGACTTCAACCAATCCCAGCAGTCCCTAGTGCCAGACTTTGCATCAGTATGTAACTCTGAGAGCCAATTACCAAGCGGGAGTGAGAACAGGTTGATGTCACACGTACGTCGCCAAATTCATTTCCTTGTAAGACGAGAAGTGTGTAACTCGGAACATCTCACATTTACCAACAAACGTACAGCGAAAGACCGTGCAAAACATTTCAGACCGTCCTTCCAACCTGTATACATTTTAACATCAATATACGCTCTAATGTTTTTTCACTATAAAGTCACTCAAAGCGGCTGCTGTTTCCTGTCGGCTCTCTGCAGCCGACGGGGCTGCTGCTCGACTGACGCACGCACACACATAAACACACACGGTGGATGCAGGAAATACCAGAGATGAGACGTACAGGATGACTTAAATTGAGGACAACTATGCTCGTTATTGTAAGGGCAGTGATAAGTTAAAGTCCAATAAATACTTTATCAAACCGTATGAATATGTGTCCCAACTAACAATGTAAAGATCAACTGACAGATATGTTCAAATTTGATTAATTCAATAAATAATTGTTTGTCTTAAATCCACCAGCCATTTTTCATATTATACCATTTGCAGCATCCTGAGCTTTTTTTGGTAAGGTCACTAGGAAAACTCAGCCCAGAGTAGTTTTATTCTCCCCAAAACAAGTTTCCTTTTTATTTTTAAAGAACTATGCAACAACAAAAATCGCAACTTTTTTTGCAACTTTCTCCGTTTCCCGCAACTTAATTGCAACAGACATACAAAAGACATCGCAACTTTTATCGCAATTTAAAAAAAAAAAAAAAAAGCTCCCGCAAAATGAGGCATTTTGGGCCGCAACAGTCTCAAAAAAAGGCCGCGAAATCCTGGAGGGACTGAAAGATGACAGCATAGCTGTATGCTAAAATCATAAATTATGTTTTTGCGACTTTATGCCCGCCTGACATTGAAGTGAATTCTCCTGAACTGTCGCTAAGATGTTTACCTGCCCTCGTATTGGTATTTTATTTAAACATTCGACTGATGAATAACATTATTACAAAAGTTCACTTGGACTTCCTGTTCTGTAGAGTAACCTCATCAGGGCTGTGTGCTGGGGAGAGTCATGTTGAAACTGTTCTTTACAACATCAGAGATATTGTTTCTGTAGTGTGAGATTCAAGTCATGATGTTGCATGTTCTGACAGAGACAGTACACATATACACATAGCACTCTGAGTGCGCCTGCACACACACACACACACACACACACACTGTAACATACGTAGTTGTTCATGTGACCTCGCACAGGAGAAAGGTGATGATCCTCTACTTCTGCACTGTTATTGTTGGGGGTGTGCGTCTGACTCTATCATTTTCTGTGTGTGTGTGTGTGTGTGTTTCTCTCTGCCCTCTCTCATCCCATCTCTCGTCACGTCTTTGTCTCAGAGTTGTTCACTGTGCCAGCTGCTTTTCTTTGGCCCTCTCATCGCTCTGAGCGATGCAGATTATTTTGGCACATGGGACACACACACACACATTTGCACGCACACGCACACACACACACACACACACACACACACACATACACATACACATACACATACACACACACACAATCCAGCGTCTTATTACAAGCTGTTAACCCCCGTTTATAAGTGCAGCCTTTGAATCAGCTCGGTGAAAGGAAGTGTAATCCCTGCCGGACGATTTTAATGGTAATCTCCACATCCTGATTAGATTACACACAAACACACACATGTTGTCTGCAACACTTCTAAAGGACTGAATTGAAACCAAATTTTCCTTTTTTCTCTTTTTACCCACCCCTCTGTATTTTAGTTATTTACCTCTCTCTGGGTTTCTGGGTTCTTAAGAGTTTTGGGCGTATCTTTTTCTTCTTCATGATCACACGCTGTCAGGATGGTCTACAAAGATTAACATTGATGATGTCTTTTTATAGCATTTGTGCCTTCGTGTTTTGGTAACTGACAGTACAGAGTAAACAGCATCAATGCCTTTATATATCTGACATATTCAGCTTTATTTTTAGAATTATTTTAGCTCAATCTAAAATTCACCCACATCTTTTTTATTTTTACTTTTACAGTTTACAGTCTCTCTGAACTTGGCTTTACAGTAAACCCAAATTATACATTCACGTGGCCTTAAGGGTCTGCATGCAGCCCATCGTTTATGGTTATGGAACTTAACATGCAGACTGTAAGTGCCAGTAAATGTATGAACACATCAGTGTATGCAGACACCCTGTGTAGTATGAACAGAACTGTGTGTTTGTGTTCGTCGTCCGCATCCATTTTTGGACTATATCTGCAGCTTTACCCTGAAGACCTCTTACAACTCTTTCTCTTTAGGCTGCATTCAGACTGACAATAGCCCTGCGTCCAAGAAATAAAATAATAAAATGCAGCTCCTCAATGTGTTGGCGCAGTGGTGGCCCCAAGAGGGCTCCTGCAAAAGAAGATTTTTTACCACAACACACAGCTTTGGTCAAATATGTGCAAGCCCACAATCCTGGTAGATAAGATAGATAATAAGTTAACGTCTTGATTCTACAATTCACCTTAACAATTGTCAAGATGGAGGGCAGAATAATTGATATAAATATAAATTAGTTTTTGCGTCTTGAACCTATATATTAAACTAGACTTTTATGATTGTACTAGCTGTAGAAACCTCTACTCAACATCAGCCCTTTTGATAGTTTGGTCTTTTTAGTGCGGTCCAATTTTCGGTTTGATCGCAACCTATATATGGCTTTTATTCTTTAATACATATGTACTAGTACTTTAGTTTTTATAGGTTCTTCCTGTTCATTTATGCAATGTACAAAACTGCCAAACGTACACTCATGCCACAAAAAGTGGAAAGTTTCACTTATACCACTTAAAAACATTAATGGCTGAAATCATTCCAATTCCAACATCCAAAATGTTAATTGTTCGGTCAAGTCTGTGGTTAAAGGTGAACAGATGTGTTATTATTATTCAAATGTCATCTAATGTATTTATCTGCTGTGTTTGTTAAATTTAATCTACTCCATCTGTTCTCGATAAAATATATATGACCAGGAGTCAAATTTTTGTGCTGTGACCTCCACACATGGATCTCCTGACTCCAGTGAGCAGTAGGGAGTCTGTTGTTAGCACACCAACTGCTGACACACACACACACACACACACACACACAATACCCAGGCCAGCGATCATTAAATGAATGTATTCTTCAGACTGCAGGCTGTCAGCAATATACCAGGAATACATCAGGGGGTAAAAGTCAGCATGTGTGCTGTAGTATGCAGCCTGTCACACACACACACACACACACACACACACACACACACACACACACACACACACACACACACACACACACACCAAACACAGCACCATGGTGCTGACATCATATATAAACACCATCATCATGCACAACATCATTTAACAGCTTGTGGTATCTGTTTGCATTCAGACTGATGTGTGGATGATGAAATCAAGCTTGTTGTTCATAGTAGCAGCCATTTAAACTAAACGATCGTCACCAACAATAACCTCATTTAACTGAATGAGAAATGGGCAATGAGCTGTTCTGAAGCCTTTCATGGGAATGGAAAATAGATCAATTAGACGTTCTGCCCCTTAATACAGTAAAAACACCCTAAATTGAGAATTCTTTGAAATCCAGTGTTTTGCATTGGTTCATTTACATCTCCGTAGTGTTTTAAAGCAGTTCCTCCTGCTTGTGGAAAGAGCATAAGTGGAGCACCAGTGACATGAATAGCTTATGTACCTGAACCTGGCATTCACAAAGTCAGCAACTCTGGGAGCAGCAGGGTGGGACGCTCATAGAATTAGGGTTACACTGTGAGGCTTTGGTTAATGAGCACTGGGTCTGCCTCCTGAAAGCATCTGCCGGCCTCAGGTGGCATGCTTTCACTTTTTTTTCCGTGACACCAACACAACATAAAAAAATGTCCATGAACTCGGTCACGCAATGCAGACCGCTCTGCAGGACCCTCCACAGGGGGGCAGAATGCTAAAGGCCATGCTCAACACAGTTTGACTGACCTTAAACAGGCTTCTTACTTACACACACACACACACACACACACACACACACACACACACACACACACACACACACACACACACACACACAGTTATAGATGGGTTGTCATATTGTCACACGCTGTAGAAAATGCAACCGTAATATCAGCATTTTCTGGATTCAAAGAATCAAAGCAGTGCTACCTGCTGACAGCAGCTGATACTAAAGTAAAACTCACCTCACTCCATAAAGCGCAAGTATAAAAGTAATCAAATGTGAATTTGCATTCTTATCATGATTGGACCAGCTGCCATGCACGCACAGCTGTATGTCTTTCATGCACCTAAATAAAGCCAGAACCCCCCTGTGGATTTGGATGGAAGATATAGAGTGTGAGTGCGAAGAGTGTGTGTTTGTGTGCATGTACATTCACATGCGTGCTATCGCCTCTCTGGCTAGTTGGCAGGATTGCAGTCTCATACCTCAGCATTAACTTAATGTTCTACTTCAGTGGGTTCATTGGGTTCAGTGCAGTGTTGTTCAGTACCGCTGGTGGATATGTAAATGATCTCTGTAGGACATTTTCTTAATGTTTTCAAATTTGTTTATTTGATGTACACACAGTATATGTACTGCAATAATGATAATTTCCTTTGGAAATATTATTACCATATACATATATCTGCAATTCAAGCAGCTGTTTTATTCTCTGAGCTTTTACTTTTTATATCTAAAGAGGTTTCATGAGGCAAATGTGTGAGTCATTCAGTAATGCAGCTTTTATGAAGTTAAATGCTTGCCTTGATACATTTGATACAGTATACATACAACTCTATTTTGATCAAAACTTAATTGAAACAGTATGCCCTTTACATTGAATAGAAGTGTTTTGTCTGCAGTGTTCGTCACATGAAAATACTGTAAAATGTGCAGCATTTTAAGCAGTTTTCCCCAAAATTCAGTCTGATATATTTTGAAAAAATCCAGGATTGTCTTTTGGGATATAGAAGACAGTGGATTTGAACAAATATTGGAGTGTGTACACTAAGAACAAATGAGAATGTAAATCTGTTAATGTCAGTTCTGACTGCAGGTCATTTTAATGATTTGGATGGTGACCAGGATTCACCGTTATTAGGCAATGATTATGTAGATTAAAGTGAAAAATCTCAGTCCTGTGTTTAACACTGCTCCGTCCAGCTGTTTTTATTACTGTAAAGATACCGAGTCCCTTAGGTGGCAACCTTTATCTATGCATCCTGTCTGTCTGTGGATGAATAGACACATTGATGTCTATGATATTTTAATATAATTATACTATCAAACTAATGACAACTGTGCAAAGTCGCCCGGCCACCACAAGTAAAATATGACTGGTTTCCGTTTTGCGCCTCAACAATATTCAGCTTCAAGATATTTCCCAAAGCAATATTGTTGAACCTGTTAACAAACGGTGGAGCAGCGTGAATAGATCCATACCAAAGCAGAGCCAGAGGGCAGATTTCAGACCCGGTCCCAGAGTGTCTCGGCCCTGACAGACAGGGGAGGGGACAAATGAGACAGTGTCAATATTGAAGCAGGCTAATGGGCTAATGAATGTGGAGAGTTCTGCCTAATGTTCCCAACAGAGCTCCTAGCAAAACCATTAAAGCTCTTTTATATGACTAGACAGGCACAATGCAGTAACTCGATTTATGGGGTGCTTTCATGGTCAATTAGGAAGGGAGAGAGAGGAGAGAGGCCTGATAGGTGTGTGTGTGTGTGTGTGTGTGTGTGTGTGTGTGTGTGTGTGTGTGTGTGTGTGTGTGTGTGTGTGTGTGTGTGTGTGTGTGTGTGTGTGTGTGTGTGTGTTTTATGAGAGTTATGGCTGTTTTTGTCAATATTATCCTGAGGTTCTTTTGATTGTGTCCTTCTGATCAGCATGTACACAGACTGAACAATTGCACAATGAAAAATGCTGTCAATCAAACATCATATCGGTCAAATACGAGGAGGACATACGCGACTGACTGGACATGTCAAGTAAAAGAGTAATATCGGTTTAAATAGTCACCTGGGTATCCTCCAGACCTCAGTATGTCAGACTGAATAATAAAGTTTGACATTATTTTTATGAAAGCAAAAGCTCCCTATGGAACCATCTCGTCACCTTCTTGATTAACTTTTACACAGCTGACTGCAGCTGTCCTTTCATCTTAAAAAATGTCCAGATTACTCTGCCCTTGAGGGTCTTATATCAAATGGCAAAAGATCAGACCTGCAGAGATGAAGTTGGCCACTTCAATCGCAACGCATGCAAATGATTTCATTCAAACTGTGTTTGGAAAGGTTCTCGTGTTTACCATTTGATATAACTTGTTAACTATAACCGGGTGTTTGATAATCTCTGTTGTTTAGTCTTGTTTCATCAGACCCTGGTTCATTTTCCCCCTTGACACGATTTGTTTGGGCAGAGCTGAACACAGCAATGAAACTCAAGAGTGGACCATAAAGAGCTGCTCCAAGACCCTTTAGAGCAGGGGTTCTCACACTTTTTTCAATAATATACCCCCTTTGAATTGTGTTTTTAAGCCAAGTTCCCCCTGACCAGCGCAAAAACATTTTTACATCAATATAAAGAGGAACAATACAGTGTCGGCAGTGATAGATTTACTAAACAACAACCATGTAACTGAAAAACATTTAAATGTTACATTTCAAAGGTTCAGAATCCATCACTTCATTCATTCATTATTATAGTCTAATTATTTTAGGAATTATGCACGACACATTTTTAAATGAGCATTTTGCAAAAAGTTCACGTACCCCCTGCAGTACTCCAAAGTACCCCCAGGGGCATGCGTACCCCCATTTGAGAAAGACTGCTTTAGAGGAAGTGGTCTTGGTTTGTTCACAAATTAATTCTGAAGTGATTTGCTTGGGGTGGAAACATGATCCGACCTCGCTCTGACCCAACAGCAAGTTATTCTTTGCAATTTTGACCTGAAACGGCTCCCATAGCCAGGTTAATGATGCATAGATGAGTAAAATCCAGCAGCTAGCCGGAGAAAGAATCACAGTCTGACCTGGACCAGCAATAAAGCACGTTGGGCAGATAGGATCTTGTTCAGGACCATGATCCTGTGTTTGTGTTTCCCTCCCGGCCCAGACTCATCCACTGATTCAGACCAGAACAAACAAACAATATTAAGAGAAGAAGCCCTTAAGCTTTGCAGCCAGAGCCATGAGTTTAGTCCCCGGCCGCACAAACAAAATGGTACAGTAAAACTCATTCTCACATTCAAATAGGTGGTGCTGGAAGCTTGTGTGACTAATGGTCACTTGGTTGCTATCCGGACATTAATAGAGTTTATTAAAGGAACACGGTGACTTATTGGGACATTAACTTATTCACCGTAACCCCGAGTTAGACACGTCGATACATACCCTTCTCATCTCCGTGCGTGTCGTAACTCTGTCTGATGGCTCCACCGTTAGCTTAGCCTAGCACAGATCCTGGAGGTAACCGGCTCCAACTAGCCTACTGCTCCGAATAAGTGACAAAATAACGGCAACTATTTACATGTTGTGATTTGTATAGTCACAGCGTGTACAAATAACAATGTCACATGAGACACAGCCATCTTCTAACCGTATATAAACTGGGAACTATATTCTCAGAAAGGGAAGCAGTGCTACTTGGGCGGAGTAATATGCTTGCAGCTCCCCTTTCTGAGAATATAGTTCACAGTTTGTATACGGTTAGAAGATGGCTGTGTCTCAAGTGACGTTATTTGTACACACTGTGACTATACAAATCACAACATGTAAATGGGAACATGTTGGCGTTATTTTGTCACTTATTCGGAGCAGTAGGCTAGTTGGAGCCGGTTACCTCCAGGATCTGTGCTAGGCTAAGCTAACGGTGGAGCCGTCAGACAGAGTTACGACACGCACGGAGATGAGAAGGGTATGTATCGACTTGTCTAACTGTCGGGGTTACGGTGAATAAGCTAATGTCCCAATAGGTCGGCGTGTTCCTTTTAAAAGGAATGTATCCACTGCTGTCTAAAGCCTGACTCCAGACCATGCCACATCTCTTTTGTTGAGCAGGGCATGGCAGGGTTATATAAAATTAGAAGTTGAGATTCAGCTAACATAACATCTTTCATAATTTCTGACTCTGGTTTTCCATCCCCTCAAAGGTCAGTGCAGTTGAACTCCATGTGAAAGCTCAAATTGACTTTGTCTCCGCCGGTAAATCCACCAATCGCGATTGGAAAAAAAATGACTTTCCATCACAAAGTTTGCGTTGGTGTCATGGAGGCTTTGTGTTGTGACCTCTCAGGTTAGCAGCATTTCAGACAGATTGGTTCTATAATTGGCATGACTCCTGATCTAATATAAATTGTTTTGGAGAAAGAGGACCAAGAAGGAGGGTTCGGACTTCAGCGTAAATAGGCACTTGGTCTGGGAAAAGAAAACGTGTTTATTGACTGATTAGATGACCAGATGCTCCACAGAATGCTTTTACAAGTCCTCTCTACCCTTATATCAGTTGGGACACCTGTGAATGGATTGTAATGTTGGATGTGTTTTTACATTAGGATCTGAGGTGTTTTATGGGCAACGACATCACATGTATTGTATATTTTTATCTTTTTTTTTTGTTGTATTACTGAAGATCGGCATAGCCATCCATCCATCCATCCATCCATCCATTCACCTATGATATTTACAGTTGCTCTTTGCATTCAGCCAACAACTTGCAGACAGACTTATGATCTGCAAGACCAACATCACAAAATCTTAAATAGTTAAAATGCATTTGTTTTTATTTTTAGCAAGCTGATAATGGCCAGAAACGCTGTCAAGATCAATATCAGTCATGACAAACCACCCAAATGACCCTGAAATTCATTAAATCTTCAGTAGAGGTGCACTCAAGATAGAACAAAACAAGACATATTCTGTAAGTCTTACATATGCTGCTCTGTTTCACACACAGAAACACTCCACCTCTCCATTGCATTACTGTAGTTTCCCCTCAGAGAGTTGTTGCGGCAGGCAGAGTCTGTGTAGGATATTTTTAGTTTGCAGAAAAAAACGAATCAGGTAGTAGGACAGTTTCCCTCCTCTATTTCTTGGTTTGAATGAAATGTTTCAATGGTTAGAGCGTAAGTTCAATGTGCAGCCTGAATGACTCAGTGAACCCTGGGGTGTAAATCATATTATAGATCGGTCATTTCATGCTAAGCAGGTAGCATACAGCCTATTTGTACTATAGCTCCAGTATTTGTTACTGTTAGAAGCAGCATTGTTTTGGTTTTGATGGTCTAAAAGCTGCACACATGCTTGGTGTGTTGATTCTCAGTGGCAATAGCAGCACTGGCAATAATTTCACATATCCTAGAGTCATTTGATTTTACGTTGAAAGGAAACATGTTGTTTAATGCATCTTTAATGTAGCAAACCTTGAAGCAGCAGCACAAATTGTTAAACCCTTTTTTTCAAAAGCCAGCAAATAAGTCTCTTTTTAAAACATATTTCTATTTGACATCATGAATAACGTTGAATTGAAAAATGAATTGAATTATTTACATGTATGCTGTACTGTTACATAAATTATGAAAACAAAGTATTTACAATATCAAACTGCAAGTTGTTGTGGCTGAAAATATGAACAGACCTCCCCCAAGAGGCACATACTCACAAGCATATTTCTGCTAGCTGTGTGCTAATGATGTGTGCGCCATCTGAAGGAAACTTATTTATTTATAAGATAACATTTTGAGTCAAGTGTTTTTAAATGTTTTTGTTAAAAGGCTAAGATGTGAATTATGGATGCCTGCTTAATCAGAGCAGGCCATGTAAGTTGCAGTTGGCCTTGGCGGAGGTCTGTGCTCTCTGAGTCCAGTTTACTCTCTTGATATGTGGTGCAGGTTGGCATATGTAGAACTGGTCTGACGGAAGAGATTCCCCTTGTGGAAAATCCATAGCCTGCAAAATGTGAATGAGTGAGTTTGTGAATTACAGGCCAGCTCCACGAGCTGCGTTTCATTCAAGCTGAACTTCGTCATGTAGTTTATGTTCTTGTCATTCTTTGTCCTCTATCAGGAACTACATGAAGCTTTTAACAAAACCCTTGGCAGAAGTGTCTCTTTACCTCTCACATTTACCCTTATTTAAGTTTCGAAAAGCAACGGATTTTCTAAAGTCAAGTGTTTAACATTAACTTTCAGTCTGTGGCTCTCAAACTGTGGTGTGAATGAAAGTGAACAAAAGCACTGGGTGCTTCAAGTAGCTCAGATACACTTTGGCTGATAGAAACAGTATTTACATTTGAAAAAACAATGACGAGATTTATTCAAACGCTTTATTTTCAAATTAAATAAGGCCGAGCTTTAATGATCCCTTTGGGGAAATAGAATTACTGCTGCAGAATACTGAAAGGAGATACAGCAAAAACAATAGATCATAAATAAGAATGTAGTTAATGAGGGGATTCATTATATCACATTAAACTATTTAAACACAAGAACACTAACACACAAATTGATATCTTTCATTACAGCAACAGTGTTTGCACAATAAAAGTAGTAACATCAGCAGAACGTACGTGGGAAAAGACAAAGGAAAAGGAAATGTGTCTAAATGAAAATAATACAGTTCTCACAAGCAAAGGTGAGGTTTTTATAAAAAAAAAAAAAGAGGAGGTCATTTCTACAAGAAAAATAAAACGGAACATTAGTTTTATAGTATGAGGGCCAGGTATTGTTTGACAAAACAAATGTATATAGGCTACTGGAAACGATACTGATACACGTACATGTATGCACTGTCTGAATGTAATGTGTGGACAGCAAGCCCATCATTTTTTCCAGGCTGGACAAATGCCTCATGGTGGAGGATAGGCTGTCCGACATGACAAACGACCAGCAGACACACAGAGAGAGAGAGAGTGAGTAGCTTCATTAACAGAAAGCACAACAGACAGAGGAACAGATGATTCTGCCACAGATTTCAATCCCTCCATCTCGGCCAATTAATGAAATAGCTAGGACACACACACACACACACACACACACACACACACACACACACACACACACACACACACACACACACACACACACACACACGCAGAGGGACAAAGGGGGAGAATGGCCATAAGCCTGGTTAAGCAGTATTAAATTATTCCTCAAATTAAAAGGCCGTACCTGCCTTGTCCTTTAAGAGCTCTCTCTGTGTGTGTATGTATGCGTGTGCGTGCAAGTGAGTGAGTGATTAAGCTGTTAATTAATTTTATGTCCTTGTATTTAATAACCGTGGACAGTGAAGATGGGTGTGTGTGTGTGTGTGTGTGTGTGTGTGTGTGTGTGTGTGTGTGTGTGTGTGTGTGTGTGTGTGTGTGTGTGTGTGAGAGAGGTGAGTGATTGTGTTCTGGATAATGTCTCTGTTGTAACAGCTTTGTCTGAAGAGGAAAGAGAAAGGATGAGCAAATGAGTAAAAATCCACACAGACATGTGTCCTGAGCTCGTCTCACGGAAAAGATTTATTCCCGTTTCTACAAATGTATCATAATGTAAGGGCTGCACAATACTTCAATGTTATCACTAGGGTTGCGTATACCGGTGCTAAATCGATACTTTTAAAACGGCGCCTGAACCGAAATGTATATAATATATTTATAATGTATATAATATAAAATATAAAAAAGGAGCACAAAACGACAATGACATTAAAGAACGGTTTGTTTTTTGCTAAGGCCATATGGTCAAAATAAAATGATAATGATTGATTAATAACAATAAATTATAACAATTACTTATTTCACCAGTAAATTGCTGGTAAATGACAAAAACAAGCACCAGATGGGAAAAGGGTATTTTACAATAACTTAAAATGCACCACAAGGCTAGCGAGTTAAGTGAACGCACCGTCCATGTGTTGTTTTTCCGACAACGGCAGCTGCAGTCAGACTGCTACGTCTCGCTGTTGGAATCCTCTACAGGGAAATACAGTCACACTTTACACCGCTTAACGTAAGCTGTCAGCATTTTAACCATTGTGTTTAATCCAGCTACTAGCTAACGGTAACGTAGCGTCCCGTGCAGCGATGCTTCTGAAAAAAAAAAAAAAAGTCAGGCACTGAAATGAGGAACCGAAAGTTATGTTCTTATTCGGTCTCGTTACTATCGTTTACGTCGCAACCGGTGCCCTATTGGCACCGCGTTTTGGTACCCAACCCTAGTTATTATTGACTTAAGGCGAAATTGTAGCGAATGTTGAATGAACATATTGTTTTACAAAATTCTTTCCTCCATTTAATGCAAATCATCTAAGCTAACAAAATGTGTGACGTGTGTTACATGTGTGTGGAGTGTCTATGATGTAATGGATAACAGATGAGCACAGTTCATTGCGCTGAACATTGGACTGATTATTTTATATATGATTTTTTTTTACTTTTTTAAAGTTGTGATAAATATTAATAGTGACGTTACAATCTCGAACATCTTCATTTCATTCTCTTTAGCAGCACCGATGGTGATAAGTGGTAAATGCAGGTTCTTTTTTTTGTATGTTCGGCCATAGTAACCGTTTACTCGCGATGCTAGCACAGAACAGTAAAAACACGGAGTTACTCACAACAAGTGAGTTGAAGAGCCTGCTGTTGCGTTAGCTCCGCCTACCCTCTCTGGCAGACCAACCACTGCTTGGTGATGGAAACGCATCGCTAAGTGTGCGCCGCTTGTGTTTTTTACCAGGAATGTCGTCACAGACACCCAGTTCGTAACACTGCAAATGCTAAGGGCTTTCATCAGTGGGCCAGATGCTCATTTACAATTGTGTTAACTCATTCTGCATTTAGATGCAACAGTCCACATCAGTTGTGTTTTGGCTTGTGTATTCATTTTCTTTGCATTTGATTGTGATTTGTCATTCTGTGTGCAGCCAGAGTTTTCAAAAGATGAGAAAGTAATAGAAACAAAGGTGAAGGAGGAAGAGGAGCAGGTGACCTTTGCTTTGTAAATGAAGAAGTGAAATGTGTGCATTGAAGAGAAAAGAGGAGGTGTTTATAGAGGTGAGGAGGAGGGGAGGTGTGCTGAAAGGCATGAAAGCATAGAGAGAAGATGGAGAGAGCAGTTACACAGCAGGAGAGTCTGAGTGCTCTCCTCCATCAGAGACTGCTGATTAAAATTTCATTGGCTGAGGCTAGAGGTCGGAGGTGATGCTGTGTGTGTGTGTGTGTGTGTGTGTGTGTGTGTGTGTGTGTGTGTGTGTGTGTGTGTGTGTGTGTGTGTGTGTGTGTGTGTGTGTGTGTGTGTGTGTGCGTGTATGAGCAATAAAAGCTCTGAGCCGGCTCTCTTCATGCACTCACTCACTCCTGTACTCTCACTCTCATTGGCTAATTATCTTTCTTTGTCTCTTGAGTTCACTGCTTTCTAATTGGCTACTTGCTTTCAGTCAATACTTACTATAGTTACTAGTTTAATTAGCATGTGCATAATGGCTACCCTATGTAGCGTGCTTTAATTCTGAACATTGGTTGTGCATGTTCCCGGAAATTAATGCTCTTAGGTTCAATCGTGTACCGTTGTAAGACAATTAATTATCATTGATATCAAAATATTTAAACATTTCCTAAATGTTATTGTCCTCTGAATTTCCTTAGAAAACATTACACATTAAACCATTATTCCTAATTATAAATATTTACTGCATTACTTAGTTTAATATAAATAAATTAAGTTAAATTAGGGGTTGGTGTTATTTGAAAATGTCCATACCAGTGTCAATACAAATTTGAATACCATTACCAATACTGAAATGTAAAGAAAGAATATCAAGAAATGTAAAATTGTTATTGATTTAAAAAAAAAAAAATGCCGACGTTCTCAAATGGCCTATGCTGTTTAAACACAAGCAGCTGAACAAGAACTTTGTGTAAATAAAATGATGTCCACATTTGCTAAATAATGGTTTCAATCAGGAAATATCTGATCTAAGAATATGTAAATAAGATTACAAATCCAAATGAACATTCGATGCCAACTTCTTCGGACTTTTGACTGTTGCTCAGACTAAGGGCCGTTTTACAGTCGCCGCAGCCGAGCTGGCATGTGCGAATTTGACGTCAAAATGACGTAGCTCTCGCTGGCCCGCCAGGATTTTGAGTGCGCGACCAGAGGCCGACAACCGGATTCCAGGTTTCTGATGAGTTCTTTTATGGTGAGTGAAAGGCTTGATCCGATGAAGTTGGTCATCGAATCAAATCGAAGCATTGACGTCAATGCTGCTGCCAGTCCTGCCATTGTTTACCTTTTTCTTCTTCTTCTAGTCCGTAGAAATAGCAAAGTTGGTAGCCTTTGCTCATTAGCGCCACCTCTGTTCAGGAGAAGACTGCAACTAGTGTCGCGACCACCACGTGCAAGTATAAACAGTTACGGCGCTCCCATGACATCACATTTGCGTGCGACAGGCCGGATGCGGCGAGAATACCGCACGTTTAAGAAAGCCGTTTGTAGACTTTTCTTCGGGCTCTGGCCACTTGTGGTTGGTATTTGTCAGGATTTTTGACATTTGATGAAGTAAATGATAAATAAGTTAATTGCAAAAAACAACAACAGATGATTGATGAACATATGTTTTATTGCAGCCCCAGACTGAGGCATGTTCAGTTCCTCAGTCTTCTCTCAGATCCAAAGTCTGGAGATTGCAGTGATGTCGTCTCGTTCTTTCATCAGGTCTCGTCTCCATTAACCTCTTTCATTGAAAACTCCACCTGCTTTTCAAATCAGACCCCACAGGACTCTCCTCTGTTTGTGCCGCTGCTTTTTCAATTAAGGCGGAGTGAGAGGTTACCTGATGGTAAACATAGACATTCACACAAACACGTGGGCTCTTTCACTGTGTCAGTGCTGTGTCGGCGTCTTTATGACTGCAGCGAGTGTCACACAGAACTGATTGATTGTAATGTTTTTGTCTGTTAGTGTATGTGCATATGAGGCAAACCTGGAACTATTTTGGACTTATTGTTAGTATTCAGTAGTGTAGTATTTGGTGGTTTGGTCGGAGCTGTCTGGTTTGTTTTTGTTTGTGGGGGGGGGGGGGGTTCATTGGAGGAAATGTGTGTGAGCGCAGCGATGAAGGGTCTGGCTAGTCTACACAGCATTCCAGGATAGGAGAAAAACGTGACAGTGGCTATTTTGCAGAGGCACCGGAGTGCACCAAGGTGCCTCTGCAAAATAGATTCGGGAAGGAACTTGTTTTGGTGCAAAATGTGTACGTTCAAAAGTTGTTTTAGTCGTGCGAGAGAAAACTCAGATTGGACAGATATTCTAGCTAGCTGTCTGGATTTACCCTGCAGAGATGTGAGGAGCACATAGCTCTCATAAATCCACCGGAGTTTAAAATTCCAACACAAAGAAAGCGGTAGTTAACGGACATCCGGCCGGAAAAAAATGTGAAATCCGACGGAATTTCCGGCAGCAACGGAGAAATCCCAGAAGCGGAACGTCGTGGATATAGACTACTGTGTTATTAACCCTTTCATTGATCCTTGCATCGCACTGAAATGCAACAAAAACACAAAATCTTCACCGATTTTGAAAAGGTCAAGACTGCTTTTACTGTCACATACTGTAGAATAGTGTTAAATGGCACGTTCATTGTGTACTTCTTTTTCCGTGTGAAAAACACAGCCTTCCAAGTGCAATTTGAAGTCAGCAAAGATAAAACAAGAGACTCAGATTCAGTATTAGCTTATCCAGGTTTTTTATCATTTACAAAAATTGTTTCATTTCCAAAAAACAGTACAGCTTAAGGGATTTTCTTTGAGCAGCCAGCATCGCTATACAAATCTTTTACAGATAAAAACACTGATGCGTGGAAGCTGAACGGTTAAGAGACTGAGCTCTTAGCCTGCTCTTCAGTCTGCACCATCCTGTTTCTTTGTAACTCTGCCTAAGCAGCTGGTTTTATTGAGTCACACACCTTCAACCAGAGAAGGGAGCTGATCATTGATGGGATGAGCTGCTGTAGTTTGTCTGCAAAGCGGGTTGTCACTCATCCAAGCACCAGACAGCAGTTTATATTAGTGATTTGCATCTTTTTAACCAGTGTGTAAGAAGAATATTGTCCCTGTATCTGTAGTTTCAGTTTGCAATTTTCACATAAAAGAAATAGAACAGAAAGATAGAAGGAAACAATGGAATGTAGCAAAGAAATGCAATGAAGATATACATGAAAATATACATATATGCTAAAACAAACCACGCTACAAACTAAGTTAATTTTGTATAATGTATAATGTTGTCTTCAGAATATTTAAATTGTCAACTCTTCAAGTTCAGATCATTAAAGATTATTTAAGACTTAAGGAATAGTGGTGTTTTTAGCTGCTGTACTTTCATATTTTCTAATTGGTTGGCCTATCAAATTTCAGATTAATTCAGTGAAACAACTATCATTAACGCATCAGAGCACTGCAGACGTTTCACTGGTACTGGAAGCAGCAGCAGTGGCAGTATTGGAAGCAGAGGCAGGTCGAGATTGTCACCATCCAGCATAAAGACTGCAGCTGGCTCAGTGCAGTGGAGGCATGAGGAAGCTGGTGTCTCCAAAATGGCAGCAGTCATGCATAAGCGAGCTGAGGTTCAGTCTGCATGAGAGGATAGTTTATGTTCTGTATGCTGCTGTGCTACATCCATGTCCATATACGTTTGTAAAAACTGATATTTTTGACCGTGATGTGGTTCCAACTTTGTGCTAACAGGGGAAGTTAGTCTCCTGTTTTAACATGGCAATGCTCCCGTGCACAAAGCCAGGGCCATAAAGAAATGTTTTTTTGTTGTTTTTCCCAGTTTGGTGTGAGAGAACTTGACTAGCCTACACAGAGCCCTGAACTCATCCCCATCCAACACCTTTTGGGATGAACTGGAACACCGACTGTGATCCAGACCTCGTCACCCCACATCAGTGTCCTGAGGTCGGACACTAATGCTCTTGTGGCTGAATGGGAGTAAGTCCCTGCTGAAGATTAATGCCCATGGTTTTGAAATGACATCACAATCCCATAGATGGTTACAGTATGTGAGTTGCTTCGGCATCTGTCTGGAAAGCTGCAGATCTAACTGCACTATAAACCAAATAAAAGCAAACAGATGTTTCAGTACTCACCTTAAAGGTATAATGGAGGATTTTCCCGAATTTTAGAAAAGAACCGTCCTCTCCACTTTTTGAAAAAATGCACATGCACAACACTCTACCTGCTCCCGCGAGGGAACGCCTATTAAACGTGTGCACGAGAGAGCATGCACATGCCTAGTTCTCCTCGTGCACGCTCTGTTTACATGTTTCCAAAAGAAGATTTGCACTTTTTCCACTATGTCAGACTCACCACCGGTAAGTGAAAATCTATTTACGACAAGCATCTCTATAGCTAACTTTAGCATGCTACAGGCCAACAAACAAGCTATCGTCTAGCATCTAAGTTGTTTTTTTTTTTATTGCTGGTGCGTGTTTAGAGCTTTCAAGAAGAGAGTCTTGTGGAATCTGATATGCCCTGTTCATCCCGACCAAGATCCAGGAGGGGGGGGGGGGGTGCGCCTAGAGGCCGAGGGAGATGAGGTCAGGGCGGGGGCGCAAGAGCCAGCACCAGCCGAGAGCGGGGAGAAGGCGGTCGGGCTAGAGGCCGCAGAAAGCGAAAACTACCTAGGGACGAGCACGTACGACGGCCTTACGTAAACATATCAGCAGAATGATTGGCATCTAGGAGGACCAATAGTCTTGAATCCTCCACTATACCTTTAAGTATAGAAACTGATTGGATAATTATTCTCCTTTTCCGAGGGTGTTGGATTCATCACCACACAAGCCTCCACAGATTCACGCATTCACTTCTTCGCCTCCTTAAAGTAGAAGTCAAAAGAAACGTCACTGCTCCTACCATTTCAAAATTCCTCTTAATTCTTACTCATCATGGAATTATCTGGTGTAAAAACATGAGGATTTTAGGACATTAGAGGCAACAACATTTCTTGTGACTTTTAACGTGTAGACTTCAGTGAATTTGCACTTTAAATGTGAGCTTAACATGATTGAAGAATGATGTGACACCGCGACGTAGAAGGAGATGTGTGGTTGTACCTCAGTGTGGCTCGGCATAGACGTTGCTTGAGTAACTCATACAGCATCTTCACAGGCAGCTTCACACAAACTGCACTTCAGTCTCTTAACAAAGCACCAAACCCACATCCACTCTGCAGCACTGATGCCTGCTCAGACATAAAGGGAGGCAGCTCGCTGCCAATGGCACCGGTTTGATATTGAGGCATTGCATATATTCACACACATCAGTTAAAAGTCATTATGCTCTTCTCACACTTACAAACACACACATCCACCGTGTACACAGCCGCATCAGCAAATTAGCTGAATAAAGAGCTTCTTTTTGCCTTTTCCTTTGAGTGGCTAATTAGCCATCAGAGCCCGCTGTGTGGAGAGAGCGAGATCCATCAAGAGGTAAAGCTTCAAAGAGCAGTTTATGGAAGCTAAAGCACTTTAATTAGGACCTATTTGTACGAGAAAGCGAGGAGAAAAACATAATTTGAAGCCAAAAGCTGTATAATGTTGAGGGAAAATAAACACTCTAATGCACACATGAATAAAGAGAGACAGGAAGGATTAGACTCAAGGAGATGAGATCCTCTCAAGGAGGCTTTCTACAGCAGCGTGCGGGGAAACTGATTCCTCGTACAGTTTTGTGTACATCAGTCTTGTGTCGTAGTCAGTGAGGAGCTTTACATGAATGCAACTGTGACACAGCTATATTTGTGATGAATGAGAATAATGTGAGGAAGATACAGTCAGTACGTTTACATGCACACCAATATTCCACTAGTATTCTGAATATGACAATATTCAGAATTTGATACAGGTCATGTAAACAGCATATTCCGGTTGGATATTCCGAATAAGGCCTTTTCTCCAATATAGCATTTTCCGATTAAGACGTGGGACATTCCGGTATTATTCGGGTTTCAGAGGCATTGTTTGGACATGTATACAGCGCATTCGGAATATGCGTCTCAATCGTGGTTTTCACCGCAGGCTTATGGTCAGCTCTGTGCGTTGCTATGGTTTCTGTACACAAACCAACCAGCCAACAGTTTGCAAGGCTGGAGACCTGATAAGAAGGAGAAACACAGCTACTTTTTAAACATTATCAAAGACTTGGATATCAACAGGTTTTTGGATATGCACAAACATCACTACGGCAACCTTTTCAAAAAGCTGGTTGAAGGAATGAAAGAGGGACACTGTGTTTGCGCGGTCCAACAAGTCCGCCGCCGCTGGTAAACTTTGAAAAGATCCTGTTTTGCACGGCTACATGTAAACGGGAATATCAGTGGAATACTCACTTTCATTAGCCATGTATACAGCTCAGTCGGAATAACGTCTTTTTCGGAATTAGGGCAAAAACTGGAAAATTGTGTGCATGTAAACCTACTGTTATGTTCTTTGTTTGAGGAATTTTATTGTTGTAATATGTAGTTGCAAGAATTGTTAATGCGGTTAGTGGAGACTTGTCACGACACGTCCACACTTAAGTCATGTTTGTTTAGATGAACATACCACTGTATACCTACAAATTACATGCACAACAACTCATGACTATTTCTGGGATGTATAGAGTTACAAAAAAGGCTACAATTACCAGAACATGGTACAAACACCAGCCAATCAATTGTTCTGCAAGTCCAAAAGATTTATGTTGTGTTCAGTTCTCTAGATGACCTTTTCATCATTTCCATCCATGTCAAGCATATGTGTTTTTGGTCAAGGATTCAGATGTGTGTCAACGAAATGTAAAGGAAAATTGGTTACTGAGACACCAACTCTGCTAGACACAGATTCACACAGTGTTTTAAAAAAGACAATCTGGAAAAAAAAAAAACGTGTAAAAGAAAACCTATGCGAACATTAAAATCATCACCTCATTACCCAAACTGTTGGTTTTGTCAATGTCAATTTTACTGGTTTAGTTACTGGTTCAAGTTTTACCAACTGGATGTACTTTAGTTGTGCATGTATGTTGCTTTATAATGCAATGGACAATTGACAACCCAGAGGGTTATTGCTGGATCCATCAGGCTTGGACAAATTGCAGGAGCTTGACTGTTCTTTCTCCCAGTAGTTTTCATTTTTCCAGACTGATCTGTGCCTGAAGTGTAGGTGTACCACTGCTCAGCTTGTCAAGCAGTTCCATGAGCAAAATAT